>CM034535.1:41035994-41113494 GCA_020002185.1 Paraescarpia echinospica | reverse complement strand
CACACGCACACCCACACACACACAAACACACACCCACACCATACAGTCTACTAATCATGTAAACTTTTAAATTGTTATTCTTACTTATAAACGATAGAACACACAGGAATTTACTTTTACACTCGTCCAGCGCACATCCGCTAATAATACTCCTTCATTACCACTACATACCCTTAATTATCCCTCATACACGTGTCCCACCCTTCCCTTCCGGCAGGAGGTACTACCTACAATATATTACAACAGGAGGCACTACCTCCGCTCACGTGACCACAACACCACAACCTGACACAACCGCCATCTTTGAATTTCACCATGGGAGCCTTGCCTCACCACCAAAAAAACCCGATTAGGATGGACTAAAGTACTACTGCCAATCAAGAAGATGTTTTAATAGATTGGTGAATTTATTATGAACACACACTTAATAATACTCGTCATATTTATATATTAGTTAGTTGATTAATTTATATTTCACAAATGTGATTAGCGTTACAACGATATGCGGAGAAGAAACTTACATTGGGTCACACTGTGCTTCTCGAGCTATTGCAGGAGGATCGCTATTCCACGTGCCTTTAAAGCAAAACGACCCGTTTTACCGATCAGTTAATTGACAACTAAATCACCGTACAGGCAATGTACCAACAAGACCACTAATGAATATTAGATTGAACTGCACCTATGTCAAGCACCTATGTCAAGCACCTATGTCAAGCGCGCGCGTGTGTAATCGATTGACTAAGTGTGTTTGTGTGTGCTCGCGCGCGAGCGCATGTGTGTGTGAGCGCGCGCATGTATGAGTGTGTGTACATGAGTGCGCGTGCGTGCATACTTATGTTTGTGTATGCGTGTGTGCGTGTGTGGTGAGTGCGTGCGTGCGTGTATGTGCGTGTGTGTCCTTTACCTGTAATCCCAGTCACGAGTCTAGGTGGCGGGTCATATGTTGGGAACATTTCGGCCATTGTGACGTGGGGTCCCTAAAAAAAGATAGTTAGATCCATTTAATGGTGCTATATCTGTATACCCGACTGTACGGCTTATTTGCCGAAAAAGTCAAGGTTATGTTTTGCAGTCGTTTGGATTAATTGTGCATACAATGAAGAATAAGGTGGCTCTAACCTGTTTAGATTGGGTCTTGGAACAGTCTACGAAGGCAGGTAGGACACAGGTCAGGACGGTACATGCCAGGCCACTCACTCCCTGCAAGAACACAACACACGCTGACTCGACAGCATCAATGCGCTACAAGGAATAGTTGTGTTAAACAACAGTTAATGTTTGCTTCTGCATCACTCCAATATAAATCGGCATAAGTAGTACGATATCGAGAATCGCTGTTGAACGACACCCATCGTTTTTACGAATAGGGTTGCTTGTTAGTTGCCGTAGCAACAAACAAATATACAAACAACTCAGGCTCGGAACGATAGTAAGATGACTTGTATTTCTGTCGTCTCGTTTGCGACGCTCTAAATGCTATTTTATACGCACGCACGCACGCACGTTCACACCACAAACACACACACACACACACACACACACACACACACACACACACACACACACACACACACACACACACACACACACACACACACACACACACACACTCACACTCACACTCACACACACTCACACTCACACTCACACTCACACACACACTCGCACACACACACTCATGCACGCACGCACGCACGCACGCACGCACACACTCACACACACACACACACACACACATTTAATCAGACCCACCATTCGGAGAGTTTCGTATTCGAGCGGTAGACCGTCAGATAAATATCCGTGGCGCGCGAGGCAGCTGACTGGCTTCCTTTGAGCGGCGCTGTTGTTGCAGGTTGTGTTATGCAGCGACGCAGCGCTTGCGCCAGCGTCCTCTTCCTCTTCCGGTGTCTCCGAGTACTGGTAAAAAGGTGATGCGACATTGTTTTCTGGAGTCGCCGCATTGTATCCTAGCTCTGGCAAGTTGATGTCGCGCTGTGGACTGTGTTTGCCGTCGATTGCTGGATGCACACGTTTAACTTTTACCGCATACTTCACACTTCCTATAATTGCACCTGTGTCAAGACCGCGCACAGGTATCACATTGACGGAGTTATTCAGCGTTGAATCGCCACCCAATTTGCTTATCGGAATGTTGCCGTCGCCTAGTTTCTGGTACACTAAACCACTCATCGTCATTTGGTTATTGCCACCTACGTCGCCGGCGCCTCCCGTGTCCGTGTCTTCCTGCGTCTCTGTCACCAGGTGATAGCTTTCGACGTGTAAAGGGAGTGTTGGATAATTGTCATCCAGGCAGAAGCCTACAACGTATCATCTTTGGATTTACGTCTTTACTACTAAAAAATATGTGCAATACATTGTTTAATACAGCGGTAGTCCAGTTACAGGTCTTATGTTATACTAACAACGTTGAATTTTGACCAAGACTGTTTTGTTAAAGGGAATAAAAACATATATTGCTCGAATTCATGTTATATTACATCCTGCTTTCTATTTCCACGTCCACCAAGCAACAACAACAACAAATTCAATGAATTAGAAATTCCACATTTTATGGTGTGCATCCGGACATTTTCGAATATGCATATTTTTGGCGCGCTTTTCGGGATGCCGAGATGTGACGTCACTTATGACTCAAACTCGCATCAGGCCGACCCTTTCCATGCATTCAGAGCATGTTTACAAGTATAGCTTTTGGGTCGAAACGAGCGTCAGAACGAGTTATTGTGCAATATTCCGACGTAATACAAACACTAGTCATCATAGAGGAACAAGCAGTTATCTTACGGTTCCACATGAATCGAATTTTATTCAAAACAGCGAATGCGAATAGGCCTACATTACAAGTCGACTAGGTTTCGCCGAGCTTGGGCTCGTTTTTAGAATAATTATATCGAATGCAACCAACGGGAGATAATCTACACCAATAAACATACATAGCAAACATATATTGTATCCAGCTACGTAAAGTAACGTGTATAATCTCATAATATCACTAGAATATTGATATATGACGGAGTTGTACAATTTATCATAAGAACTTAAATCAGTCAGTGAGTTTCTGTTGGTGCCGCTAGCTCAGTTGGTAGAGGCGTTGGTTACTTGTTGTTTATTTTACAATCGGGCGACGCCGGTTCAATCCTGACAGCATGCAAACCTTTGATTTTCTATACACTTTTTTTGTTTATGTTTTCACGAAGTAATATAAACAAAATAATTTTATACTATAATGCACTGTTTATAAATATTTTTTGTAGTAACTATTTTTTCGCCACAAAAATGAAAATATGGTCATTATATAACGATGTTTCTAAATTTTATTTATCCAAACAAATATAATGTAATGGATATAGAATTTATTAATTGTAAATATATTGTACGGTAATATATTGTAATTATATATGTGAAAACAGATTGTGATATGTCTGGATAAATACAATTTAGAAACATCGTTATATATGATACCATATTTTCATTTTTGTGGCGAATAAATAATTACTACAAAAATATTAAAAAAGTATTTACAAACAGTGCATTATAGTATACAATTATTTTGTTTATATTACTTCGTGAAAACATAAACAAAAAAGTGTAAAGAAAATCAAAGGTTTGCATGCTGTCAGGATTGAACCGGCGTCGCCCGATTGTAAAATAAACGACAAGTTATCAACGCGCCTAATCACTGAGCTAGCAGGACCAACGGAAATTCTTTGATTGATTTATGTTGTTATGATAAATTGTACAACTCCTTCATATATCGATATTCTAGTAATATTATGAGATTATACACGTTACTTTATGTAGCTGGATACAATATATGTTTGCTATGTATGTTTATTGGTGTAGATTATCTCCCGTTGGTTGCATTCGATATAATTATTCTGAAAACGAGCCCAAGCTCGGCGAAAACTAGTCGACTTGTAGGCCCATTCGCATTCGTTGTTTTGAATAAAATTCGATTCATGTGGAACCGTAAGATAAATGTTTGTTCCTCTATGATGATTAGTGTTTGTATTACGTCGGTATATTGCACAATAACTCGTTCTGACGCTCGTTTCGACCCAAAAGCTATCCTTGTAAACATGCTCTGATTGCATGGAAAGGGTCGGCCTGATGCGAGTGTGTCATAAGTGACGTCACGATACCACGTGATCGCCTAGCTCATTAAAATTTCATTTTCCGCGGGAATCGCTTCACAGACGGGCTTAAAATCGAATTTATGCTACAAATGTATTTTTCTGTATTTGTTTAATGTTGTCAAATGTTACATACAATGTTAAACTTTGTGTACACATGGAAAAAGGATTTTAGCTAATGCCTTATTTTCATTTCCTTTAAACATCGAAGTGGTTATCGTGTTCAAAACTCAGTGCTTTTAAAATCGCACGATAACAGATTGCGGGATGCCGATGATAATCCCCAAGAGTGAATGTGAATTAGCTAAATTCTAGCCAATGAGAGTGCAACATAAATATCAAATGGTGCTTTCAATAACAGTGTGGTAGGCAGGTGTCGTTGCAAGTAAAAGTACTTTTTGAAATATGACTGTTACATAACCATTACTTGAAATATATATTAAAGTATTATAACGAAGTATTTTTATTTCCGTTTACGGCACCATTGAAAATAATTCGACTTCATTATAGTATTGGCAGTTGACAGCAAACTATGTTGCAGGAGCACATTTCGTGCATCCCCTCCACGTAAAATGCGTGTAAACATCTGACGTCAATATTGTAAAACAGTACCTTCAACCTAACTCTAACCCCTTTCTCACTTTAGATCCACACTGTTTGCTAATCCGCCTGACAACAGTCACTCTAGCCGCACATCAGTCCAACCATTTGTAAGTGGAGGGGTATCACGAAGCTCCCTCCTAAATTGCATGTATCGTTGTACATGCAGCGAACAAACATACCTTTCGGTAGACGAAACACGAAGCAATTGTCTTGAGTTTCGACGGTTTTCTCTGGCTGGTCTTGCACCAAAATATCTGACTTCAAACACCGACCGTCTTTGAAGGTCATCCCATCTCTGCTGACTTGGAGGTCACGGCTATCCGTGAAGGTAAGTACCAACACGTATTGTCCGCCTTTCACAAACTGTACACTGTGAACGTCAATGGACACCTCAAGGTGCCTGTTGGCTGTGTCACCCATCGGCTGAATAAGGAAACATGTTATGGTTATAATAAAATTGCACATTGTTTATTCTGATATAAGATCATACCTACTCAAATTGCCAATAACCAAACATTACCATCAAATTCTGTGTAAATGCCACAAAGCCTGCTCGAGTGCGCAAACAATAGTTTTTTGGCGATTGCGTCATATACGATTTCCCAGCTTCATACGTGATATTACCCCATTGCTAGTGGATATGAACAGTACCGCATCCGTTAATGACACCGTTGCCACATAAGCCTCGCTATTAACAATAATTAGTATTTCAAACCTTAATTGTCAAGAGTGTTCCACAGTAATTTACTGATTAATGCCATGAAAGTGCAAACCTACGTCTGAGTTCCTTCGCTTCACGTGTAACGTCGACGTGTCGGCAACTCGATACGTTTTGCTTGGTAGTGGCGTGATTGTTTTACGAAATCACCATGGCAACGCCTTACATTTTAGACATCTAACACATTCACATCATGCAATCGACCGTAAATGAACCACAGCTTATTGAATGTCTCCGTAAAATTCAACAATTAATTTACATGCAAATACATCGATTCTAAACCAAGTATTCGTAGATAAGACCAAATAAATGAAAGAAATATTTCCCAATTATAACGTCAACGAATTTACACACTTTTTGTTTTGTACTTTTTAGGTAGTGAACTTTGCTTACACATATTTCGGTTTATTAAGATGAATGTACTGCCTAACTTACATCGCATAATCAAATAAATTGATCCTGTTTCAAACATTAAGACCTATTTCGAATTATGATATTGTACCGCACCATTTTGTTTGACGCGCTGGTCGGTTACCGTGGCAACAACACAGCGGGTCCGCTGGGGATGGAGGCACCTGGTGCGTGAATGCATGTGATAAGAAAGGATAACACCTGGATTCGATAAGCGTGTAGAACTCTTGCTACTGAAAACGATGGTGGCATCCCCAAGTATAAGTAAGTTAACATGTTAACGTTACACAAGTAGGAGTTTAGAACGTAGACAGTTGTGATTTCGACTATCTAGGACTAGGGCTAGGCTGTGCCATACTATGCCTATTGCTAGGTCTAGCTCTGGGCATATGCCGCTAGCTATGGCTAGGCCCAAGCAGGGATTGCCCAGCATAGCCTGGCCTAGTATGTGGCTCTAGCCTACGCTCCGGCCCACGTTTGTCAAGGTTAAACAACCATAGAAAGACACCCAAACTAGAATTTATATCCCTGTGCCTAGACCACGGTATGAATAAGCTAGCCTAACCCCAGTCCTACTGGGCCACTGCTAGCCTAGTAGGCCTACTAGCCCCGGCGCCAAACGCTATGACACGTCCTTGACCTGTTTAGCATCCCGGGGCCTAAACTAATTTTATCGTATGTCCTACGCCTAGCTCCTAGCTTTAGTCGAATATTGGGAGGAAATAATTGGGAGGGGAGGGGAGAACTGACACAATTGTATTGGCCACACCAAAGTAGGCCTACAACAACGTCCCACTGTGAAACCATTGTTTATTTGGCTTATACTTCTATCTTTGCAGGCTCCATTCTGCGGAATCCGCGTGGAATGAAATCACCACAATATAAAAACCAGCAAGACCCAAACAAAGATCTCGTCTGACAAAAAATGACCGAACGCCCTCTGTAGCACGCGCACTCCGAACATGGCGAACTTAGAGAACGAAATTACCGAGTTCACGTTCGTCATACAACATGTCCAGCTCGTCGAAACTGGCCGGTTCTACGTCAGAGTGACCGTCATGACGAGTCCAGTGAACAGCCTGCAGCCAGACATAAAGGTGCAGAAGACAAGGTGGACGGAAGCAGATACAAGCTCGGCGATGACTGATATTTTCGAGAACAATTTCCCGGAAGAGGTGTGCAAGATCGTGGACAACACGTTCACTTTCATTTTTCCGCCCGGTACGTTGTTGCTGTAGCTTGCAAAATCATATTAACCCAATGCCGATGTCGTTCATTATAAAGTGTATTTAAACTCACACAGTTTAGCTTGATGGAAGTGTGTTGCTATCCAAAGCAACAAACTCCTTGCCGCAAGTGGAGCGCAGTAGCGCTGTGATAGAGCATCGGACTCTCAATCGGTACAACCCGGGTTCGCATGCCGTTTCGAAGTTTGAGCAATTTCGTTCAGTTCACGTTGCTTTAGTTAACTTAGCCTGGCTATAGCGAATTTTTGTTTACGAATATGTTTCGCGCATGCAGTAACTACGTGGCTAAATGCTTCCCACAGAAATCGAGATAGTGTTCGAATGAACAAGTCAGCCAGGGACGAAATAGTAAGCGCTTCGAGCAATCCTAAGGAATGGATACCGCGCTACATAGGAACTTATCTGTAGCATTTATGGAAAACCCAACATATCTATTAGATCAAATTAGGTCACCAAATAAGTAGAAATTATACGTTTTGCCTGTCTCATTCAGTATTCACCTTTCGTTAAATGGCTGTAAAACAAATATACTCGTACATTGGTCTTGATTTTATGATCGTTTCTTTTCTTGTACAACTGTCGTGCTATTGTTATGTGCAAAATTAATATACTATTAAGTAAAAGGTGAAACGCAGACTTATGCGATTACAAATGTTATGTGTGTCCGTAAAACGTTGTCAACTCCACACAATCAACGAATTAAACACTGTAGCAAAACTATAATTTAGTAGCTAATGTAAGGCGCGCCTATGTGATGTAGGGCTTACAACGTGACATCGTTGTTGGTTTCATTGATGACACAATGGCAACTGTTGTGTGTGCAGGGATGTGCAGGTCTGGCGACGGACAGTTCGTCTACCTGCTCATCGAGGCGTACAAAGTCATAGCAAAGAGCAAATCGGTCGAACAGCTGTGTAAACGTGTCGGCTTCCGTCGCTTCATCGTTCACCCGCGGATCGAGGGAAAGAAACACAGGAGTTATCCGTCCGAGGAAGGCTTATATAGTCTCACCAGCATAATGACGCTGCTCTATGCGCCCAACAGCGAGAACTGTCAGACGTACCCGACGCAAATCAAGTTTAGCGCGTCGCTGAAGATTGCGGGCAAACCGGCCGTCTCACCAGTGTCGCTGTTGACTACACCTGTCGCCGAACTTCCGCACATGACTCATGTGGTTTCTGATGAACTGCCCAACGTGCCGATACAGAGTAAGTGCACGATGTGTAATTTGCTCCGAGAGAGGCCGTTTCTCCCTGAAATGCTGATGAAACCTTCTGCAACGGCGAAATCGATGTCAGATGCGCGGCAATCGAAGACGTCTTTCACTGAACCCTCGATGGCTCTTCCGTCGAAAATCCCTGTGTATGAGGACCTGAGGAAATACTTCAAATGGGTACACAAGGCTTCGATTGCGAAGATGGCCGCACAGGGCCAGCAGCCACAAAAGGAAAGTTCGTCTCTTCCGAAGATTCGACAGGACTCACCACCACAATTATCTGAACAGAATTCACAACCGCAACTACCTGCATCTCGGCAGTTGCCGGCCCAGCCTGAACCAAGAACGTCTGCCACCGAAAATCAAGTGGTTGAGGAGCCGGAAACAACAGCTTCTGAGCCTGCGCAGGCTGAGCAGCAGGCTGTAGCGTCAGCCAATGATGAAATACAGCAGATTGTAACTGCGCCACAGACTGTTCTCGAGCAGCGAGCGACGGCGAGGCCATTGGTGGCTTTCACTGAAGTAGAGCCGACGCGGACTACGTTGATTCTCTCTGAAGTAGATCTGAAGCGGCCACAGGTGTCTTTCACTGAAGTACAGCCATTACCACAGACGCCGTCAGATACGAAGCAAAACAAGAAGAAGAAGCACAAGAAGCGAAAGCCAAATAACGAAGTAAAACGAACCATACTGGATCAACTTCCCGTCGCCTTCAAAGCTGTGCCAATGGTAAGGATGCGTGCCTTTAATGGTTCACACACAAAATAAAGAGGCTAATAGAATTCTAACAACATTCTAACATATCCATAATGAATTATTTTGTTATTTCATGATCTCGTTAAAACGGGTTCACAGACACCACGGGACCGTTTCACTAAGATAAGGAAAACCCTTCATAAAACTTAATCCGTAGTTTAATTTCAAAATGTAAAAATGCGCCGCCATATCACCGAGGACATTATTACAGTGACACACCGGCGGAAGGTTGAGGACCGAAATCGAATATAGAGCAAACTCGGGCTTACAAGCTCTTATGAATGGTTAGTGACACCATCCCCTGACCTCACATCAGGCCTATCTCAGATACCTTGCATCATCACTCCCCTGAATTTTGAACTGCCTCTCCTCCTATCACTTTCTACTATTACACTTTTGAATCGAAGTCAGCACATTTGGGTGTGTCCATGGTCCCGAATTATCAGACTTTGAGAAAACATACCTTCCCGAAGTTGAGGAAAGTGGGCATCACGAGGAAAACTTCCTTGTGGTAAACACCGCCCCTGCCATCGGAGAACTGGGCAAAGATTAGTACGACAAAAATGATCGGTGATCGTTGGCATCACTCATTCCATCCATGTCCAATTAAAGAATAGCTCAATCGTCCTTTAAAATGTCCTACGCCCCAGTCCAAACCAAGCAGGCAAGGCGGGAAAGATTTCAATGTGAACAAATGATTTTATTGACCCTCTTTTCTCGGTTATACATCGCCTTGCAGCAAAGAACTTTTACATGTGTGCATTTTCCATATAAGAAACTCATCCGTACCCTCCCTACTTCCCATCTCCTTTCCACAACCAACATCACCACGTTTGATGAGTGCAGACACTGTTGTTATTCCTCACGTCAACTTAGCTAACTCCAACAGTGTTGAGATTGTCTGGGACACGAACCTCTCCAGGAGGAGCAAATAATCGAAAGGAGAGTAGCGTTATAACGAGAGCCGGAGGAAGTTAACCTGGGAAGCAGGTGCTTCCAATAAACTGGATATACTTCCATCGTGCGGCACCTCAGTGGTCGTCAGTAGATGCAACCATGAAATGCTACAGTGTGACTCGCAACTGCTGGTCCATGTGTAGAATGTTTTGGTTAGGGGACTAACACCATATTTGATACGCACTGTTGACAAGAGTGTCCTTGTGCTTCCGACAATCAAGATGTATGAGCTAAATACATTTTTCTTCAGCTGCTTATATTTGGATAGCCTTTGGGACAGGCAATAACTTTATTCATCATAATGATAACGGGATCTGTCATACTGTGTGAAAATACAAGTCGACATCCTTGTCAGTTTCCATGATTTAGCCGAGTTGCAGTACGACGTCTGCATTCTTCGGCAAGGTTTGGGGAAACAACACGGACAACCTAGAATGCATGCCCTGAGGTGGCCAAAGCATTAATTCACATGGCACTGAATCCACACATCCATTTGGATCTGGATTCGCGACAGTTCAACAGTTGGTACGCTTCAACGTTGTACTCTATGACTAGAGTAGCAATGTGGTCTCCGTTATCAAGGCATTGAGAAAGTTATTCTGCCAAAGGAATAACACCATGAAGGTATTCCTCCTACCAGGATGTTTTGTAGCAGTATTCAAAGCGTATAGCATACCAAGCTTTTTCTATTGACCAGTCCACTGGTTCAATAGCAGACACTCATTGCAGATGGCTGGGGCTGGACATTTATCATGACACCCTGTGGGTATATTGCATAATGACGCAAGTTCTGTAAAAGCCATAATTTCTTATTAAGTTATGATACAAAGCTGTAGTATATGACAAACTAACGAAATGGCGAAGATCCACAAATTATATCTATATGTTTTTGTCTATTAGACTTACCGTCTCCAAATAATATATACATATATATGGCATGCTGTACTGAAATATGGCGAAATCCAATTAAACGGCATATATCGGCTCGGGGTGTGTATATTATGGACCTACCCACAAAAATGGATGACTCCTATCACAAAGTCAAAGCTAATAGTATATGGAATCAAAGAAATACTGTTCGTGATGTAAGTCATTCTCTACCCATATCCAATGGAGAAATGTAAAATGGCAGATTTTAGTTAATAACGGGTGAAAAATAATGGACACACCCAGACAATCTTCTGACTCCTATCAAAAAGTTAATAACAAAAGTAAGCAGAGAAAAAGGTTTGGTGACGTTACTCGGATTGTATCCAATGGAGAAATGTAGTGAAATGGCAGATTTTATTTGATAGGGGGCTCGCTCCCTATCTGTATGTCCACATCCTGCTCTCCATCTCCATTGCCTTGGTCTTCTGGAGGTTTATTCGGACGCAGTGTCACCTTAAACGCCTTTGCAAGGTCCACATCCTCCCAAATGCTCGTCTTTTCTGAATTCCCTGGTAAACTGCATCACCTCGCCATAGTTACGACAAAACACAGATGTGGTTACTGTTGGTCCACCATAAACATTAATGTCCTTGGAGCAAACTGCACAACGGTTGTTATTTAACTGTTGAAGATGTTGTGCACATGCATGTAGCTGTATACACGTAAACGGCGTCGTTGCAGGGCACTGAGGCTTTAATCGGGGCGATTCTACCGGCCATCCTGCCTGCCCTGGCCACAGTACCACCCCAGAGACATGTTGCACCCGATAGACAACCACTGTCAGACAAAACCAACGGGAAAAACGAGAAAAAAGAACGATCTGGCATAATCGTATCAACGAAGAATTTTTTCAGATCATTCAAACAAGTGTAAGTTGAAGTACAAAACTATCTTCAATCTTACAAAAGGATTATCATTTGCGCAGCAGGATGAATACACGTTTGTTATAATGGTGATGACGATCGCACTGCTGCATAAAATGGTAGGCTTAATCGTAACTTCCTACAGGAATCAGACGGTCATAGGTTACAGCAACAACCAACTGAACATTACAATAACATCGCCGAATGTGGTTCCTTCTGGAGTGTGCCAAAGGATTCGTATATGACAACTGATGCAATTGATCAAGTGTAGCCAGTAATCCAAATGGTCATTCTGATGGTGCTAACACGATTTCCGAGGGCTCTGGGCAATAATAACGGTTATGTTCATATCAAGTTTGCAATTATCGTAACCAGAAGCTGCTCATATTACCTACCAGCCGTGGAAAAGAAGAAAACGGGAATGAACCTGGGTACAAAAAACTGCATCTGAAAAAATACTTTTTTGGCTGGTTAATATCATTCTGGTCTTATCATAACTGTCATGAAAACAATAGTAGCCATAGCACTAATGGTTGATTTTTATGGCGCCTACATCCTAAAGGCGCAACAAGCTAGAAACATTAGGTAAAATTCATGGATAGGGTGACACAAGAGTCATTATTAGAGCAAGGGACGTCCGAAGATTTAAGGCTGGAATGCCATTTCGAGTAAATACATCATGCGTTTCAGATGATTTTGAAGTAGAAATCAATCCAGATTTTCGGTGCAGCTACAGAGAACGCCCGCTTTCCTATGTTAAAGGAAATAAAAACAAGGCATTAGCTAAAATCCGTTTTCCATGTGTACAGAAAGTTTAATATTGCATGTAACATTCGAGAACATTAAAAAAATACAGAAAAATACATTTGTAGCATAAATTCGATTTTAAACCTGTCTGTGTAGCGATTCCCGCGGAAAATAAAATGTTAATGAGCTAGGCGATCACGTGGTATCTTAACGTCACACATGACTCACACTCGCAGCAGGCCGACCCTTTCTATGCATTCAGAGCATGTTTACATGGATAATGTTGGGGTCGAAACGAGCGTCAGAATGAGTTGTTATGCAATAATCCGATGTAATACAAACACTAGTCATCATAGAGGAACAAGCAGTTATCTTACGGTTCCACATGAATTCAATTTTATTCAAAACAATGAATGCGAATGAGCCTACAACTTGTAGTACAAGTCGACTAGGTTTCGCCGAGCTTGGGCTCGTTTGCAGAATAATTATATCGAATGCAACCAACGGGAGATAATGTACACCAATATACATACATAGCAAACATATATCGTATCCAGCTACAGAAAGTAACGTGTAAAATCTCATAATATCACTAGAATATTGATGTATGAAGGAGGAGTTGTACAAGTTATCATAACAACTGAAATCAGTCAGCGAATTTCTGCCGGCCCTGATAGCTCACTTGGTAAACGCGTTGGTTCATTGGCGTTTGTTATACAATCGGTCGACGCCGGTTCAATCCTGACAGCATGCAAATTATTGATTTTCTTTACACCTTTTTTGTTTATGTTTTCACGAAGTAATATAAACCAAATCATTTAGTATACTATGATGCACTGTTTATAAATAATTTTTATTTTTGTAGTAATTATTTATTCGCCCCAAAAATGAAAATATGGTCATTATATAACGATGTTTCTAAATTTTATTTATCCAAACAAATATAATGTAATGGATATATAATTTATTAATTATAAATATATTGTACAGTAATATATTGTAATTATATATGTGAAAAAGATTGTGATCTGTCTGGATAAATACAATTTAGAAACATCGTTATATATAATGACCATATTTTCATTTGTGGCGAATAAATAATGACTACAAAAATAAAAAAATATTTACAAACAGTGCATCATAGTATACTAAATGATTTGGTTTATATTACTTTGTAAAAACAAACAAAAAAGATGTAAAGAAAATCAATAATTTGCATGCTGTCAGGATTGAACCGGCGTCGACCGATTGTATAACAAACGCCAATGAACCAACGCGTTTACCAAGTGAGCTATCAGGGCCGGCAGAAACTCGCCGACTGATTTCAGTTGTTATGATAACTTGTACAACTCCTTCATATATCGATATTCCAGTGATATTATGAGATTATACACGTTACTTTATGTAGCTGGATACACTATATGTGTTTGCTATGTATGTTTATTGATGTAGATTATCTCCCGTTGGTTGCATTCGATATAATTATTCTGAAAACGAGCCCAAGCTCGGCGAAACTTAGTCGACTTGTAAGCCCATTCGCATACGTTGTTTTGAATAAAATTCGATTCATGTGGAACCGTAATATAACTGCTTGTTCCTCTATGATGACTAGTGTTTGTATTACGTCGGAAAATTGCACAATAACTCATTCTGACGCTCGTTTCGACCCAAAAACTATACTTGTAAACATGCTCTGAATGCATGGAAAGGGTCGGCCTGATGCGAGTTTGAGTCATAAGTGACGTCACATCTCGGCATCCCGAAAAGCGCGCCAAAAATATGCATATTCGAAAATGTCCGGATGTACAGCATAAAATGTGGAATTTCTAATTCATTTAATTTTTTTCATTTTTTTTGCTTGGTGGACGTGGAAATAGATAGCAGGATGTAACGTAACATGAATTCAAGCAATAGATGTTTTTATTCCCTTTAAGCTTAGTTATAAGGAACGTTGTGGAGACATATTAAAGGGACAGTCGCACTTCGCGGCTTTTCGTTTTTATTGCAAAACCGTGTTATACAGTATAAATTATATATATTATAGCGTACTGGCTGCCCAAATATGTTTTTAACGAAGCAGAAATCAACTTTTGGATTGAACCGTTAAATGTTTACAAGAATCAACGCGCTGTCACTCAAATCCCCGAATTGCGAGTTCGGAAAATTCCGCGAAAGGTCATGACCCGACGTGGGCCGAGCTTCAGATGTCAATAGTGCGCTGTCATCAGGGCTTCCATGGCGCGGAACGACGATTCATCGACTGATGTAAGTTGAACAATAATATATCATAAGTATTCCGTTTGTCACTGTATTTGTGAAATGATGTTTGTTTGAGATCATGTTACTGCTACGATTGTTATTAAGCAAACGCGTGTCCGTCAACGAAAGTCTATTATTAGCACTTTAGTTTTGTCCGACAATATCGAGTATACCGCTCGATCAACGACAACAGTGACAACACGAAGCCAAAGGGTCCCACAGTCAATTAATACTATCATCTAATACCAGTATGACTAGTTTCGTGTCTACTGTCTGTTGGTTAAAATTAGATCATATTATGAGTGTGTGTACTCGTTTTCTTGAAATCGGTAGCATAATTTCATTTGAATGCATTCGTTACGATTCCTTCTTTGCGGAATAGGCCTACAACGTCGACTGGCGAATTATAGACATAGTGCATAACAACCAGCTCGTAGCGTGTTTGATTTTGTTTGAGGGGATGTGCTTTTCAGTGACTGGGTCATTTCTTGCCGCGTTAGTTGACGGGGTTGTGTTGGAAATTGTGCAGGTCGTAGGGGTGATCTCCGACGTCTTTATTTTACTGGCCTACAACCGTGATTAAATAAAACTAAATAAGACATTATATTTACTTTTCTTGTGTAATGTGCGTGCGTCAATGTTTCAAGGTTTATGGCAGTAAAAGCACGTTTTCTAAAGTATTGCCATGCACTGTCAATCATTGCATGGTGACTAAGTACACAAAGTACACATAATAAATGTTATTGTTATATATACACAAATTATTTACCATAGCACATTATCTGTTTACCCAGAGTTTGAATGGTTCCGGGGAAACAGCTGCAGTGGAAGAAAGACGTGGAGTGAGAGAAAGAGGGGCAGTTAGACGACAGGGTGCAGCAAGAGGAAGGGGTGTGGGGAGAGGGCGTGGCAGAAGATCGAGGCAGCTATCACTGTCACTGAACAGGACTGACTGTGCTCGCATGGCGAGGTTACGCAATCAGAGACAGGAGCAACTGCAGGTAAATATTTTTATCACAGTGCACATTTTTAATAACAATTATAAATACAAGTGACAAAATATTTAGGGTAAAGATTTTATATTCATGTTATGATCCAAATGCTGCGCAGGTACATGACGTCACCGAATATGCCGAGGTACCAAGTTTGAAACTGTGAACTATGCTTTTTATAAAATAAATTACATAATCAGCCAATTTTTATCAAAAACACACAAACACAGAAATAATAATTTACAATGTATTATTCCAAATGCACTGCAAAATAGACATTTCCTTTAGACATGACCCATATAATGTAATTCATACATACGCATGCATGCACACACGTGCACACACATACATACACATAATTTGCCTGGTGTTATCAAAAACATGCTACATTGCAGAATTTGAGTTTTCCAGGAATTACAATAAAAAAGCAGGTACTGTATTGTGTTTGAACATCTAACATGCACACCAACATTTTGTGTATTAAATAACCATAATGTTAATATTTAGTTACATGATATTTTTGCAATCCTTCTAGGCTGACATTAATGAACTGGATGAGGGCCAGGCAAAGATGCTGCTACTGAAGATGGTGCTGCGAGAGCCAGGCCTTGTGTTTGATGTCTTGAGAGGCACCGAACAAGGACCAGTGGGAGGTGGCACTCTGAGCTGGTGGTCATGCGGCCACTGCCGAGAAATGGCAACAGATGTAGAGCGGCTGTGCTGCAACATGCGCCCAGACAAATGCATCAGCCTGCGACCGGTGAGATGTGTACTTTTATAAGATATGAGGGTGGTGTGATAAGGGTGTGAATCTCTCTCTCCCACATCTTTTGGGATCACCATGTCATCCAACAAACACTGTCTAATTCCCACAAATTTGTATTACTGACCTCCTTCTTCCTGCCATATACCCCTGTACGATTTGTAACACCATTCTCTGAAATTACATATTTGTTACTACCTATATAGTATATATTTTTTGCAAACAAAGTCATATCATATATGTATGTTTGACCTGAATCCATGACGTTTTGGTAAAGGACTCTTTGGCCATAGACAGTTGGGCAACATACATTTCGTTAACAGGACATTTCGTTAACAGGACATATTGGTAATCAAACATTTTGGTAATAGGACATTTCGGTAAAACTATTAAAAATAATCAGAATTATTTGTCATTTTTAAAGGTGTCTTGTATAAATAATTATATACATTTTGTAATAGAGAGTACATTTTGTTAATTTATTATTATTTATTATTATGCATATGGCATGTTTTGTCAGATTTCTTTAACTTAAAAATGGGCCAAGAGGCCCTGAAGTCCTTTGGACTATATTGTGAGTATGTAATTATTAATGGAATGTTTTTTGGTGAATCATAGTTACAGATCATCAAGGGTTATGATGGAAGTAAAATATTGACATGTTTAGTGAAGACTATATACATGCCAGTGAAGAAACACCTCGAAATAAAATATTCAAGTAGACCGTTTTGTGAAGATTGTATATATTAGTTAATGTGTTATTAAAAATTTGAACCCAATTACTATTTAGGCCGATATTCAGTGGTTGTAGAAACCTTGCAGAAGAGTTGGTGAGCTGCAATCTCGCATGTAGCACAGTTAAAGGTTGTTTAAGAAAGTGTAAATCAGTCGATAGAGCTCCAGGCTGTTCTCCCTGCGGTAAACAATTTAGTTAGCAAATTTAACGTTTTAGGGGACATTTGGTGCCCTTAGAATGATTCAATCAAATACAGATTTTTTGTGTATAGTGGAACTACCACATGAAATGTCTATGCAAAATTTGAGAAAAAGTTACTGAACAGTTTCTGAGATACGGCAGCTAACGGCAGACGCAGAGTGATGGCAATAGCCCATTGGACGTTCGGCCCAAAGGACTAATTACACATGATAAAGTAAATCTGTAAAGTAATAAAATCTATCAATGAATTAAAACCTGTTCAGTCTGCCATGTCAGTGGTGCCAATCAGCTAAACCATTTAGAAATTAGGTTGGTCACTTTTCCAGACAGTGGACTTGGCTCCCCACCAGCAGTCGGAGATAGTGTTAGTTAATGCTTATTTGATGAACTTTCAAGGCAGGGGAAGGGAACATGGCTTCCCAGGCAACAGCAGTCAGTCAGTCATAGTTATTTAAATCCATGGGTTAGAGGGGACAGGTTAGAGTGCTCAATTGCTACAGCCAATCAGTGGCTCGCTGCACACATTTATATCCAGACACACATAAGGTAATGTCATACCTGTGAACATGGAGTTGTCAACAAGAACAAGGGGAAAGCTAAGCTTTTGTGGAATGGCTATGCTTATAACAAGGAAACAGAAAAATGGTGTGATACAGTGGCGCTGCACATGTTTGTCGTGCGAGCAAGTTGTGCCATGGTAGTGTGTAGTGTACACAGACTTGCTACCAGCAAATCCAGTGTTGAGAATTGACCACAACCACTGCCCTGAACCTGCAGCATCAGAATTTTTATACTGAATATTTGTGTTACTTTGGATGGAATAAATTGTTACTTAATACAGCCGTAGTTCACATGCATTGAAAATAAACAATTATTATTAGCCACTATTGGCGCCTGGTATTCTAAATAGTTTTGTAAAAAGAGGTACACACTGTAAAGATTATTAATTTTGTTGGTCTTACCGAAATGTCCTATTACAAAATGTGTGGTTACCAAAATATCCAATTTCCGAAAGGACATCTTTAAAAATGACCAAATAATTCTCATTATTTTCAATAGTTTACCGAAATGTCTGATTACCAAAATGTCTGTTGCCCAAAGTGTCCTTTACCAAAACGTCTGGCACCCGTTTGACCTACATCCTAAATACATATCAGTAGGTCTAACCATTACAACAAACAGGTGGATAACAAATTCTTTGGAACCTTATTAATCCCAATGATAATACACAGAAACACAGCATTGCGACATAATTTCACAGGAATGGAAAATGCTAATATACTGGGTTTTCCACACAAATCCAAAAATACATATTCCGCATCTGAAAGTCCAAATCAGACCACAAACCCAGTTTTACTATAAAAAAACTTAATCACACATACATAATCATGTTTCATTTTAATGCAACTGTTACAGTTTGAATGTACTGGTGTATACATTTCTTTTTAGGAAATGGACTTACTCGTACTCGACCCCACAGTTTTGACAATGGTGGGACGCTACAGAGCAGATGTGTTTGGCGTGCCAGCATGAGGAGAATGATGCCATGCGACATTATGCCTACCACCAGTTTGTTTTCTGGCGACATGACAGACTGGGAACAGGGAACAGACACGATATTCCGAGCTGTTGTGTGTGGAAAATTAGGCAGACATTTCCGAGTGCAAGTGGACAGTACTCTGGGTTCAAAGTTCATACATTAGGTTGAAATCATTACTTGTCAAGAATAAAGTGTGTAAACTTTATATAACCACACATCATCAGGTAACCATGGTAATTTATAAATTAATTGATAATAGTTTGTTATTAAAAAAATAAATGTTACTTAACATGTCGGTTACTCATTGACAACTTCCATCTTAGGCATATTTCTTTTTTCAAAAATCGGGTTTGATGCCTTGCCACTAGATGTGCTGTTGATGGCGCAGGTCTTCCAGGTAGCATGGTCGGGTGACTGGTTTACGTAGCGGTGCCGGTCTTTTCTATAGACGTGACAGTTTCAGAAGGTATGGCAATTTGAACTGAGGGGCATTGTGTTAATAAAGCAATAGATTGAGAGGTGGCTGCCTTTGGATTTTGTACGGTGGGGCGTAGGCGTTAAAAAAGAAGTCATATTTAACCGATCCATGAAAATACCGCATTGTCGCCCACGCCGGTCACGCTTCACTGGGCGCACACCAGACGTCACGCTCTGCTTGTTTTGTCGCACCTCTTCTGCCATGTCTGACACAATATCCGACATAGTGCAACAATTCTTCACGGCTGAAATTGAACAATTGAAGTTGTCACGGGGGAGCGCAAAGCCGACAAAGGGCGACCGGACTCGTGGCAAGTCGTCAAGTGCCGCTGAGCCCGAAACAGTCATTGAAGTGATGGAGCAAATGGCGCCACTTCTTATCAAAACAATGGCTGCCGTCATGGGACACCAGATGAAAAACATGAAGGAACTGCTGCAGTGTAAAGATAAACAGATCAGTGCCCTAGAGGAAAGGATGGACGTTCTGGAGGCGGAGGCGGACAAGCGAGAGCAGTACTCTCGCCGTCCCAACCTCCGCTTCCAGGGCCTTCCAGAGACGGATGGAGAAAGTACGAATGAACTCGTGCTGCAAACGATCAACGAGAAGATGGGGATGAAACTGACTGCAGCCCATCTGGAGCGTAGTCACCGCCTGGGCCCAAAGAAGGACACGAGCGGAAACATGAGGAAGCGCGCAATCATTGTGCGCTTCCGTAGCGAGGCAGTCCGAGATGAAATTTATAAAGCTCGCACACAGCTGAAACGGCATAACTTCGACAAAGATAAAGACAAGGCCATCTTTATAAACGAAAATCTGACATCGAACAGAGCAGGACTGGCCTACAAGACGAGGGTGCTGAAAAGGGAAAATAAAATAAGCGACTGCTGGACGTACTCGGGTAGGGTACTGGTGAAAACACTGAGTGGTGTAATTAAAGAGATCAGTGTTATCAAAGACCTGGACAGCTTTGCTAAGTAATATCATCGTCATTGTTATTCTCAGGTATATTATGATGATATAGATTAGTTGCGATGTTTGTTTCTCTTGCTAGCTGCAAGGCGATACATATTGCCTGCGATTACTTTCTTTCTCTATATCCCCAGCTACTGACGCAACATTTGCTTTTCTATAATTATTTTACGGTATAGCTTGCGTCTTGCAATTTGTTTGCAGTTTATGTTCTCGTTGCTTTCCTTATAATGCAAACTAATTGAAATGTGTGTTTTTCCTCTAATTAATTAATACTTATTTCCACAAATGTATTTAATAATGCAATTTGCTTCTCCGTATGATATGAATTATGCATAATTATTTACATACTTTGTATCCTTATACTACTGGTTTCCACACATTGTTTACTTTTCACACTTACCCGCGTGTTAACATAATTTATAATACGATATAATTCGTCTTGCTAATTTTGTTCTGATTACTATTGTCATTATGTCACACCAATGGGAAGACCGGTCCGGATACGTCCGGTCACGACACGTACTGTTCATAATATTTTTTCTATACATTTCTTTTTTTCTTATTATTATTATTGCTCAGACATGTATTTCTTGTATGATGACAGAAACGGTGACATGCTACACAGCATTGAGTATACTAACTTCGTACGACTATGGTAAAACAAGGCTTTTGGACAGTCAGTTGTTACGCTATATGTTTCAAACATAATTACTCATTTAAAGAATGCTAGCTAACGAATCATTCCCCTGGTGTCAAGGAGGTACTAATGTGAATTCTCTATTTAATGTACTACACCTAAATGAGGCTGCTGATGAAGATTTTCAACCAATACGTCATTCGACATATTATGATCTTGACAATTTTAAACTACTAGCAGAAACAAATAACGAACGGTTTAGTTTACTTAGCTCAAACATAGAATCTATTAAAATGCAAAATTCAGCGAAATTGAAGCTTTCTTAGAGGAACTTAACCAGATGAAATTTAAATTCAGCGTAATATGCTTTCAGGAATGCTGGCTCTCAGATAATGATGATCTATCACACCTACAAATCGATGGATATCATTGCATTACACAAGACAAAACATGTAGCACTAAAGGCGGGCTACTCATATACTTAAGCAACAAATACAATTTCAAAGTGATTTTGTCCCTAAATCAGTTTCAACATAGGGAAGGACAATTTATCAACATAAGCGGAGGTGGGCTCTTAAAAGATATTATCATTGGAAATATTTACCGACCTCCAAGAGACCTCAGTGAAAATTATAAACAGTTTTTTAGCGAATTCACACCAATTATCTCATCCTTTGACAAATCAAAATCCGACATCATTATTGCTGGTGGTTTCAATATAAACCTTCTTAAAATTAACGAAAGAGGTTTTTGGTGATTTTTTTGATTTATTAATATCTTATAGCTTGTACCCCCACATTACACTCCCTACAAGATTTTCAAATAATAATGGAACATTAATAGATAACTTGTTTTGTAAATTAACCGATCCTGCAATAACACCAAAATCAGGTATTTTAACGAAACAATTATCGGACCATCAACCATATTTTACCTTTCTAAACAAAGTTCCCCAGAAACAACCACCACCTAAATATATTAAAATTAACATAGAAAATCAAGAAGCAATTTCCAAATTCATAAATGAAATCACCTCATCAGTTGTTTATAATAAACTTGATCAGTCACCTTTTGCTAATCCAAACATAAACTATAACATTTTACATGAATTAATCAAATGCGCAAAAAACAAGCATATGCCATATAAAACAGTTAAGTTAAAAAAATACAAGCACAAAAAATCAACATGGATTACATTCGGCCTGCTCAAATCAATACGATACAGAGACAAATTATATAAGAAACTCAAAATGACTCCGCCTGATTCACCTGAAAATTTAGCAACTCGGACTAACCTGATAACGTAGCACACTTAAAAAAGTATACGAACAGCCAAACAACTGCATTATGAATCTTCTTTTAATAAATACAAAAATAATATAAAAAAAACTTGGGAAACTATAAGCGACATTCTGTCCAGAACACAAGAAAAGAAAACTTTCCCTAAATCGTTTATATATAGTGACGAAATTATAACAAACAAAACGATTATTGCAAACACATTTAATACATTCTTTACCACTATTGGCTCAAATTTGACCAAACAAATCAGCAATCCTACTAATAGAACTTACAGATATTATCTGAATGAGCAGTACAGTAATTCATTTAATTTTAAAAGTATTGATGAAGAAACTATATCTAAAACAATAGCTAATATGCAACCAAAAACAAGTTGTGGGTATGACAGTATTTCGTCACGATTACTAAAATTAGCTAAACCAGCGGTGATAAAATCATTAACATTAATTACAAATCAAATATTAGCTACAGGTATCTTCCCTGATAAACTTAAAATCGCTAAAGTAATTCCAATCTTTAAAAAAGGTGACAATACCCAGTTCAGCAATTATAGACCAATATCACTATTACCAGCTATATCAAAAGTAGTTGAAAAGATAATTTACAACCAACTAGATTCCTTTTTCAAAAGGCAAAATCTCTTGTTCGAAAACCAACATGGATTTAGAACGGAACATAGCAATGAATTTGCTGTTCTTGAATTAACTGATAGGATAATAACACACATGGATAGAAATGAAATTCCTATAAATATTTACCTAGACCTTTCAAAAGCTTTTGATACCCACGATCATCAGATATTACTAAACAAATTGGAATATTATGGTGTAAAAGGAGTAGCACTAAGTTTAATTAGAAATTACTTAACAGATAGATAAACAGTATGTTGAAATAGAGGATGTAAAATCAGAAATGCATAATATTTCAACTGGCGTACCTCAAGGCTCAATTTTAGGCCCTGTTGTTTATTGTATACATTAATGATTTTGCCAAGGCCAGCCAAAAGTTTAACTTTATAATGTATGCTGACGATACCACCCTGTCAGGTACTCTTGACTCATTTTCAACATATGAACAAAATGGAAACGTAGACGTTGCTATAAATAGAGGACTGGGAAAAATTAGTGATTGGCTAAAACTTAACAAATTATCTCTAAACTTAAGCAAAACTAAGTACATGCTTTTCACAACAGCCAGATGAAAAAATGTTACTTTCCCATTATTAATCATAGATAACACTACTATTAATAGAGTGGCACAATTTAATTTTCTTGGAATAACTTTTAATGAACAATTTAACTGGAAAAATCACATTAACAAAATTTCAAATAGGGTTTCAAGGACGTTAGGTGTATTGAATAGACTAAAACAGTTATTACCTCTTAATATAAAGATTATATTGTACAATACACTGATATTGCCACACTTAAACTACGGTGTTACAGCTTGGGGTTACAAATGTGACAGAATACAGAAACTTCAAAAGAAACTTGTCCGAATTATTAGTGTAAGCAAATATCATGCTCACACTGAACCACTGTTTAAAAGTCTTAAATTGTTAAAAGTAGAACACATATTGAAATCACAAGAACTAAAACTATATTATAAATATGCACATAACAAACTTCTTGTTTACCTTCAAAATTTACTGCTTCATCAAAACAATAGCATTCACAATTTCAACACACGTGGGCAATATAATATACACACAATCAGGGTACAACACGAATTTGCGAAACAAAGCCTCAGATACACCTTGCCGCATACTATTAATAATGCACCTGATTTAATAAAAAATAAAGTTTACACTCACAGCTCACACGGGTTTGCAAGGTATGTTACACATTATTTGCAGACGTATCTACCTGTATGTACATTACAACATTGTTATATTTGCCATAATGAGTGAATAACAAACAGGAATACATATTTTATGTGTACCTCTTTTGGATGAATAACCAGTCGTCCATTATTATGTATGGTGTCATGTTATAGGCCTTGCTTTGACTTAATCTGTTGACTGATTATTGCTACTTTTTATACACCAGGACTTGTCATTATTATGACTGGGTGGCTCCCATGAGAGAGGCTTTTTTGCCTTAGTGGGAATCTCCCTGACCCTCACGTAATAATTTGTATACAATTCTGTGATCATTGTGCCTTTACATATTCACTTATTGAGTTATATGTATATGGGTCAAAATAAAAACTACTGTCTGTCTGTCTGCTAGTGTTGGTGCAATGTTGCGCGGGTCATCAGGTTTAAGTCCACGCATCCTGCATTTTGGTAGTGGATCGTCAGTGCATGCTTGGATGATCTTCTCCTGAAGGGACACTATGTACACATACTGTTTCGGTTCTCGCTCAGGATAATAGTCCACTTCTTTCCCCGTTTGTTGTAGACTTTGAGGTAGCTATAGATTAATAGACAAACTTAATGACATGTGTCATGAACTTGCATTGTTACACAGTATGGCATTTGCAAAACATTATATTTTTTTATTCAACATGTAAATATTTCAAAACATGTAAATATTTAAAGTAACCTTTTTCATGTGCAGTACGTCAGCATATAAAATTGTTATGTAAATAGCTGAATTATTGCAAATAAAAAGTTACTTTAAATATTACATATATATGCATAATGTACATATGCTATTATTATGATTCGTATTGTTTATGTATTACAACGTAATAAATACCTTTCATTTCTAAAAAGCTGTCTTCTCATACATTACTTGCTCAATCATAGGCATTGATTGTTAGAGTCGTCACCAACATAAATAAATCCAATCAATAATTAGCCCTGTAATGGAATGGCAATAATCGTTATTATAATGCATAACAAAAATATTTACATGTTCATGTTGTTACATGTATACTTAATGTGTACCTGCATACTTACACAGTGTGTCCCTTTCGATTTCTTTTCAATGATAAATCTTTGTGACTCTGATAATCAATCGCTGCCAGGACCGTGCCCGGTATACCGGGAAGCTGCAATAAGTAATTTCATCTGATAAATTTCTGATTCATGTTGCTTCCCTGTGTGTTTGAATCTATATTATTCGATGATGGCCAACCAAGACTTTTAAAACGTTAAGAATAATCAGACTCTGGACCTGAAATGGTGGATAACATAAGTTACAGTCACTATAACTTACGTTATCCACCACAACCATGATTTTTTTTAAACAACAATAAACAGGCAAGATGTGTTTTTGTGTCTCTTCTTTCTTCGTGGGCCTAAGATACAGGCCAAATGTTATCAACAGGAACTGTCCTCGAACCTGGTTATGGAGTAAATATAGTGTAAGTTACAGTAAACCACAATTTGGCCCAGTATTGTGCAACTTCACGCATGCTAAATATAATTTCTTCTAATTTCCTATTTTCTTCCATGTTACATTGACTAAGAGTAATGTGTACCTTTCAGTGACATTGATGTCAAGCTCATATGAAGCATCCTCCGTGCATTGTGATGGTAGCCATGAATCATCATCGTCGCCCTCCTCACTGTCTTCATCATATGACACAGGGCTACAAACAAATACTTATTGAATAATGATATGTTTAGTTGACAAAACAGTGCTACATCTGTTTAAACTCCACAAATTAGTATGTAATGGTATGTCATAAAATTAACGTATTTTTTGTTTTAATGTCAACCACATAACTCAAGTAAAACTGAAACAAGGCATGCATAATATAATGACTTATGTTACTTGTAGAAATTAGAGTAGAATATCATACCGTAACATTCCAGTGAAGCAATACTAACATTTATAAATATGCAACTGTGAAAAATTACCCAACGGAGATATGCATGATGTCTGGTTTCTGTAATGGGCCTGGTGAAGGTAGGGATGAAGGCCCTGCCACAGGTTGGGATGATAGTGAATCGGCTGCAAAAACAGAGGTAATAAAAGGTTGTTCTGTAAAAATTTATGCAAATTATTATCTTGTTGACATAAAAAACATGTCATTTAAAATGCTATGCTAATTCACCAATGTGAACGACTGCTAAAAACAGCCAGGAAACATAAAAATGTTGATGCCATTGCCAATTTTGTAGGTGAATATCAGGGGTAGAACTACCCACTAGTCCGCTAGTCCGTACACTAGCAAAGATTACGGCGGACTAGTAAACCCGGCCTACCAACTAGTCCGGCTGTCTAGTAAAAATCAGCGTGTTGAGTGGCGCCACCAAACGTACAATTGACAAAGTAAATCTTCACCTAATGTGAATCGACAGTGAAACGGTACTTTTGATTGGTTGTTGTGTGACATAGAAATCTGAAACGACCGTTTTGTTTGGCTTAGCGTATCATGTAGAGGGGTACCGGCTAATGAGCGCAATTGGCGTCCATTTTCGCGTCTATTTTCTAATCTATTTTCAAATGCGCGGATTTCGAATACGGTTCACATCTTCAGTTCTACATCAATTATTTTGTTAATTCATTACTAATTATTTTGTTACGTTTACGCACGATGCATCGTTATTTAACTGGGGTTGCAAAACCAGAAGTTAAACGCAAGGTGGAAAAGCGAGAACGGGACACGCTGTACGACCAGCAGAAACGACAGCGTGGCTATTTGAAGGTTTGGGAACGAGACCACACTTGGCTGTCCTACGATGACGACAACGATTTGATGTTTTGCAAAGTGTGCAGGACACACAACGTAACTGGTGTCCGTGGCAAGAATGCGTTCTTGACTGGCACGGACAACTTTCGTCCAGACTCGCTACGCGCACACAGTACAAGCGAGGCGCACACACGAGCTGTCTTCCGGCAAACTGCGTTCGAAGCCCGTCCCGGCACTGCACCTGCCCACCGAGCCATCCAAGCGCTGAACACGGCCACCATGGACCGTCTGACGCATTTGTTTAGGTAATTATGTTACCCATGTGATATAATGTTATAAAATGTAAAAAAATATTGTGTTTGATTGTACTTTGTTAGGGTTAGCACTATATGGTTTAAATTATTATCCCTCATTTCTCTGTTATCTCTCATTTCAAGCGTGCCGTGCAGTAAACAATGCCATGGGAAATTATTAATTTGCATTTGATGTAGATCTGTGTTATAACTTGCCTGGATCTTCGGGTTCAAAAGTAATACTATTTAGTGTTGTATTTCCCGCCTTTATGCATCATATTTTTGGTTTTGAGAACGTGGCTTGTCTTGTGATTTTTGTGCTTTTATTAAAATTTAAACCTGCCCATCTTCAAATCTTCGTCAAGTTTTGTTTTGAAAGCGAGGATGTTTTTAGTATTCACTGTTTGCTGAGGAAGGTTATGTTGTGACTATACTCAGTATTTACTTAATACTATGATATTTAATATTTCCTGCATTGGATGTTTCAGGACTTGTCACGCGATAGCAAAGCACCGGCGTCCGTTCACAGATTATGTGTGGCAGTGTACCCTGGACGCACAGAAGGGCCTTGATGTGGGGAACACTTATCGGAATGACAAGGCATGCAAGCAGTTCGTGCGTGCCATCGCTGAGGTTGAGCGCCGTCACCTCGCACAGCACCTGGAGAGTGCTCACTTTCTCGCCCTCATCAGTGACGGTACGACAGATGCGTCCATCACGGAAGCGGAGATAGTGTACGTGAGGTATGCAGTGAATGGTGTCGTCTCTACTGCCTTCGCTGGTATTGAGAACGTCGGCAAGGCAGATGCTCCGTCAATCAAGCGGGCAATTGACGGTGTCGTGGAGCGCTACCTCCACATCCCGAAAGAGACACTCATGAAGAAGCTTGTCGGATTCGGCAGTGATGGCGCCGCTGTTATGACCGGATCAGCCAACGGTGTCGCCACGCTCTTCCGAAATGAGCAGCCGTGTCTGCAAGCAATCCACTGCTATGCGCATCGCCTGGAACTTGCATATAAGGACGCATTGTGTCGGTTGCCCATGTACACAAAGTTGAGCGGTCTCGTCCTGAGCCTCTACTTGTTCTACCATCACTCGCCACTGAACCGTAGCAACTTGAAGGCAGCATTCGACACATTGTCTCTGCCATGTGCCCTTCCACCACGTGTCGGTGGCACTCGCTGGTTGCCACATCTGCTGAAGGCACTGCAGGCCCTTGTGAAGGGATATCCAGCATATGTCCTGCATCTGACGCAGATGCAAGTGCCCGGGGGCTCCGGAGATGCCAAGGCAAAGGCCATTGGCTTCTTGGCGACACTGCACCGACGAGACATCATCGAGATGGCACACTTCCTTCTCGATGTGCTGTTTGTTCTGAGCAAGCTGTCGCTGGTGGCTCAGACAGTGACTGCGACAGTTGCTGATGTACATGCCACGCTGACATCCGTTGTGGCCACCCTTGTGATGTACAAGACGACCACAACTGCCAAGGAGCGTGCCCTGGCGCGCATGGAAGACTTCCATGGTGAGACACTCACAGGTGCTGTCTTCGCCAAGCAGACCCGACTGCAGATCTTGGGCAACCTGGTCAGCTGTCTGGAGGGTCGCTTCGTTGACAGCAATTCGGACGTTGTGCGTGCATCATCAATCGTTAGCTCCAAGCTGTGGCCTGAAGCTGCAGGTGATTATGGAAATGACGCTGTGGCCACACTCAACAACCATTTTGGCCCTGTGCTTCGCGACGCTGGCATCGATACTGCCAGTGTGGAGACGGAGTGGACACTTCTGAAGATGATCCTGTATGAACAGTCACCAGACGTGCGACAGCTGACATGGTCTAGTGTCAATGCAGCCCACCAGGCAGAGTATGGAAACATACTTGGGCTTGTTGACGCCATTCTGACTCTGCCAGCCAGCTCGGCTGATGTGGAGAGAGGCTTCAGTCAGCAGAAGCTGACGAAGAGCAGCATCCGGTCAGTCCTGAAGGCAGATCGACTGACTGATCTGTTGACCATTCAGCTGAGTTCACCAGACATCGCTGCATTTGAGCCGAAGGAGGCAATCGAGCTGTGGAGTGCTGGTGGAGCCCGGAGGCCAGACACTCAGCCGCTTAGGCCAAGGCCCGACTGTAGTAGTTACACTGACAGCAGTGACACCGACTGTGATGACAGTAGTGCCTCCGACTCTGAGTGACACTGACTGACGCCAGGCCTGGATGACACTGTGGTTTTTTGTGTTTTAAATAAAATTGTTGTGACCTAAATTTGTGCTATGTTTTTTATTTGCAGGACTAGTAAACCTTTTGGCGGACTAGTAAACTTTTGTCTTTACTAGTCCTGCTGTCTAGTAAAATAAATGCTGAAGTTCTACCCCTGAATATTAAAAAATTACACTCTTATGATGATGACATTTCAACCAGGTTTATTAACAATTGCAGCTGCAGCTAGCTGCCATTTTAATTTAAAAAAAACGTCTTTAACCCACAGGCACCGACTCAGTCTCGGATGGAATTGAACAAATTGACATAAAATTCCCAATATGACGTTGACAGGGCACGGTATTACGCGATGCACGAAGTTAGGACACGACGATAATTATACCCGTTCCAGACAATAATTTTGTCGACTAGATGGGCGATGTTTGAGCTACGTAATCTACTTCATATTCCATTCCCTTCCTATGTTTTACCGGGTTACCATTCTACCTAGTTTACGATTACGCCTTGGCCCTAGCCCGGGCTAGCATCAAGCCAAGGAGTATGGACAGTGTCAGTAACGATAACGTCCCGAGGCCGAGCCTGTGTCAGTGACTGAGTGAGTGTGAACGACATGATGCCCGTACGGGAGATTTTCTATATAAATGCAACCAATCTATCGACATCAAATTAAAAATATAATTTGTACGACACCATGTTCACTTGGAACTCACTGACAATAAAACACGACGACGATGTAATGCCTGGTCACTGGTGATGCGAATTCAAGTGTCAAGCAGAACTTCCGCCAGTTTATGGTCAGATTTCGGATTTACGTCAGCCTTCAGGCGATCCCATCGTACCTTCTGCTCTTCCAAAATTACCCGTGTAGTAGACCGGAATTTGTCACGTTCTTTTTGTTTTTTCTTCGCCGCTGAATATAGTAGTGCACGGCGCAACATTTTTTTACTCGCCATTACGATCGAATGTCAACAACTATGCAACTTGCGTTCACGTGATCACGTACCACGTGAGCACGCATTTCCGTCTCATTAGTAGGGGTAAGACCACATTAAGGATTCGTCCGCCATTACCGACCGAAAGAGTGCCCTTGAAAACACCGTTTTGGTGTCATGTGTGAATTTTTTTCGAGCACTTTGGCATGGCACATGTCAGTCCAGTGAATACTGAATGTACTACTGCATTAGATCTTTCACGGGGTAGCAATAAACATACGCTAGTCGCTCGCGTATTCGCACAGTGGCTATTTTGCAGAACGCACCAATATTTCAAAATCCGTCATCAGATTGGGGCGAAATTGAGGGGTGTCAGGTTTGGGTGGATTTGTCTGAAAACTGAGGTATGAGAATTTTACGAGTTTTCCACAGCACTTATGTCAATGGAGGATAAATATGCTGTGAAATTTTCAAGAAATTTTTTAGTCAAATTTAGCAGGAAATGAAGGAAACGTTATAATGGCCGCCTATGTAAAATTTAAATGTGGTCTTACCCCAGTAGCCGGATTTTAGCCACGTGTACAACGGCTTTCGAAAGCGACTCGCAGTCGATGTATACAAAGTGATATGTGCACTTATCATTAACATTTCATAAAACAAAATGGTTCATTAAAACATCTTTGGGCAGTCAGTACGACATAATAGATATCATTTATACTGTATAACATGATTTCGCAATAAAAACAAAAAAGCCACGAAGTGCGACTGTCCCTTTAACTGAGCTGCCTGGGGATATTTGAGACTGACCAAACATGCAATGTGGCAGGTATGTAGAAAAGGCAAGCTACGTAAACGTGTCTATCATAAATGTGATTCAATGTCACCAAGCTAAGTGGACTCCTGTATTTTGAACGGCTTTTAAAAATTAACGTTAACAGAAACGTCTTACAGTACATTCCGAACATCACCTCGAACAAATTAGACTAGCACTAATCTAACATCAATAGTTATTTACCTTTAAAACGGCTGATGTAGTGTGGGTGTGAGACCACGATTGTTTAAAACAAAAACGCAGTCGATTCGTATAGTCTATCCACAATGAACGTTACGTCGACGTGTTAAATGTAGACACTGCAACATGATTCTGAACGGCAAAACTTTAATCGCTAAGACAACGTCAACATGTTGGCTATTTCTTGTCTATGGAGACAACTTTCCGCTCTGGATAATATCCAACCCTTCTTTAGGAAGACGACGAACGCCTTAGAAGTTTTAATATTGGTTAACTTTTGGTCACATTGCTGCAGTAGAGTAAAACTATACGTTGATCGACGAATATATCTGGACTCACTGTTGTTACGTGACAATGTTGGTGGTTGTCACATGACAGCAACTGTAAGAAAATCGCGAGGTTTTTTAGAGCCGTTCATTTGGCAATCACCAATGTCGTCACATGACAACGGAGAGCAGCACACGACACTAACGAAAGGACAGTGGGGGTCCTGAATAGTCCGTCGAGCAACATATACGATTTTGAGACGTATCAATATACATTTTCATAATGAATGTATGAGAATACGTGCTGAAAATTAAAATGTCACGCAGATCCGCAGAAGCGCTGGAAGAGACCCCGGTCGAACCGATCAGCGACAAGCCGGCGGAGACAGACGGTGTTGAGACGGTTCGCATGAAACGACACATCCAACGGCTGCGTAACAAGGTGGCGCAGCTCGAGGCTGAGAACGAGTACTTGTCGTACGCCGGCCCCGACCTCTCGTGCGACTGTGGCTCCGTGCAGGAGATCAGTCTGTACGAAATCAGTGAAGGCGGCTCCCTCGTCGAGAATTGACGTGACCTGACGAGACTTCCGGTTACGAATCTTGATCGTCCTTTTCGCAAGAGCACAGCTATAAATGATGTTTTGTGTCGGTAGTTGTATACTTTGAGCAAGCGTTGTGTAACCAAGTTATCCGGTAAAGCATTGACTAGAAATTGCAATATGACGAGCACCAAATAAAACGAGTTTTATATCTGCATGCGGATTTATATCTGCATGCGGATTTCTGAAGGGAACAAGTCGGCTCTCTCTTGTTCTGGTCTTTCGAAGGTTCGATGATTGTATAGATCTATTCCAGTACTAGACAGTACATTTTCTTGCCGCATTAAATGCCATATTCACTAGGTGGCGGGCTAGTTTCCAACAGTAACGACGTGTAGCGGGTTGTCAGAAATCACAGAACTGAAGCCTTGATGCATGCATTTAAAAAAATAATTATACATCATCTACTTCTACTTCAACGATTACTTAAATTAACCACTTTAGCAGTCATGACTGGGGTAATTCCTTGGATCTTGCACGTTTCCCTTTCGCTTCCAAGTTGGGACAAGCTGCCCTGTCGGACACACTTATTACAATTTCCATCACACTTTTTGCCAGCTGATTTCGGTTTCATCCGCGTCAGTTACAATACCCACGTCTGTTCCCCCTTCTCCATTCCCTTCATCCTGGTCTGCATAACTGGATCTGTAATATCTTCTAATTCCGCGTCTCCTCTACACATCGTTGTAATTTCCTCTCTGTTTGTATAATTACTTGAATCAACTTATGGAGCATCAACACTGCCTTTTGTTACGTCGTGGACTTCCGACCAACTTTAAATTCACTAAGGACTTGATATCAGTGCCATGTATATCCGATAAACATGGGGGAATATGGAATTTGACTACTGACCACACCCAACACGTACACAGCACATACGCACACACGCACACACGCACTCACGCATATACGCAAACACAGAGACACAAACCCGCGCACGGCCACACACACGTACACACAAGCAGGCACACACGCACTCATAATAATAACAATAGTTTGTTATAGATGTATTGTTTTATATGGACATACTGATTGTTGTCTAAAATAAAACATTCATCATCATTGTGCAGCCGAAGTGTCCCGTGGTTGGGCGAAGGCCTCGGCATATCGTTTCCAAATCTGCCTGTCTTGCGCTATTCTCTGCCAGATGGTGCCCTTCCAGTACTTGTCTAGTTCGTCTCTCCATCGCCTCGCTGGTCTTCCTCTATATCGTTTCCCTTCGTAAGGTCTCTAGGTTGTGATACGCGATGTCCATCGGTAATCTCGTAGTCTGCTAATGTGCCCAGGTATACTTCCGTCTTCTGATTTGTTTTATCACGTCTATGACCTTTGTCTTCTGTCTTACCCTGATGTTTGTTTTTCTCTCCCGATATGTGATGTTTAACATATTTCTTTCCATCTTTGTTTGTGCGGCTGCTAGCTTGTTCTTTGCCTGGATGGTGAGTGCCCATGTTTCCGCGCCATATGTCATCGCTGGAAGTACGCATGAATTGAAGACTTGTCTCTTCAAGCAGGTTCCAAAGTTACCTTTGAAGATGCCCCGGTGTTTGGCGAAAGCTGTCCAGCGGCGGTGATCCTTCTTTGAATCCCCTTATCTTGTTTTTTGTCTCTGATACTGTATCGTTGTCCCATATAGACGTAGTTTTCAACGTTCTCTATATGCGTCGTGTTGATATATATTGGTGTGTCATTTTCTAGCATCACTTTTGTCTTCGAGATGTTCATCCATAGACCTTGTTTTTCACTTTCATCAGCTAGCTGTGGCGCAGTGGCCGGACTCTCGACTAGAGGGACCGGGGTTCGAATCCCGGCGCCGGCTGGGTGATGATCCGGTACTGGCTCGGCTGCTGTGTCGAAACGTGGGCAATTTCGTTCACCCATGTCGCCCCCGTTCCAACCCGCACCGGCCAGCGTGGAAGGGTAGGCCAACAACACCAGCATGCAAAGTACAATGAAGCCAAGGCCCCCAGTCCCCAGCAGCATCGAAATAGTGTATGACCATGGAGGCGGTTCGGGTCAACTATGGCTACGTGCATGGGGGCTAAGAATATCTGTGTCAAGAAGAGCCGCCGAGAGAAGGTAAGTAGACTGAAGATAGCAACATATGACGTAAGAACACTACTAAGAGATGAACAGATACAAGAACTGGAGGAAGAACGTAGAGAAACCAAGTTGGTATGGGATGTGATTGGGATCGGAGAATTCCAAAGAAGAGAGGAATGCTTCACTACCTTACAAAGCGGCCATCTACTATACCATCCCACAGCGAACAACGACCAAGCAGGAGTAGGCTTTCTCATAAACAAGAGATGGAAAGACAATATAGTGAGGGTTAACAGCATCAGCCCAAGAGTAGCAGAATGTGTTCTATGCATAACAAAGCGCTACAAACTGAAGTTAGTACAAGTATATGCACCAACAACAGCATACTCAGAAGAAGACACAGACAACTTGTACAACGACATGGATGAGACCTTAGAAAAGACAACCACTACACTTTAATGCGCAAGTAGGGAAACGAACAAACATTTCGGAAACGGCAACAGGCAAATTTGGCCTAGGTGTGAAAAACGAGAGAGGCGACACCTTGGTAGAATGGGCAACACCAAGAAAGTACAAAATCACGAATACCATGTTTCAGAAGAAAGCGGGGAGGAGATGGACATAAAAAAGCCCAAATGGAGAAACGAAGAACGAAATTGAGTACATCCTAACAAATGGGCCAGACATGGTCACTGACGTAACTGTCATCAACCAAGTCAACATCGAAAGTGACCACAGAATGGTAATGAGCAACATCAAACTGGACGTCAAGGTTGAAAGGAAGAAATTGATAAACAAGAGACCACCGAGTGTAGATACCACACAAATCGGAAGAAAAAAGATCGATTTCCAACTCGAACAGTGAAATCGATTCGAAACACACAAACATACAGGAACTAGACGACATCGACACCATGAGCGAAAACATCACTGAGGTGATCCAACTAAGTGCGACAAGTGTAGTCAAAGCTCTCAACAGACATGTAGTGACGAGAATATCGTCACCGACACGAGCACTAATGAAGAAACGACGAGAAATGGCGGATAACGGCGACCGTAAAAACCAAATAGAGTACGCAGAAATATGCAAGACCATCAAAAAGAAAGCAAAGGAGGACATCAGAAAGTACGAACAAGAGATCATACGAGAAACGATTATGTCATCAAAGAGCTTGAACAAAGCAAGAAGAACACAGGCACTAGGCCGATACAGACTGATTACACTTCTAGACAAGCAGGGTAGAGAAATACATGACCAAGATATGATCATGGAACGAATAGAGGAATTATACACCGAGCTACACGATAGTGAACAGAGTACCATAATTCACACCGATCCGAAAGAAATACCAGAGATAACACCATGGGAGGTGGAAGCAGCGCTAAGAGATATGAAGAATGGGAAGACATCAGGCAACGACCATGTAAACATTGAAACATTAAAAGCAGGAGAAAATATAATCTCGAAGACACTGGCTAATACGAATACCCGCCGCTTGGAAGAACGCAAAGATGGTAATTATCTTCAAGAAGGGAAATAAGAAAGACTTAAAGAACTACAGACCGATATGTCTGTTATAAAACATTTATAAATTACTCACAAAGATACTAACGAATAGGCTAGAGAAGTACTCGACGAAAACCAACCACGAGAGCAAGCAGGACCCAGAAGCAGGTACTCAACGACAGACCACATACACGTCGTAAACCTACTGAAAGAGAAATGCCGAGAATATAATATCCCGCTCTGCATCGCTTTCATCGACTACGAGAAGGCTTTCGACTCGGTGCAAACTGAAGCAATACTGACCTCCCTTCAAGAACAGGGGATAGAAGATGTGTACATCGATCTCCTGAAAGACATCTACACTAACAGCTCGGTGACAGTCCACCTACACAAAAAGAGCAACACGATCTACATAACATCAAGAGAGGAGTATGACAGGGTGACAGCATATCGCCCAAGCTGTTCACGGCAACACTCGAAAGCATATTCCGAAGACTGGCCTGGGAAAGCAGAGGCTTGAGGATAGACGGAGAATAGATCAGCCATCTTCGCTTCGCCCATGACATAGTCATATGCGCTACTACACCACAAAACAAAACATTATATAATAATATTAACGATAAGAAGACGGAAAAGAAGAAGATAAATATATTATTAGGCCTACTATAATATAAATCGTTTCATTGTGTGAGGTAAGTAATATTTCTTCATCGGTGTGCTTATCTACCTACAAGCGCAATACGTTACGTATGTTAACTAAATTCTGCCATGATTGCAGCGCAAACGGTTTGACGCACACGCCTAGTCTATTAAAGGTACTCAACTAATTCGAGTTTTGCTCCTCGCGTTTCTTATAATTTCACACAAAAAACAGGAATCATGCAAGTACTCCCTAATGATATCTAGTTCGTTTATGCATACGTATTAGTTCGTTTTTTAAATTAATAAAAAAAACTGCGAACTCTTTTGTGTTTTGTAAAACCGGATCCGTTTTTGTTTCGATTTTAGCTGAGTACGGACATTGAACTTTGTGTGGAATCGCGTTCGTTTTCTCGTGATCGCGAATTATGGGCGATATGACCTTTGACCCCACCCTTTGGCGCTGTTGATGTTATGGAATTCAGAGTTTAGGTAATGTCCACGAACATATATGACACCGACACGGCAAAATGGGCTAAATCAGACAAACAAAAATAGTACCCACGCATAAAGGTGTATTTCTATTTGGGAACGACAATGGAACGAAACAAAGTAAACAGGAGGTGGCGACAGTGCCAGTGGACCGTGACCGTGGGCCGTTGCCCGTGCCGTGGTGTCAGTCACAATATCAACACTGACAACAGATGAGTTGCAGCGTTCGCAAAGGTTCTTTCAGACAGGTTAGTAATTTCGAATTATTCAGCTATAATCAGGTATATTTAGAAGTCTGAGTAGACATATTAATGTTGCTTGTACTAAATGTATTTGATTGTTTACCTTTTAAGTTTTAGTCATAGCCAATGGCAATGGCGGTATGGGCAGCCTGGCTGGGCCCTAGCTGTTTACTATAACATATATCAGCTAACAGTACGACGCTATGGCATATACCTATGTCAATGATAGTGACTATATTATGTCTATGTCGTATATGGTAGTAGGCTAGTAGCCTAAGTAGGCTTTGGAAAATAGTAATAGTTAAATGCATTATAAATGATCCGTAACGATTATAATTATTGAACCAATAGTAATAGGTTGAACAAAAACAATATGTACATAATTTACTAACAATAGTAATGTAATAGTAATTTAACTAATATATTACTTTTATATTAAAAATTACATTTAATTTGAATTCAATTGTAATTGTTTGTAGTCTTGTATTTAATTATTTACAAGGAAAAGAATATTCCAGTAGTTTCACCAGGTTTTTTGATTGCCCCTTCTGCAAGTTTTTGTTATGTTCAGAAAACCAGCCTCCTCAATACCGTGAAAATTAATGCCCATAACATGTATATATATATATGTATATATAGATAGATAGCTTTTGACCGTTGGCATTGGTTGCATTTAGCAGGTGGTCGTTCATTGCATTGCAACTTTTGCAAGTACATTAAAATGATTATTGTTAGAAGCAATCTGTGCTGACTATTAAAACATGTACTATATTTTCAGAACTCAAGGTGTACGTGTCAACACCACATGCAGATGTATGCTTCAAAACTATTCACCTTCAGGTAAACGAGTGTTGTCAAATGTGGTTACTCTGTCACCAAACCTTATAAAAATTATAAATACAAGCAATAAACAAGTACGTCATAGGCGGATCCAGGCGGAAATGGGGGCAGGTGCCCCCCTAGACCTTAAGAATTTGGCGTGTCTACAAATCCTTTATAATGGGCCCATGTGACTGTGTCCTCCCAGACCGTCTGAAATGTGCCCCAGTTTAGATGATAATAATAAGCTGAAGTTATGGCGTCTTCCAATATCACCACTCCAGTGGAGCGGGTGAAGTTATGGCAGTGTGGTAGCGACAAAATTTAGACTATACCATTTGGTTTGGCCACCAATGGAGGTTTTTGTGCCCCCCAGACTCGATTTCTGGGTCCACCCCTGCATGTGATAGTTTTGTTTGTCTGCATGAGGATTTTGCAGTAATGTGTGTCCTCATTAAATTGCATATTGTTGTTAGAAATGCATATGAATTAAAGTAAAGACAAAGTAAAATAAAAACATTTTATTGAAATTATTTGATAACATTGACTACAAAATTATGAAAAGTACAATACAACTACAGGTACAATCACTGCACTTGATGTGTATAATGTAATAATTTTTAATATCACATGAACATAAAATGCAAAACAACAATAGAAACAAAAATTAGGAAGAGTATATATAAAAAACAAACATACTTTTATCAAGATTCTTTGTTACAAAAAAACAACACTAGTACATGTGATGCCAAATGCTAGTTGTAGTTTATACATGTCTTGTATGTTTACAACTTACAAAATTAGTGACTAAACAATTGTGTGTATTTAACAACAATTTTTAATATCGCATGCCCATAAAATGTAAACCAATGAGAACAAATTACTTAGGAAGATGTTTAGTTGAACAAATGTAATATATACATATCAAATAAAAATAACTATTATGATTCATAATTGTTTTTTACTAAAGAATCATAATTTATGGTTCTTTGTTAAAAAAACATTAATGATATAAAAGTATGTTTACAACTCGCAAATAATACTGACTAGACTAGTCAGGGTCATTGCCATGTGACTGAGAATTACATGTACAATCACTACATGCTACATTGTTCAGGTTTACTCAGCTGTATGGAGAGTACCGGCTACAGACCACAATATTTTTGTACGAATAGTCTTCACATATTAATTTCAATGTGGCTGAATGCTTCCCACATAAGTCGAGATGGTGTTCGATTTAACAGGTCTGCCAGGGAATAAAGTGTAAAGCACTTTGAGCAATCCTGAGGACTGGATACTACACCATATCAGAACTAACTTTGCTCAAGTGTTGTTTATAAAATAATTAGTACAATGTGTACAGGTGTATAATCATCATGTGAAATGAAAATGTAATGTAAATTATTTGTGAAAATGTAAACCAGTGATAAAAAAGAATAATTTAGAAATAAGAAACGTGGTATGAAAAGTATAATACCAGTCCTCATGATACATAGAGAACTTAAACAAGTAAAATGCTGCTGTCACTGTATCAACAGATTGTTGTTGTAAAATGTGAAAAGGCTTTCAAAACCATTACTTCATCACAAACTTGTGTTGTACACAACAAGTACAGTGTACCTGGTGAACGTTGCAAGAACTCAGCGTGCTGCCATTGACTATCAGCAATACAAAGACAATGAAACCCAACCACTGTAACAATGCTGGATAATCGATGTATTTTTTCATGGACACTGCTAAAAGTTAAGGTTGAATTGAATACAAATACCATGTATTATTGACTTTTGATAAATGTGTCATCACATATAAAATATACTACATGTCAGAGCCATGCTAATTGTCACTTTGTCTCCGGTATAGGTAGATGCGGATGTACAGCAAACTGTGAGGAAGCTGGTATGCAGTACCATCGAAGACAGCGAACACATACAGTGATGTCATCGATATCCAAACCGATGTAGTTCACCGAAGAATGCTCGACACTGAACCTGTCTCACAGCGTCAAGAGTTGTTGCCCGAAGACTCATGCTATATCTGCCAGATCCTGGCACCCATCGTTCCATCACCAATTGCCGAGCTAGTCAGGCGTCACTATATTCGTATGTCCAGCAACCTGCATTCTACATTGGTTTTAGTCAGTTAAGCTAACTGACTGACCTGGAAGCCAGTGTACACCCCATCGGCACTGGGAATCTGTCACGGATGCAACACACGACACAATTGGGATCAGTCGGTGGACATTCACCACCGACATTCACATGACAAACCATTAATATGCAGCATGCTGCATGGCTGTAGAATCTTGTCCGAGATCCTGGACAAATACAACTGCCCAGTATGCCATATTAACTTGGAGAACTAGTAGTACTAAGCACAGTAGTCCAATCTCCTGTAAAGAAAAGCATATATTCAGTGAACAAAAACAGGTATCACTGTACTGTTGGAAGTAAATAATTATGGAATGTTCATTCTCATAATCAGTAAATATAAAATAATTTTTCATGTGTGACCGGCAGCATTTCACAAGAAAAACGGCAGTAAGAAATGTGCTACTACAGCTGCATCTATACACGTTGATATTTTAGGAACAGTCAGTGTTTACCGGGTTGTTCCGGAGGAGGGAGGGGGTGGGTTGATACAGCATGCAGACATTAGTAGAATATGCTCTTTTTTAAAACGGTGAAAAATGTTAACTATTTTTTCTTTATAAGGTGTTCATTGTCATTACATGAATTAAAAATTGTTCAATTTCATTACAGTGATGTCTGATCTTAGTCAATATTATAGACGGATTTGAATTCTGCTAATCAGTAAAGCATCAGTAAAGCGCATTTATATGTTTTGTTTTCAGTATACAAATTCATGTCAGTGACTGACATGTGTAACTCCTACACATATTCATGTTTGACATTTTAAGGTTCTGTCTGAGGTTGAATGGTCAAGGTGAATGTTGGAAATTACAAAATAAGGTGTTATTGTGATGTTAACAGTATACTTTCATTGCCAAGTATTCAAAGGTTCATAACATGTATGTTTAGCTTCTTCAAAAATGAATAATTTATTTTATAAACTTATTTCTGAGTCATCGCCATATGCTAAATACTTTTAAAGGTGTATTAATATGTCTGTGGGTATAATATAAGTGCAGAAGTCAACTTAAGTCAACTTAGTTTTCCATGTCCAAGATGTTATTATTAAAAAGTGTATGAAAACAAATATATATGTAAATGTGCACATTAAAATTTTTTGATCACTTATACGTGATTGATTGTTATAAATTTGAAATTACCTGGATTGATCAAATGTGGGCCTCCCGCAGACTATGTACCTTCCCTGTGTCTGCCTGACCAAGGTGACCGCCTTAGCTCCTCTTCTGCCTTCTCTCATTCCCATTCTTGGGTTGCATCATAATTCAAGTTACATATTATGCATTCATATATTGCTGTGATGAGAATATATACACATATTGGTAAATACACAAGAATAGCTGGCATATGTCAGTTGAATGGTATCACAGGATACCAATTACATAAACTATAGCCAGGCATCAAGGATCACAATGGAAACAAGTGCGAGCATTATCTTGTGTAATCCTTATATATGGTGTACTCTAGCTGTATTTATATTTTATGTATTTACACATTAACATTTTTATATTGAATAAAATCATCGTCACCATCATAGTTGTCATATAAACAAATCTCAATTATTTTGCATAAATTACAATGCAAATCAACAACATTCTGCAGTAATGGTATCAAAATGTGAGTCACAAAACACTGTTTTAATAATTATGATCACCATTATAATAATCCCGGGTTTGACGTTCTGTTGCACGAAATTACGGATGCTCCCTGACTAAGTCTAAGTTACTTGCACGATCAACAGCAATGAACAGGGGCCCACGGTTACTGCCAAACCAATGTTACTTGTCATTTTGCATCCCCACGTCATATATTCTCTATATGTATTGTCGCAATAACACAGTTTAGTAACAAGGTCCTACGTAACCAAACACAATGCATATCAAATAGTATGCTCGTTGTCACAGCCTCTGACTGAATCTCTGGCTGATATGGTCATGGACATGGTACCGGACATGGGGGTCATAGTGCCTGATTTAGTCAGCCTCGAGTCGAGTGTAGACGTTTGCAAGTTGCAATTGTCGTTGAATTAATACACGGCTACGCGTTCTTGTTGCTAAATGCGATAGTGTAATACGTACCTTCGTACAACCACTTTGGAATATTCATCTTGATACGCAAAAGCACGTGTATGTTGTTATTGTTTTCGAATGCATGGGGTGCCGATCTCGCGTAAAGCACGTGACCGAAATGGCGCAGGAGGTCGACAGCGCAATTGGCTTTCGCCAGCTATACCCGGTTTAACGACAACTCTTTTTATTGACGATTAAAAAAACAAATACGCATTTTTTATTAAACCGACTGTGCGCACTAGTTAAACTTTTCACACATTACACATATGGACCTAAAAGAATCGGATTGGCGATGGGCAAATGAATTGGTTGAGGACCTTTAACCACCTCCATCTATACCAAGCCAACAGAAGCAGCAGCCAAGCATATTGGTACATTATCCAATAGATGGCGCTATTTTTTGTTTGCTTTATAAAAGGTGGCGCCACCTTCAGGTGTCTTACAGAGAAATCGATGCCTGCCTAAGCTTGACTTATTTTTCAGAAGATGTATGGAATCATTATGATTAATCGTGTTTAGTAGAAAAAATAAACGACGCTTCATTATAAAATGTGCGCTGCGTATCGCAGAAAAATGTCGTGTTATGGTAAGGTGGATTACAACAAGAGTAATTGGCCCCCTGCTAACAGTAGGCCTGTAGCGGTTCTCCACGCTGTCAGACATCTGCTTGTTATAATTAAATTGAAGCCTTGCTCAATTATATTGTTTCATGCATTCCGTTTCAGACTAATTCTGCAAAAAAACTGTATAGCTTCCACTTCGACACTTGTTGAAAATTTTTCGTCGCTGCGTCGGCGTAATTTCACTTTATGGTAACGTGAACGAGGGCACGTTTCCAAGGGTCTGGGGAGGCACGGTCAGAAGGGCCCACATAAAAAGGTCTACGGGCAGGCCAAAGGTGTCGGGGACACGTGTCACCCAGGATCCGCCTGTGATAGCATTAAGCCAATTTCGCCAGTTACCGATCTAACGATCGAAGTAAGTTATTTCGATAGACGTAAATTTATCAAAAGTATACACTCTTATATTATACCGACTGCGGATACGTCTACTTAGAGTATTCACTGTTGGTCGTTTTTGTCATAAATCTTGAATCATTTTTATTAAGCAAACGTATTATGACTTTTACCGTTATTTTATTATAAAATGTTAACCATCCTAATGCAGTCTATTTTAGTTGAGCTTGGGCTCAAATACGATATTAAAATGCGAAAATATCGACATATTTACACTATCATAAGTGTTGGACTTAAGTTTAAAATGTGTTTTGAAGGGGGTTAACATTTTGAAAATCCTACACAGGTGTCTCAATACTTTGTCCTTGATTCATTATTATATATTTTAAATATACATACAAAGTTTCGAACTGTTATCAAAACATGCGCGATTCTTCTCAGTAGCGGCAGCTTTCTGCCCCATTATTTAACCTGTGAGTAACCCACTGCAATGTGATAATTGCGTTAAGCCTACCAGCCGTAATTCTATACTCCACTTGGCAAATAATCAAGATGTCGGTGAATTGGTGTTATTCATTACAAATGCGCAGCTCGACCGAACAAATACAAAGTCGACGGAACAACAAAGGACGGACTAGCACCATTACAATGGTTGTTCGAACAGTACTCGGTCGAACAAGTCCTCGAGCCTGAGACATCGTCACAAATATCGGCTTAGCGAAACTTCGTCACCTACGTCGTATTCGGATATTAGGCCTACAGTTTCTTGCTGCGTAAACGGATAGTTGTGATTCAGCCACGGATTGTAGTAACGACGTGTAACGAAGTCTCAGAAGTATCGAATAAGAGGTTATAAACCGAGTTCAACTGGTCTGCTCTGCATCGACATTATTGAATAATACCCCTGGATTGGATCAGACATGGCCACTATGTACTATAGACCGTTTTCGGTAGAGGTAAGTGTATTAAGTCATATGTGTTAAGTAATATGTGTGAACATGTACTAGCGTGATACCCGCTTAAAGTTTGTTACTGCGGTGTTGAATATGTCAAAACAAATGTAAACAAACAAGAGGTGGCGATAATGGAGCCGTTGACATGTATGACGCGTTGCTGGCTCTGCCAGTCCGAACATGCTTATAAATGCCTTTCGTTCCGGCTGACTGGAATAGCTGTTTATGGTCCGGATATGAGGTGTCGAGAACTTATGGCTGAAGCCAAGTCTGATTATAATAATAATATAATAATAAAAAGAGTACTTAAATATGAACGCACGCACACACGCAAACACACGCACGCACGTACGCACGCACGCCCACACACACACACACACACAGTCACATTTTCATCACCAACGTCGACAATGTGTTAGAACAAGGATATTAAACTAAATCTGTGGTTCTCAAACTAGGGGTCGTTTGACAATTTGAGGGGGCCTTGGGACGAAGCCTCGTAAAAATAAGGAGCGCTTGATATTCATAAAACATGCAAATCAAATCGTTATGCCGCTGTAGTGTCAAGAAACTGTCGGAGAGCAGTTGATAGCCCCGTGTGCCAAGACCATGGTCAAACGTGTTCTAGGGGAGAAGAATGCTAAACAACTTGGTGTCATTTCTCTTTTCTAATGATACTATCTGCCGCAAAATATGTGAGCTTTCTTTGAACATCTAAGAATATGTGATCCAGGAAATAAAAAGTGCTGGTTTGTTCAGGATCCACCTTGATGAATCGACAGATATTCATGCCTACCCCAACTGATGACCTCGAGTTAACATCCAAGGGGGAGACGTGATGGATAAACTGACTGCTGACTGAATTTTTTGAAGCCGAAGGCTTTGACTGGAACAGTATATGTGGTGTGTATATTAACGGGGCCCTGCAGTGCTTGGATCTTGACCAAGATGTGTAACCAACCCTCGTCAAACGAAAAGGTCCATGTGCCTTCTCACTTCATTGCATGATGCCCATACAGGCCCTCGTGTCAAAGACACTACATCAGGCGCTCCTGGCAACCATTGGCAGTCATAAAACTGTGAACTTTGTGAAAACAAGTGCCCTCAACTCACGTCTATTCAAGGAATTTTTATCAGGACATGGACTCTGTCCATGAAACCCTTCTGTTCTACACACAAGTCCACTGGCTCTCCAAAGTCAATGCTGTCCGACGTGTGTTTGCCCTCAGACAGGAAATCAAGCTCCTCCTCATTATCCAGCACAACATGGATCTACTTTCAACCTCGACAGAAGATGGATGGGAACTACAACTAGCGTACCTCGTCAACATATTCGGACAGCTCAACAATCTGAACGTTGAACTTCAGGGGTAAGAAACCTTGATCATTGATTTTGTTGAACAACTCAAAGCTTGTGTGCGCAAACTAGAGAACTGGAGGCGCAAGATTGGCTTAGACAACTTCTCAATGTTGGACACAGTATCAGAAGTCGCCGAAGACTGTGATGACGCAACACACAGTTTGATAATTGAGCACACGAAAGCACTAGAGGTGGAATTCACAAGATACTTCCCGGAAATATATAATTAAACAACTCAGCTCTTGAGGAATCCATTTAACACGCCAGTGACATGTGTACCATATGTCAACGATGCTACACAAACAGAGCTTCTTGGTCTCCAGGAAGATTCAGTTGCCAAGATGAAGATGGAATTTGAAACTGTCACAGTGTTTTGGTCATCCATGGAAGTTACCTACCCTAATTGATGTGACTTTGCCATCCGCCACCTGCTACCATTCGCTTCGAACTACCGCTTGGAGGCTGCATTCTCTGTTCTCGTGCACATTAAGTCGCAACAAGCTAAAGGTGGTGCAAGATCTCCGGTGTGCACTCGCTATAAAGAAACCCAGAATCAATAAGGTTGTCGATGCTTTGCAGCAGCATCCATCCCATTGAAGTTTGAACCGACCAACACGGACAGTTCTTTGTATAGTATCAGTAAGATACGACTTTAAATAATTCACAATCATGAAGTTTGTTGGTGTTATTTTGTTATTATATTTGTGTGGGGGGGGGGGGCGTTGTGATGATTATCTGAGAAAAAGGGGTCGCAAAAGTTTGTGAAACACTGAAGTAAATGAAATACTTACAACACTGGATATATACGAAGATAGTATTGAGTTATTGTGTATCGGTGCAAAATGAAGGGCACGAAATAAGTTCGGGGGTACCAAACAAAGGGTCGGGATACGAAACTGGGGGTTGGGGTACGTTTCCCAGCAGGTCAAATGATATGCGAGTTCAATCTCCCCTGTTTAAAAAATATAAAGTCTGGTCGTTTTGATTACAAACTATGTTATGTAGTATAAAATATGACTTCTATGACATATCATAGATCAAACATATACATTTGTCATTTTAAACACTGCCTTATGTTTTGTCATAAAGAAATGCTTCTTCTTGGCCCTGAATTTCAACAAAATATACGACAGAGTATACGAATGTGCCACGTTTTCGACATCCATTTATAGCTTGGCTGAGCTTTTGGTAGGAAACAGGTCACGTGACGGGCAACAAATCACGTGATAGATCAATTGTTCACGGATGACGTGATGTGCACATCATTACCACCACTGTAATTACATTTTGTCCGCATGCAATGTACACTTAATAGTCGCTCCGACTCACTTGTGTTCTCTTCCCCCCCCCCCATCGTATCCTATCCTTTCCCTCCGTTTCTCGCGTCCTATCCAGTTGCGATCAGCTCCTGATAACGCAGCGAAGCAACACAGATTCCGGGAGCGCATAGTAAATAATACAGTAAATTGTTAATGAATTTTGTAAGCCTATAGGTAAATATAGCAAAGTAATCACACACGTCCGTACATAAAGGTCCACTTAAAACCGAGTAAAAGCAGACAAACACGCGACCGAAGGCGTTTTGTCTATCCACGAGAACCGACGTTGGTAATGCAACGTTGGTATGCGAGAGTACAGTAGAACGGACACAGCCCATGTATTCACTGCGCCAAGTAGACGAGTCCTGATTTGGCATGGATTCGGTCACCGAATACAGACTGCATTAAAACAAAGTGGTCTGTTCCGTTACCAAAAATCGACCATGGGTGGTAATTATTAGCAGGAAGTTGGCTGAATCAGTGGTCGTAAATGTGAGAACCACGCGAATGTGCAGATCACCAAAAGGGCGTCGCGGTTAGTCCATCTTGCTCTCGCAGTATTGCCAACAGAGCGTGTTTGGAATCGGTATGTCATGTTTAAAATTATTTGAACCTTCCGCAGTTGAAATATTCAAATTGTGAACATTATTTGGGTTTAATAAACGCAAGTTGGTGGGAAGTATATCATCGACACATTTATTCTTGTATTAAATTCATGATAACTTATTTTTATAAGGCGAGTGGCAGACAACATCGGTTCGTGTACGTTCACCGTGATCACACTTTCGCGTTATTGTCGTAATGTATTGCTTCAGTAGCAAACGTTACGTTAGCGTATCCGGGTTGAGACCGCATACGGGTATACAGTGGATCATGCCCGACTACGGCTTAAACTAACAAATTACAAGATAACAGGCATTGGCTGTCTTCATACGATCATCCCTCTTACGCTGTCTAGATACGCCTTTGTCGCGAGGCCGTCCAGGGAACGCATTGCTGTAACTGTTTGCGGGAGTTGACAAGCCGAATACTTTGTCAGCGCAGCTTAATCAACCTCCCGTCTAACACCACACCATAGGACGACTGATGCGACGCAACAATAAACTGTCGTTAGTTTAATCCCGTCCCCGGGTCACGATGAAAACTGAGAGACAATGTTCCGAGTTAATCGCTAATGTCAGCTTGTTTACGCCACATCCGAAGATTGATCGCCGGTAGCGGTCAGCTAATGGTAGACACCTGCTGCCGCTAGTGGCAGCTTGCATCATGTCCACTCATCAACACAACAGGCGCGGTCAATACTAACGTGGACTGTCCAGGTTCCGTAATGAGGCGCCAACGTTTGTCGTCTACACGAGAGCAACCGTTTCACTAACTCTCTAATGAGCTCATAAGCCCGATTTTGCTCTTTAAAATCGAATTAGCTCCTTAATAATGTTTTTGATTACGGAAAACTATTCATACTACGACTCTCCACCGGAGCATTTTTGCCGGTGTCACTCGGAAATTGGGTCCTCCTACAGAGGGCCTTTTTGAATTTTGAAAAAAGGTCGTTAAATTTAACATCGGATTCTGTTTGGATATTCTCTGTGAACTCAGAATCTTTGGGAAACGGGCCAGGTGGAATCAGAACCGTTTTCAGTTATCAGTTTTATGTTATGTTTACTTATTTTGGAACGTTTTCTACGTGATTTGTTGATTGTATTTTTATTATATATTATTATAATTATTATTACATCTTACGGCGTGTATATATTATTATATATCAGGACGTGTATACATTATTATATATCAGGCCGTGTATATATTATTATATATCAGGCCGTGTATATATTATTATATATCAGGTCGTGTGTATATTATTATGTATCAGGCCGTGTATATATTATTATATATCAAGCCGAGTATATATTATTATATATCAGGCCGTATATTTATTATTATATATCATGCCGTGTATATAATTATTATATATCAGGCCGTGTATATATTATTATATATCAGGCCGTGTATATATTATTATATATTTGGCCGTGTATATATATCATTATATAATAGGCCGTGTATTCGGATTCAAAATGTGCACTTATTTTTAAACCGTGAAATATCGGTCTGGCGATAGATTTCGGCACTAAAATGGTAGACCGTGAGATTGTCACAAAATTGAAGAAAGTAAGTCATACTGCACCACTGCATTCCTTTTGTTTGTCATAGCAGGCTAGAGTCCGCGAAGTGAAACAATGACCTCGCCGATATGTGTGCCAACTGTACATTGGGCGGCAGCTCTGTTAACAGCTGTATTCGTCTATACCACACAGTGAATATATGTAGCACTATGCACTACGTTCTAACGCTACAGCTTACTTCATTCTTTAAATCAAGTTTCAATGTGAAAAGTCAGGTTACATTGTAGTGGCATTTTGTCCACATAATAATTCCCTTTGGGGCAATGTGTAACAATGTTTTGTATTCTCCTTTAAAATTTAGTTATTTTATTTATATTTTCGTGGGATTTTTTAAAGCAAATTTGATTTAGTTTCGTCATTATACAAATTCTCATTAAGATCAACAATGTCCTGATAACCCTCCTCCATCTGTACTGATAGTCACGGTACCCCGCAGTGCACTTCGTGTAGTTCAGTTAGTACTGCCGAAGCACTACCAAGAAAATGCAAATGACAGTGAACCAATACAATATAAACGCAATTACTCTTCGTACTTATTAGCGACGATGTATAACCTATGTTCTGCGAACGTTGTCTTTTCTAAGAAGACAACAACGCATTTTGTTGACGTATCCCTGAACGCAACACCATCAACATGTACACGTCTGCACCAACACCATCAACGTGTACACGTCTGCACCAATAATCAGCAGCGCAGTGATTAGTGCCTCAATCTTGAAATTCCGGGTTTTAATCTTTTTGTTCACTCAGCTATATAAATGAATACCTGTTTGTAGACATTGGTGGATGTATGTATACGAGCGTTGTTCATGCAGTAATCATAGCATGTCTGAATACTTCCCAGAGAAGTATATAATGTATTCGAACGAGCAGGTCTGCCACGAAGTGATGTGAAGCGCAAGGAGTCCTAAAGACTGGATACTGCGCCTTATCTTTTAAACATCGTTGCTACGGGATGAGGTATATCTTGGTTATCAGTGGGTCGATGGCGTCAGGAGTGAATGCTTATTTGCCGCGATGAGTTTGATTCGCCATTCATTCTCACACATAGCCCATTTAAAAGAAGGTATTAATACTTTAAGAACATGTCTGGTGTTATGTTCGGGGGTTAGTCATGTCTGCTAAAACAGGTCTACGTAGTTAGAGGATTATCTTGAACCCTTCGATCGACCTCTAAATCTCCTATTATTCACGGGTCCTAATAGTCTTTGTTGTAATCATAAATAGCAGCACATTACAATAAGATTTACCTAACAAACACGACACAAGCACACAAACATGACCGGTGCGCCGGCTTGTTTTCTTTATCGACGTTTTTCTCCGACTTCATCACCATCAAAAGACGCTCAACCCATCGGAGGCTTTCCATCGCACGGCGACACCTTTTGAAAAAAAAACACTCGACCGAGTCCCCAAACGTCTGGGAAAACAACATCTCGATTAGTATGTCCATTAGTCACGTCATTGGACTTGGGCATTCAGTGCAAACAGGCTATGTTTCAAATTCTCAACTTCCAGAAAAAAAGCATTTTCTTTGATGTGAACAATTCGATCACCGCCGGTTTAGTAACAACTAAGTGCTTCCGTTGACAGATAAACCATATAAACTATAACGGGGTTAGCCGGTCCAGCGCCGGAGTTAGCGCTGTGGAGGACCCTGGCCAGTGATTGGCCGGGTGTCGTATTATAGATGTTCTCACTCCTCTCTGGCTTCACAACAAATTACGACTTTTACATAACATGATTTTACAATAACAAACATGAAAATTCCTAGCTTCAGATTTAATGCACGTTAGGCTGTGACAATAAACAGAAATGCACATTCGAATAGAACATTCTTGCGGAAAGGAAAACAAAGCTCTTGTATAACTGGTACGTTTGGGTCATGAAACGTACACCGTTCAATCACACGCTTTCACCTACATTCGGAGCCTAAACAGAGCGGAAGTCCAGGAAACGAGCGTCATAAACAGTTGACGTTTCGCAGAATTGGGAGGATGTGACGCTGATTGGCCGGGGGCTACCTGACACGTGCCTTTTGTTGAACGAGAGCTCGATGCACGCGTACTGACCAGCGTACGCATGTAACTCGATTATACGTTTAGTTGACGCACCACAAATTACCATATTCAAATTGTATTCATCAATGCAGAATCCACGAATTAAACTAAAAAAAAGCTGGTTGGCAGATAAATATCACTGACCTGATCATAAATATATGAAATGTTTCCCGTTACCGCATTCATTTCTCCTTTCCAATCATTGTTGCCGTCTAAATTAGGCGTAATGTACGCCATATATTCGCATCACATAACAATGGAATCCATGAAACATATTACTATGAACTGTACACCAAATTCCTTGTAAAGGCATAATAAACTATCTTATCTTATCTAATGCAAGAGCTAAAGCGCTTCAATTGTTCGTAATGCGTACGTTTTGTTAAACGCAATATTTTGACACACACTTTTTAAAAATTATATGAACTGAATCATTTACATGTAGGCATAATGTTGTGAACTTTGGACGTGACATTACGCGTACAACAAAGACTGCACATCTGACACTGCGAGTGTTGTATTCACGTGAACGAAGATATTGAAACAGTAGACGGCGAAGTCAAACAGGCGCCGCCATTTAGTTTACAACGGTTCGCGTTCACATTCACTAGGTGTGAAAGTGAACGCTAATATTTGAACCATTGATGGGTCAGAATTAGGGCCGAATGATACACTACTTAGCGATACGATACGTATCGCGATACAGACTACATTGACTAAAATGGCATAACAACAGTAAATACTCGTTTATTTATTGTGAACGATTGAAACGAATCAGTAGTAGGCCTATAAATGTCAAACTCAGCAGCACCCTGTTGCACTTGCAGTCTTACATATCACTCTAGCAACATGTCCACATTGTGTGCATCAAGCGTGGCACGCATAGCTGTCACGATGTCCCCAGATGTGCTGAACACATGCTCGCTGGCACCTACTCCTGTCGCAACGTGTCATTACTAGGCCCTACACGGTTTGGAGTTGCACAAAACCCGGACGAAATATGGGTACGTGAGTCAAAAGAAAAGAAAACGAAAATTGTATACGTTTTTAATGGCTGTAAATTAGTACTATTCAGAAATAATGAACAACTCTACTAACAGAAACAAACGTGCAGCTTTACATCCAGATGAAATAACGAATGAGACCGGATCGCTAGCAGGCTGTTGCACACGAATGTCTGTGCCCACGCGGACAAGGCAACGATACTGCAGACGTCACGTCACCCCTCATAACTATGGGGTCCAGATTGCATGCCCACGTTGAAAACAGAATAGTGTGTAAAGATTTTATATACATTATAGTTAGATAATATATACGTACTACATGCTATAACTCGATATGTTATCGATACACAGATAGTTGTGGTTTGCGCTGGACGTTTACTGCCTCACAAAGGTGGCGCGAATACTGTTTTGTCTACCGCTATCGTGTATTGCAGCGTATTGCGATACGGATATTGAGTATCGTGTACTGTACCGTGCGGTGTGTATCGCGATACACTGGTGCACCGGTGTATCGTTCCGGCCCTAGTCAGAATACAATATACGGTCGTGCTTCCAGCACCTGGGCTCCTCATTACAAGAACCAGGTCATGGCGCAATAGTTGGCTACATTCAGGTGGCATATATACGGTAAACGTTGTTTTGTAGGATTTATGTTATCATGTTATATGGCATGAACTAAACACACTACAACCACATTGTCAGCATGTAAATTGCTTCCGGGTTATGTTATATAATTAATTATTAAAACAAGGTAGTGGCGCCTCTCATAATCCAACTTTCAGGCCTTCTTGGCTGTCACACATTATTATATATTCAAACATCTAACGTAAAAAGCAGATTGTGTACCACAATAAGGGCGGTTATTTTATCATAAGAAATTGCACATTTCACTTTCGGAATGAACATGCACGTACCCATTTTTAGTCTGAAACAGTTGCTCTCCTCCTTGTTCCCTGCTGTCAGGTACAGTAAAGCTGAACCACTCTCTTCATTCCATAGTTTTCTGTCCATCGCTCCCTTTCTCCATCTTTCATCCTCCCCTGATCTGCTGAAGTCCATGTCCTCCCATCTCAGCTCTGGCTTTCCCCGTTTCGTGTGTCCTTTAAGTTGTTCCGCCTCTGCTTTCTTCGCTATTTTTCCGGCATCCATCCTTTCCAAGAGGCCAGCCCATCTCCTCCGGCTTCTCGATAATCCTCCTGTTACACTGCATTGCATTCCAACCTCTTTTCTCAGGTCATTCGTCCTTCTTCTATCTACCCTCTTTGTTTTTGTTATTCTTCTGACCCAGTTGTTCTCACAAACTTGCAGCTTCTGTTGTTGTTCTGTCAGCACCACTAATCCAGACCATATAGGCATGCCGTTGTATCACACACTTTCAGGACTTTCCATCTCAGCTTTTTCGAGATTTTTCTCTCCGTCATGACTCCCTCTACCTTTCTCCCTTGCATCTCCAGCCTTTTATCAACCAGCTGTCTCAATGCAAACATCGCATCCGTCGTCCCGCTGCCATTTCTGAATCCCTGTTGTTCTCCACCTAATTTCTGCTCTATTCATCCAGGATCATCTTTAGAAGCTTCCTGATGTGACTTAAAAGTATGATGTCTCTGTATTTCCCCTGGTCTTGCACATCTCCCTTTCTCTTCCATATTGGGACAATTACCACTGTCAACCACTCTTCTGGTACTTTACTTTGCCTCATACGTGTATTCAGCAGCCTTTTTGTCCAGCTGATTCCATTCTCACCTGCTGCCATTACCATCTTATCACTCATCTCATCGATACCAGGTGTTCTCCCATTCTTCATCCCTTTTAACCCAGTTTGCATCTCAGTATCAGTAATATCGGCTAACTTCACTTTCCCTTCTACACACGATGGTAATTCCAAGTCATTGTTATTTCCTTCCTGGTTCAGAAGTTCCTTGAGGTAGTTTTCCAAGACCTCCAAGACTGCTTCTTGTTCTGATACTAACTTCCCATCCCATTTCTATTCGTGATCACCGGTCCCACCCTTTACGTCCTTACTATTCTCATCCCTGTCTCGGGCCATTCTGTATACCATCTTCTTTCCACCATCCCCATCTGGCTTGCTGTACACATCTGCTTCTATGTCACTCCTCGCCTTTTCAACAGCTCTCTTTGCCGCTTTCTTTTTCTGTCCGTATATGTGTATCTGCCTTGCATCCGGTTGATTTCCCCTCTCCTTTGTTTTCTCTATTTCTTTCCATGTTTCCTTCTTTTCGCGCACTGCTTCTGCAACTTCATTTGTCCAGCATCTTTGGTTACTATTTCTAGACACTCCGCCCTTTCCCCGATGTTCTTCCATATAGGTCCTCTGCAGTTCTCACAAATGATTCTTTGTACTTTTCCGTTCTTCCTCCAGACTGCCAACTTCGTCACTGACCTCTTCATATTTGGCTGTCATCTGCTCGTTGTATTCAACAGCGACACCGTCTTTGCACCTTCACAGCATAATAGTTATATGGCCCACGGTCTTAGTTTGTTTCTTCTTCTGCATACGCACAAACACGTATCGACTGTATCGCGAATCCAAGACTAGTATGATGCGACAGAAGCAGCATAAGGTGGAATAACCCTTGTCACTTGTTCAACTCTCTTGTGTGTAGGTTCGAACTAGAACGAAGGAGGAATATATTTTTTTATTGTTGTCCAATTTCAGTTCGTGGCGAATGTCCGATTATTATCTCCATGTTAATCATGCTGGGTGAAGCTATGGCTGTAGAGACATGAGCCGCCTAGGTAGGAGGAGCTGCTGGGTGAAGCTATGGCTGTAGAGACATGAGCCGCCTAGGTAGGAGGAGCTGCTGGGTGAAGCTATGGCTGTAGAGACATGAGCCGCCTAGGTAGGAGGAGCTGCTGGGTGAAGCTATGGCTGTAGATACATGAGCCGCTTAGGTAGGAGGAGCTGCTGGGTGAAGCTATGGCTGTAGATACATGAGCTGCCTAGATAGGAGTAGCTGCTGGATGAAGCTTTGGCTGTAGAGACATGAGCCGCCTAGGTAGGAGGAGCTGCTGTGTGAAGCTATCGCTGTAGAGACCGGAGCCGCCTAGGTAGAAGGAGCTGCTGAGTGAAGCTATGGCTGTAGAGACATGAGCCGCCTAGGTAAGAGGAGCTGCTGGGTGAAGCTATGGCTGTAGATACATGAGCCGCCTAGGTAGAAGGAGCTGCTGAGTGAAGCTATGGCTGTAGATACATGAGCCGCCTAGGTAAGAGGAGCTGCTGGGTGAAGCTATGGCTGTAGAGACATGAGCCGCCTAGGTAGGAGGAGCTGCTGGGTGAAGCTATGGCTGTAGAGACATGAGCCGCCTAGGTAAGAGGAGCTGCTGGGTGAAGCTATGGCTGTAGATACATGAGCCGCCTAGGTAGAAGGAGCTGCTGAGTGAAGCTATGGCTGTAGATACATGAGCCGCCTAGGTAAGAGGAGCTGCTGGGTGAAGCTATGGCTGTAGAAACATGAGCCGCCTAGGTAGGAGGAGCTGCTGGGTGAAGCTATGGCTGTAGAGACATGAGCCGCCTAGGTAGAAGGAGCTGCTGGGTGAAGCTATGGCTGTAGAGACATGAGCCGCCTAGGTAGGAGGAGCTGCTGAGTGAAGCTATTGCTGTAGAGACATGAGCCGTCTAGGTAGGAGGAGCTGCTGGATGACGCTATGGCTGTAGGTACATGAGCCGCCTAAGTAGAAGGAGCTGCTGGGTGAAGCTATGGCTGTAGAGACATGAGCCGCCTAAGTAGGAGGAGCTGCTGGGTGAAGCTATGGCTGTAGAGACATGAGCCGCCTAGGTAGGAGTAGCTGCTGGGTGAAGCTATGGCTGTAGAGACATGAGTCGCCTAGGTAGGAGGAGCTGCTGGGGAAAGTTGCTGGTCTTTGCCTTTGAGATGACACTTTTTTAAATAGTTTACCTATAATATGTGTTTGTTAGAATAATTTGTTTTGTCATAACAAAGAAATGGGTAACTAAGCTTGGCCAACCTTCCTCCATTCCGAAGTTGTAAATACGTCACAGGGTAAAAGTGCAGTACCCGGTTTTTTAAACATCGATGTCTTGACATTGCCCCCTACATCCTAAGAATCGGGTTAACCGTATTTTCGTCGGCGTCAGAGCATTGACACCAGTGCCTGGTCGCGACACGAGAGTCACAGTGAAGACGAGCGTCAGAGCCTGTCCACCGGAGACACCGAGTGTCATCAACCGAAGCAGATCACTTCTATAAGTATCGTGTCAAATGCCAAACGCTACTGAGACCTCAGCGAACTTCGGGTGTCCCGGACACGGTGCGACATCGTGTTTTACGGCGGAAGTCCCGAGGGAGTTGTATCGATTTCTTCACACGGAGCGGCCACGCACACTGTATATAACTAGGACCGGGGGAGGGATAAACAGACACCGGGAATCAAAGTGCAAGAAGGCGATGTCGAAGGAATGCACATTAACTATCGTTTCCGAGGGATATATTAATAGTTCGCGTCAGTCCGATTTTTTTCGCTCGTCCTATTTCAGATTCATTTCGCGAAAACATCGGACCATCTGGTATAAACCATGTCGCACTAGTCTGTAATTTGCGGAAATATTTTACTTAGCTTTGGTGAAAATAATAAAGGAAAAAGTAATACAATACTTCTGATCGGGTCCTGTAAAACTCGGCATAAAAGGGGCAAACGAATAGCGTCATATTAAAGCCTGCCTAACCATTTAACTTAGCATGTTCATGTCATCGATCTCGCATTATAACATTTCATCATCGTTGCTGATGTTGTTGCCTTGGTTGTTGTTGTTGGTGTTGGTCTTTGCTGTTGCGGCCGTTGCTGCCGTTTCTTCTTTTACTGCTGTTGCCGCTCTTATTGTTTTTATTGTTGTTGTATGTGTTGTATGTGTTTTTATTGCTATTGTATGTGTGGTTGGTGTTTCTGTTGCTGCTTCTGTTACTGTTGTTGCCGCTGTTATTATTGTTCATGCGATTGTTGCTGTTGTTGTTGCTATTGTTGTTGATGATGCTGTTGCTGTTAATACTGTTACAGCTGCTATTGTTATTGTTGTTGTTTTTGTTTTAGTGTCATTTTTTTGGTGCCGTTGCCTCTGTTATTGCTGCTGTTACTGTTGCTGTTGTTGTTATTGTTGTTGTTGCTGCTGTAGATGTTATTGTTGCTGTTTCTTCTGTTAAGCATATGTTATTATTGTTGTTGTTGTTATTATTGTTGTTGGTGTTGTTGTTGTTATTAGTATCGTTGTAGTTGTTATTATTGTTGTTGTTGTTGTTATTATTATTATTGATGTTGTTATTGGTAGTTTTGTTGTTGTTGTTATTATTATTATTATTGTAGTTGTTATTATTATTGTTATTATTATTATTATTATTATTGTTGTTGTTGTTGTTATTATGTTGTTGTTGTTGTTGTTGTTATTATTATTGGTGTTGTTGTTGTTATCAGTATTGTTGTAGTTGTTATTATTAATATTATTATTGTTGTTATTAGTATTGTTGTTTTTGTTGTTGTTATTAGTATTGTTGTAGTTGTTATTATTGTTATTATTATTGTTTTGTTGTTGTTGTTGTTGTTATGGTTGTTGTTGTTGGTGGTGGTGTTGCTGTTGTTGTTGGTGCTACTGTTGCTTTTCTGTGGTCAATACTTGAAATATTGTTGCAGCTTGCCAAAGAAGATCAAATGCCAGATTTCGATTCCCTGGACAAAATCCTACCGGACTACCAATATATCTTCCGCGACCCGGCGTCAGATGCTCCCACCAAACTAGAACGCCCAGTCGCGTCGCCAGATGGCGCCAGGTGAGACACAACACAGCGCTTCATTCCATTATACTAATAATCAATTATATAAATATACCTTCCTAATACAAATCCTCTCGATATTTGTTTTGCGTTGGCCTTTTTGTGCGTTCCCAAACCCGGCGACCTTTCAACGAGTAGTCGCCATAGATAAGATAACATGAAATTTGGGCTATCAACCAAAATCAAGGTGTGACCATTTGCAAGCACTTGAACTAATCAGCCCAAGTGCCAGAACGAAGCTTGTCCGAAGTGCGTGTCTCAGATACCATCGTTTATGCAAAACTGGCGGTGGTTAGATATGGCGGCCTGACATTTCGCTGGCGGTCGATTGATCGGTGAAGTCTTCCTCCGATGCTGTCAAACTGCATTTCTTCGTATAGTCCAGCGTGCAGGAAAATTATGGAATGGTGCACTTTTTAATAAAAGTAAGACAGTTTGCTCATCTGTTCAAGGGAACCATTTTAAAGATTGGAGGCATTCCACATTTTGCTGCGTTCAGAAATGGCGGTCATTTTTTAAAATGGCCGCCAAATTCAGTTTTCCCATATGTCATTAACTGCTTTACATAGAACAATAATATTTGTGTCTAAATGTAGGTTTTAAGGGTCATAGATTTCATATTTGTTACTTTTGGACTTCTCCGACATTCACATCCGCCACTTTTAAAGATCGCGGTCGTCAATATAAATGTAACGATATCTTAATAACTACGTTACGTAGAACCGTATAGATTATGTTTTTGCATAGCTTGGAGGATAGCGATTTCAAAAAGTATAACGTTTTACCTTCGTTGACATGCCTATATCCGCTATTTTTAAAGATGCCGGCCTTCAAATCATATCATTCCCATATCTCAAGAACTATATAACATAGCACATAACACACAGTTGATGTTAAAATCTATGTTTTTAGATTCGGTGATTTCAAATACATTACTTTTGACCTTCATTGACTTTACAATAAATCCGCCATTTTGAAAGATGGCGGCAGACAAAGCTTGTTATTCCCGTACAGTTTAACGGATAGGTGAACAAATTGTGCTTAAAAGCACAGACAAAAGCAAGACACTTTGCTCATCTAGTCTACACACCAATGGAATCATTTTAAAGAGTGTAGGCATTCCAGATTTTGATTAAATTTCCCCGTAACGTAATAACTACGTTCTATAGAGCAATAATGTTTATGTCTACATATATTGTCCGCGTTTTTGGGTATCCAGTTGGGTCATTCCTGTAATTCATCTACATCCGAGGATACTTTTTTTGGAATTTACATATGGGGTGGGGTCGCAAAGCTGAGTAAAAATCAAAACGTAAACCGGATTACTTGTCCCAAACGTAGTACTGTTTTATGCTCTCTGATTGGTCAAGAGATATCATTCGGCCGGAAACCCGTAAATGATTAGCATTATGAAAGGCTATTGGATAATTCAAATTTAATGACGTCAATATATCTCGTTTCCATTTGGGAACTCCGGGGAAACACGCAGGGAAACACCAAATCGGCGTCTGGCGACTTCGCTGTTGGTTAATATCAGGTAATTTCCAAGCTTGACAGTGGCAACCTATATATACAGTGGCATGTGAGTGGAGCATACCGAACTAACGTGTTGAAACGCTCAACTTTGCTGTGCCGTGAAAAAAGCAGGCTTATAATCAATGGTCTTTAGTTTGGTTCAGTTTGAAACTAATAATATATATTTTTATACGTAATATCGCTATGGAAAAGTTAGCTTTCGTGCAGGTTTTGGTCTCTCTGTTTCGTTTACTGCCTTCCGATGTTCCCGCTAGGTGGAAACATGGTGTTCTCGCTGCGGATAGGCAAGAAACCACGGAAAAAGGTGTGCTAATTGGCCGTCTCGTGCGTGTACTATAACCAACTACATAATGAAACTTCTGGATAAAATCGAAGAGCTGCGCTTTCGAGAATTTGACGAGACGCTCGGGAACAAATTTCGAGCAGACTGGTCGCAGAAAACTGTCGAAATAGATGTCGGCAGCGGCAACAAAATAACTGTAACAATCGAGGACTTTCTAAAAAAAACACGGATCAACCATGCGTCGCGTTTTGTGTGTTTTGTAATGACACAGTGAAGTACGGTGGGCGTGTTTTTGTGTCAATAAGGGACCACTTTCTTACTGATAAATACTGTACAACTACATTGAGAATACTGAAAAGGAAGAAAAACAAGCCCGCAAGCGTAAACAAATGGCCGCACTTGAAAAAGTTGATAAAGAAAAGACGGTTGTCATAAAATAACTGCTGAATTATCTCAGTATAAAGCTGATCTTTTAATTTTGGCTACATTATAAAGTAGGAACATGGCACAGCAATTCTCAAAAGGTTAACTACAATTATGTTTGAGAATGTATGGTATCTCGTTATTGTTAGTTACACAACTGATTTCATTATTAACAAATTAAATTATTTTCTTTACAAGAATCGGTCCAACTTCACTGAATAATTTCAAATGAGCGCCAAAGCTTTTTTGAAATACTAATAGTTATGCAGTGTATCTATATAGACAGTCATCAGCTTGACAGTACCAATTATATATGGGGTGGGTGGTGGAAGGTGAGAAAAACATGAAAATAATCTCAGATGTTACCCCTTACCGTATGCTACAATGGTTCTGATCCTAACCCATTTAAAAACCCTCCTCCATGAACCCCAGCTAGAAAACACTTGCAGCACCCATACCTTGTCCCGCTCGCACTTTGATCCGCTCGATCTCATACATTTTCAGCAGTTTTGATCAAACGTGACTCTCATCCCTGGTTTTAGGGGTCGAAGAATTCAGATTTGTTACGCTAGGACTTCTTCAACATTCATATCCGTCATTTGTAAAGATGGCTGTCGTCAATACAAATGTAAATATATCTTAATAACTACGTAGAGCCGCAGTGTTTACGTTTTTGAATAGCTTGGAGGATAGCGATTTCAAAAAATGTAACATTTTACCTTCGTCGACATGCCTATATCCGCCATTTATAAAGATGGCACCCGTCAGAGCATATTGTTCCCATATCTCAAGAACAACATAACACAGAGTTAAAAAGTTGATGTCGAAATGGGTGTTTTCTAGATGCGATCATTACTTTTGACCTTCATTGACTTAAAAATATATCCGCCATTTTGAGAGATAGCGGCAGACAAAGCCTGTTATTCACGTATCTTACTATCTACATATCATTGAATGTTCGAATTGGTGTGATCTATATATGTACAATTCAGGTCAATATAATTTCAATAAATTACAAGTGAAGTAAAGTAGAAGTGCAGTTGTATGTACAAAACACTTGCTGGACCATGCAATCTCGGAAACTGTTGCGGTCCACATCAGTGCAGGGTGGAGGGAGAACAGAGCAAAGTGATGCTTGGTTTCGAGAGCAAACCGACTTCCCGGTGACTTGATTATGGAGTCCAGGTATGGAATTAATATTGCCACCCAATAATACTACTCCACTGTCTTGCTCTGGTGGTTTGGTTGTTGAGTTAGTCGCCCACACTGGCGAGGCATACGCAACTCAATTCCAAGTGCCTTTGCAATCTTGTCAGTTAGCACCATTATGTCTTCCTTGAAGTGTTCTTCAGCTTCTCTTCTGTGAGTTTCCAATGTGAGCAACAGCTGCTGGATGTAGTCGTGAACTTTGAGAACATCGAGTTGAACAGCTTGCAAAGCTTGTGTCACTGACTCCAAATCGCTGAATATTTCGCCATGATGTCCAGGCACACAAAGATTGTCGACGTTTCAGATGCGCACTGCAACTGGTGTGCATCTTGGCTGATCTTGCCAGAAGCTGTAGCAGCCAGGACACCTAGTTGTTTGTGAATATCTTCGAAGTGGTTGGTGAAGATTGTGGTGCTCTGGTACTTGGCCGCCCATTGTGTTTTATAATTATGTATATATATATATATATATATATATACATATATACATATATATATATATATATATATATATATATATATACATATATTATAAAATGTAAAGATATTACATAAAATGTAAGGCTAACATATACTTCAACTGACGAATATACGTCCAAAAAATTCAGATCCAGGGGGACAAGGGGGCACTGGCCCTCCTGCGGATGTTCATGGTGTACTGGAATCAATGAAAGGATGCTGTTGCATGCTGCAGATGGTGTCACGCAAGGAAGACAGAAGATTGTCGTAAGAAGAATTGACACTGACGTTGTCGTGCTAGCCGTCAGCTTTGCTCGCAGACTTGGCTGTGAAAGTCTTGTGGTAGCGATCGGCACCAGTAAATCATTCCAATACATCGATGCAACTGCTATTGCACACGAGGTTGGTCTTGACAAGTGCGTGTGATACAACATTGTGTTTTGTTGAAAGAGGCAAACGCACGCCTGGGCATCATGGAATATTTTCAGTGCTGTAGCGCCTGCGCTGTGTGCTCTTGCAGACATTCCCTCGACATATATCCTCAGATAAGTTCTTCCAACCATCGAGAGGTACGTTATTGTACTGTACGACCGGGGCAGTTCTGAGATCCACGTGAACCGGGCCAGACAGATCCTCTTCACACAGATAGGAATGGAGATCGAAGAGATTCCACCAAAACAGGATGCCCTCATGCAACATCATGTGAGTGGTCTACCAGGCTTGCCACGTCTGGGACCAGGCCCTGCTGAAAACACCACACTTGTCCAGTCCAGTAGACTTCGGCTGAAGGAGAACGTGTCTGAATGGGGGGTGCAGTTGATGACACTGCCACCTACAGGTACAGCTTGCCTTGCGATCATCAAATGTGGCTGAACGAAAGGCTGCAGAGGACAGTGTCGGTGTTCCAAAGTCAACCTGCGCAGCACAATGGTGTGCCGATGCGGCGGATGTCAGTGAGATGTGTGAACTGTTTGGAAATTGTTGCTGCAGATTTAGAAGGTATAGGCATCATAATTTAACGTTTGAAGTGACATTGCCCGTTTTAGAGAATATCTACATTTAACTTTGTTGCATTCCAAAACATGTTTTGACACAAACGTGAAGGTTCAAGTATATGTAATTATTAAGACACGGGAATAATAGGTTTTATCTGCCGCAATCTTTAAAAATGGCGTATATTTCAAAATGGCAGATATATTTAAAGTCACTGAAGGTCAAAAGTACTGTATTTGAAATCATCGCATCATCATACATTTTGACATACATCAACTTTGTGGCTCTGTGTTGGGTAGTTCTTGAGATAAAGGAATAATATGCTTTGAAGGGTGTCATCTTTAAAAATGGCGGATATAAACATGTCGACGAAGATAAAACGTTATACTTGTTGAAATCGCTATCCTCCACGCTATTCAAAAACGTAAATTATACGGCTCTACGTAACGTAGTTATTAATATATCGTTACATTTATATTGACGACCTCCATCTTTAAAAATTGCAGACGTGAATGTCAGAGAAGTCCAAAATTAACAAATATGAAATCATTGACTCCTAAAATCTACACCTAGATAAAAATAGTATTGCTCTATTAAGATATGGGAGAACTGAATTTGGCGGCCATTTTAAAAACTGGCCGCCATTTCTGAACTCGCCAAATCTGGAATGCCTCCAATCTTTAAAATTGTTCCCTTGGTGGAAATTGTCTTGGTTTTATAAAACAAAAGTGCACAATCCTTTTACCTATCCGCTGGCCTAGTGTCTGACATACTTTCGCAAGATTATGCAAATATAATTGTATCAAAACCAACATCAATAATACTCCTTATTCATGATCATCATCGTCGTCCTCATCATCATTATCATCAACACCAGTATGTACATAAGTAGTAGTAAAGGAGGTTAAGTACCGGGGATGTTAGATTCGGATGGGTGCAAGTGCCATGTTAAGAGATAGGGATTTTGCTTTTGCTTCATCCAACTCCAAAGTTAAGGATTATGCAAATGAGGTCGCCTCATTTGCATAAATTTATACAGTTGACCAATCAGGAGCGAGCTAGGCATTGTGGGTAAAGTCGAATTGACCAATCACGAGCGAGCTGGGCATTGTGGGCGTGGCTAATTATGCAAATGACCTTATATGGGCATTGTGTGCGTGACTAGTTATACAATTGACCAATCACGAGCGAGCTGGGCATTGTGGGCGTGGCTAATTATGCAAATGACCTTATATGGGCATTGTGTGCGTGACTAGTTATACAATTGACCAATCACGAGCGAGCTGGGCCTTGTGTGCGTGGCTAGTTCCGACCCCGGGCTAAAGTATAGGGAATTTTATCGCAAAGGTATCCGACCACTTTTTGGGTTTTTATCCCATGTTAAAGCATAGGGAATTTTCACCCCATGTTAAAGTATAGGAGTTATTGTCGCAAAGGTATACGATCACTTTTCGAATTTTTATCCCATGTTAAAGAATAGGCCATTTTTATTGCAAAGGTATCCGACCACTTTTTGAATAAAATATACCGAACATCATTTGAACAGGCTACTCACGTCATTGCTTGACCCGTAGGTCCAGGCTCTGCCTAGGGATCGAGCCTTTATTTGTTTGACTATGTCAGGTCGAAAATGGGGTGTTATAATAAGGCATCATTTATAATAACAAAAGGATTATAAATTCAACGGAGGCCGTTTTGCCTGAAGTAATGTATACGAAATGAAGACTACGTATAGGACTTTGTTATATCAGAGCCTATAGCCTCGTTTTTCGAACAGAGTGATCATTTTGGGGTTAGACCTTTGGTATCTGTTACAAAACCCGTACTCGAGATGCGTCTGGACATGTTTGTTTGTTGCAAGCACGCGCATCCTGTGTGACGTCATCAAACTGCTATGTGCAGTAATTTTGTAGGTCTCTCCTAGTCTATACATTTACATAGGTTCAAAAACATAGAGCCAAACCGGATAAAGCATAGCCATAGGCATAGGCATAGCCATAGGCATAGGGGTTAAACGGCTATCTGACCTACAGTGCATAACCACCGACAAACAGCGCATAACCACGGACAAACAACTTACAAACACTGACAAACAACTTACAAACACTGACAAACAACTTACAAACATCGACATGCTATAGCTAGTGAAAAATCTCCCTGTTAACCGGTATAAACTGGTATAAATCAAGCCTCAAGGGTCTGTGTATTGGCCCCGTGTTAAGCCATAGGGAAGTTATACGAACTTATCAGCTAAAACATTCAAACTATCAGCCATCTGTGTACAATTTTGGTCAAACTGTTTGTTGTGTAACAGTATTTGACAGAATATCATAGTACTTACCAACGGTCACCGTTGAAAGCCTGCATACAAAACGGTTCCAAACTGGTGTCAAACTGTTTTGAAGGAGTATTTCCTGTTCTCATCTGTATTTCAGCTGAGCCTAGAGATATAATTGCGTTCAACATCATTATTAAATAAATAAACACGCTATGTCAGTATGTGCAATGCACAATGGCGACTCGACCGTCTTGATGCCAAAGATCCTATACCAATAAAAAGACAGCACAGTCTTTGCTATCTTCATTGGCCGAGGAAAGTGAAGCGTTATGTTAGAACAGTACAGCCACATAATAACCTCCCAGATAAGATGTACCAGTATCTATATAGTTTACCGTATTAAGGTTCAAGTGTACACAGGACCATTAGAACGTTTTTATCCTTTTTCGTACTATAGAATTTAAATTCGTGCTTCTTCGGTAAAACCTTCGAAACCAACTTCTGTCGTAAAACAAATAACCTGGCATGGGTAATCGAAAATGAACTCAGATTCATACATATATATATATATATATATATATAGATACATCAAGAGACGAGACTATGACCGAGATACGTCACGAGACTACGGATGGCACATCACACGAGACAATGGATGACACATCACACGAGAGTACCGACGAGACACGAGTTGTACAAACGAAACACTATGCTTTGATCAACACGTGTCACGAATTGAACTTAGACCAACTAGTGGGGCAAACGAAACACTATGCTTTGACCAACACGTGTCACGAATCGAACTCAGATCAACTAGTTGGACAAACGAAACAATATGTTAACCACTTATGTATCTGTGTAGTTCAGTACAGATACGTTAACAAGTTATGTCTGTGTAGTTCTGTAGAGATGATAGCCACTTATGTCTGTGTAGTTCAATTAATGTAATCAGACCAACTAGTGGTGCAAACGAAACACTATGCTTTGCCCAACATGTGTCACGAAAACGAAACACTATGCTTTGACCAACACGTGTCACGAATTGAACTTAGATCAACTAGGCACATCACACGAGACTATGACCGATATATGGCACGAGACTTCGGATGACACGTCACACGAGAGTACCGACGAGACAAAAGACGAAACTATGACCGAGATATGTCACGAGATTACGGATGACACATCACACGAGACTATGGCCGAGATATATCACGAGACTTTGGATGACACGTCACACGAGAGTACCGGTGAGACAAGAGACGAGACTATGTCCGAGATATGTCACGAGACTATGACCGAGATATGTCACGAGACTATGGCAGAGATATGTCACGAGACTATGACCGAGACAACGGATGACACATCACACGAGAGTACGGACGAGACAAGAGATATGCTACGAGACTACGGATGACACATCACACGAGACTACGGATGTCACATCACACGAGAGTACGGACGAGACAAGAGATATGCTACGAGACTACGGATGACACATCACACGAGACTACGGATGACACGTCACACGAGAGTACCGACGAGACAAGAGACGAGACTATGACCGAGATACGGCACGAGACTACGGATGACACGTCACACAAGAGTACCGACGAGAAAAGAGACGAGACTATGACCGAGATATGTCACGAGACTACGGATGACACATCACATGAGAGTACCGACGAGACTAGTTGGACAAACGAAACACTAAGCTTTGACCAACACGTGTCACGAAAACGAAACACTAAGCTTTGACCAACACGTGTCACGAAAACGAAACACTATGCTTTGACCAACACGTGTCACGAATTGAACTTAGATCAACTAGACACATCACACGAGACTATGACCGAGATATGGCACGAGACTTCGGATGACACGTCACACGAGAGTACCGACGAGACAAGAGACGAGACTATGACCGAGATATGTCACGAGACTACGGATGACACACCACACGAGACTTCGGATGACACGTCACACGAGAGTACCGACGAGACAAGAGACGAGACTATGGACGAGATACACCACAATAGACGGGTTATCGCGTGAGATTTGCTTCAGAAGCAAAGCAAAGCAAAGCAAATAGCCGGGTTATCGTGTGAGATTTGCTTCAGAAGCAAAGCAAAGCAAAGCAAATAGCCGGGTTATCGTGTGAGAGTTGCTTCAGAAGCAAAGCAAATAGATGGGTTATCGCGTGAAATTTGCTTCAGAAGCAAAGCAAAGCAAAGCAAATAGCCGGGTTATCGCGTGAGATTTGCTTCAGAAGCAAAGCAAAGCAAAGCAAATAGCCGGGTTATCGTGTGAGATTTGCTTCAGAAGCAAAGCAAAGCAAAGCAAATAGACGGGTTATCGCGTGAGATTTGCTTCAGAAGCAAAGCAAAGCAAATAGCCGGGTTATCGTGTGAGATTTGCTTCAGAAGCAAAGCAAAGCAAAACAAATAGACGGGTTATCGCGTGAGATTTGCTTCTGAAGCAAAGCAAAGCAAAGCAAATAGATGGGTTATCAAAGCAAAGCAAAGCAAATAGACGGGTTATCAAAGCAAAGCAAAGCAAATAGACGGGTTATCAAAGCAAAGCAAAGCCAGCAAATAGACGGGTTATCAAAGCAAAGCAAAGCAAATAGAGACTATGACCGAGATATGTCACGAGACTATGGATGACACATCACACGAGAGTACGGTCTATAGACACGAGTTGTACAAACGAAACACTACACTTTGACCAACACGTGACACAAATTGAACTCAGATCAACTAGTCACGCAAACGAAACACTACACTTTGACTAACACGTGTCAAACGAATTGAACTTAGCTCAACTAGACACATCACACGAGACTATGACCGAGATATGGCACGAGACTTCGGATGACACGTCACACGAGACAAGAGACGAAACTATGGCCGAGATATGTCACGAGATTACGGATGACACATCACACGAGACTATGGCCGAGATATATCACGAGACTTTGGATGACACGTCACACGAGAGTACCGGTGAGACAAGAGACGAGACTATGTCCGAGATATGTCACGAGACTATGACCGATATATGTCACGAGACTATGACCGAGACTACGGATGACACATCACACGAGAGTACGGACGAGACAAGAGATATGCTACGAGACTACGGATGACACATCACACGAGACTACGGATGTCACATCACACGAGAGTACGGACGAGACAAGAGATATGCTACGAGACTACGGATGACACATCACACGAGACTACGGATGACACGTCACACGAGAGTACCGACGAGAAAAGAGACGAGACTATGACCGAGATATGTCACGAGACTACGGATGACACATCACACGAGAGTACCGACGAGATACGAGTTGTACAAACGAAACACTATGCTTTGACCAACACGTGTCACGAATTGAACTTAGATCAACTAGTTGGACAAACGAAACACTAATCTTAACGTGTTATTGCATCAATTCCTTCCTTTTTCAGGAAAATAGACATGTTATTGCATCAATTCCTCTAGACTTAACCGAGATATGTCACGAGACTACGGATGCCACGTCACACGAGAGATTTTAGTGTCGGTAGTACTCGGACCTTTTTAGTGTCGATAGTACTCGGAACTTTTTAGTGTCGGTAGTACTCGGAACTTTTTAGTGTCGGTAGTACTCGGAACTTTTTTAGTGTCGGTAGTACTCGGAACTTTTTAGTGTCGGTAGTACTCGGAACTTTTTAGTGTCGGTAGTACTCGGAACTTTTAGTGTCGTTAGTACTCGGAACTTTTTAGTGTCGGTAGTACTCGGAACTTTTTAGTGTTGGTAGTACTCGGAACTTTTTAGTGTCGTTAGTACTCGAAACTTTTTAGTGTCGGTAGTACTCGGAACTTTTTAGTGTCGTTAGTACTCGGAACTTGTTAGTGTCGGTAGTACTCGGAACTTTTTAGTGTCGGTAGTACTCGGAACTTTTTAGTGTCGGTAGTACTCGGAACTTTTTAGTGTCGGTAGTACTCGGAACTTTTTAGTATCGGTAGCACTCGGAACTTTTTAGTGTCGGTAGGACTCGGAACTTTTTAACACACGACCATAGCAAGCGAATTTGAAAACTGCTACGATCGAAAACGACTATGTCAATAACATGTAAGGACAACCACCTGACAGGACTTCATTCAATGAGGTGCCAAACATCACATACCTTCATGTCAAGAGATGATCATTTGGTCGGATTCACGTCCAACGAGGCGACCATAGGACTCGTATGAGGTATCGCTTCTTTTAATGGAAAACATATGTATATGAAGCAGCCGTCTTTTCAACGTAACAATTCCATATTTTCAAATAGTGCGAGCGACCAGATACGATACGACCTTCTCGAGAGTCGAAAAAGGAAAGACCAGAATCGTCGAAAGCACGGTATATACACTAGTTTTCGGCGTGATCTCATTTGCATAATCAATCAGATGGCCCCAACGGATAGCAGTGTAACTACTCAGAATAACGCCAACTACCGGCCATGATAGATATCTATTCGTTGACACACTTCCGGGAATACCGGAAGCGTAGAGGCCGCCATGACAGGCAAGTAACTTCCGGTACGACGTCACTTCCGGTGTAGCGCCCCTAGCGGATAATCGGAGTACTACGTCACATGGTGGCGCCATCTAGCGGTTAAAAATATATAATTAGGTTAGCTAGAGACAAAAAGTTGGGGTTAACCTCGCGAAAATTTAATGTTTTTGTCCCTCTGGGACAAAAACAGGAAATTTTCAGAAAATTTATACAACAACCACTTTAGTGGTTGTTGTTATAATTTTCGCGAGGTTAACCCCAACTTTTTTTCTCTAGCTACCCTAATTATATATTTTTAACCGCTAGATGGCGCCACCATGTGACGTAGTACTCCGATTATCCGCTAGGGGCGCTACACCGGAAGTGACGTCGTACCGGAAGTTACTTGACTGTCATGGCAGCCTCTACTAGGGACGACACGTCGGAAGTGACGTCGCACCGGAAGTTACTTGACTGTCATGGCGGCCTCTACGCTTCCGGTATTCCCGGAAGTGTCAACGAATAGATATCTATCATGGCCGGTAGTTGGCGTTATTCTGAGTAGTTACACTGCTATCCGTTGGGGCCATCAGATGTCGCCTGTCTCATGAACGTGCACAGTTTTTGTGTTAAGGGAAGTCACGTGATGTACGTTCGGTCTGATTGACTATGCAAATGAGATCACGCCGAAAACTAGTGTATATACCGTGCTTCCGACGATTCTGGTCTTTCCTTTTTCGACTCTCGAGAAGGTCGTATCGTATCTGGTCGCTCGCACTATTTGAAAATATGGAATTGTTACGTTGAAAAGACGGCTGCTTCATATACATATGTTTTCCATTAAAAGAAGCGATACCTCATACGAGTCCTATGGTCGCCTCGTTGGACATGAATCCGACCAAATGATCGTCTCTTGACATGAAGGTATGTGATGTTTGGCACCTCATTGAATGAAGTCCTGTCAGGTGGTTGTCCTTACATGTTATTGACATAGTCGTTTTCGATCGTAGCAGTTTTCAAATTCGCTTGCTATGGTCGTGTGTTAAAAAGTTCCGAGTCCTACCGACACTAAAAAGTTCCGAGTGCTACCGATACTAAAAAGTTCCGAGTACTACCGACACTAAAAAGTTCCGAGTACTACCAACACTAAAAAGTTCCGAGTACTACCGACACTAAAAAGTTCCGAGTACTACCGACACTAAAAAGTTCCGAGTACTAACGACACTAAAAAGTTCCGAGTACTACCGACACTAAAAAGTTCCGAGTACTACCGACACTAAAAAGTTCCGAGTACTAACGACACTAAAAAGTTCCGAGTACTAACGACACTAAAAAGTTCCGAGTACTACCGACACTAAAAAGTTCCGAGTACTACCGACACTAAAAAGTTCCGAGTACTACCGACACTAAAAAGTTCCACGTTAAGATTAGTGTTTCGTTTGTCCAACTAGTTGATCTAAGTTCAATTCGTGACACGTGTTGGTCAAAGCATAGTGTTTCGTTTGTACAACTCGTGTCTCGTCGGTACTCTCGTGTGATGTGTCATCCGTAGTCTCGTGACATATCTCGGTCATAGTCTCGTCTCTTTTCTCGTCGGTACTCTCGTGTGACGTGTCATCCGTAGTCTCGTGTGATGTGTCATCCGTAGTCTCGTAGCATATCTCTTGTCTCGTCCGTACTCTCGTGTGATGTGACATCCGTAGTCTCGTGTGATGTGTCATCCGTAGTCTCGTAGCATATCTCTTGTCTCGTCCGTACTCTCGTGTGATGTGTCATCCGTAGTCTCGGTCATAGTCTCGTGACATATCTCTGCCATAGTCTCGTGACATATCTCGGTCATTGTCTCGTGACATATCTCGGACATAGTCTCGTCTCTTGTCTCGCCGGTACTCTCGTGTGACGTGTCATCCAAAGTCTCGTGATATATCTCGGCCATAGTCTCGTGTGATGTGTCATCCGTAATCTCGTGACATATCTCGGCCATAGTTTCGTCTCTTGTCTCGTGTGACGTTTCATCCGAAGTCTCGTGCCATATCTCGGTCATAGTCTCGTGTGATGTGTCTAGTTGAGCTAAGTTCAATTCGTTTGACACGTGTTAGTCAAAGTGTAGTGTTTCGTTTGCGTGACTAGTTGATCTGAGTTCAATTTGTGTCACGTGTTGGTCAAAGTGTAGTGTTTCGTTTGTACAACTCGTGTCTATAGACCGTACTCTCGTGTGATGTGTCATCCATAGTCTCGTGACATATCTCGGTCATAGTCTCTATTTGCTTTGCTTTGCTTTGATAACCCGTCTATTTGCTTTGCTTTGATAACCCGTCTATTTGCTTTGCTTTGCTTTGATAACCCGTCTATTTGCTTTGCTTTGCTTTGATAACCCGTCTATTTGCTTTGCTTTGCTTTGATAACCCATCTATTTGCTTTGCTTTGCTTTGCTTCAGAAGCAAATCTCACGCGATAACCCGTCTATTTGCTTTGCTTTGCTTTGCTTCAGAAGCAAATCTCACGCGATAACCTCTCTATTTGCTTTGCTTTGCTTTGCTTTGCTTCAGAAGCAAATCTCACGCGATAACCCGTCTATTTGCTTTGCTTTGCTTTGCTTCTGAAGCAAATCTCACGCGATAACCCGTCTATTTGCTTTGCTTTGCTTTGCTTCTGAAGCAAATCTCACGCGATAACCCGTCTATTGTGGTGTATCTCGTCCATAGTCTCGTCTCTTGTCTCGTCGGTACTCTCGTGTGACGTGTCATCCGAAGTCTCGTGTGGTGTGTCATCCGTAGTCTCGTGACATATCTCGGTCATAGTCTCGTCTCTTGTCTCGTCGGTACTCTCGTGTGACGTGTCATCCGAAGTCTCGTGCCATATCTCGGTCATAGTCTTGTGTGATGTGTCTAGTTGATCTAAGTTCAATTCGTGACACGTGTTGGTCAAAGCATAGTGTTTCGTTTTCGTGACACGTGTTGGTCAAAGCTTAGTGTTTCGTTTTCGTGACACGTGTTGGTCAAAGCTTAGTGTTTCGTTTGTCCAACTAGTCTCGTCGGTACTCTCATGTGATGTGTCATCCGTAGTCTCGTGACATATCTCGGTCATAGTCTCGTCTCTTTTCTCGTCGGTACTCTTGTGTGACGTGTCATCCGTAGTCTCGTGCCGTATCTCGGTCATAGTCTCGTCTCTTGTCTCGTCGGTACTCTCGTGTGACGTGTTATACGAAGTCTCGTGTGATGTGGCATCCGTAGTCTCGTGACATATCTCGGTCATAGTCTCGTCTCTTGTCTCGTTGGTACTCTCGTGTGACGTGCATCCGAAGTCTCGTGACATATCTCGGTCATAGTCTCGTGTGATGTGTCTAGTTGATCTAAGTTCAATTCGTGACACGTGTTGGCCAAAGCATAGTGTTTCGTTTTCGTGACACGTGTTGGGCAAAGCATAATGTTTCGTTTGTCCAACTAATTTATCTAAGTCCAATTCGTGATACGTGTTGGTCAAAGGATAGTGTTTCGTTTGTACAACTAGTTGATCTAAGTCCAATTCGTGACACGTGTTGGTCAAAGCATAGTGTTTCGTTTGCACAACTAGTTGGTCTGAGTTCAATGTTCAATTCGTTCAGCGTGTTGGTCAAAGCATAGTGTTTCGTTTGCACAACTAGTTGGTCTGAGTTCAATGTTCTTTTTGACGGAATCTCACGCGATAACCCGTCTATTGTGGTGGAATTCCATCTTTGTGGTGGAATCTCACGCGATAACCCGTCTATTGTGGTGGAATTCCATCTTTGTGGTGGAATCTCACGCGATAACCCGTATATTGTGGTGGAATTCCATCTTTGTGGTGGAATCTCACGCGATAACCCGTCTATTGTGGTGGAATTCCATCTTTTTGGTGGAATCTCACGTGATAACCCGTCTATTGTGGTGGAATTCCATCTTTTTGGTGGAATCTCACGTGATAACCGTCTATTCTGATGTACCATCCGTAGTCTCGTGACATATCTCGGTCATAATCTCGTCTCTTGTCTCGTCGGTACTCTCGTGTGACGTGTCATCCGTAGTCTCGTGCCGTATCTCGGTCATAGTCTCGTCTCTTGTCTCGTCGGTACTCTCGTGTGATGTGTCATCCGTAGTCTCGTGACATATATCGGTCATAGTCTCGTGTGATGTGTCTAGTTGATCTATTCGTGACACGTGTTGGTCAAAGCATAGTGTTTCGTTTTCGTGACACGTGTTGGTCAAAGCATAGTCCAACTAGTTGGTCTGAGTACATTAACATATCTGTACTGAACTACACAGAGATAAGTGGCTATCATCTCTACTGAACTACACAGACATACTTGTGAAGTGTAAGACTATTAGTAAGGTTCCCAACATATGCTTTGCATTACACTATGAAAAAGACACAAGATGAGGTTTGCACAGTTTATTCGTGAACAACACAAACGTATTTACATGTCACGCTCCATAACTGCAAGAACCATATGTTTCATAATGTTTCGCCACTGTTTCGAAACGGATTCTTGCAACCAAGTATTGATATTACACAACTGTTCGACTGTCACGTCGGATAGTTTCACACCTGCGTCTAACAAAATCACTCAAACAGTCTTTCACCATCTAATTGGTCTGAGTTCATGGACGTGATTTGTGATTTGAGGATGACGTTAGGCATAGTACTATCGTGGTACAACTGTGATGGTGGTCGGTTGACAGATGGTGATGCTGAAGATGACAGTGACCGTCGACGTTTTCGTGACGCAGAGGTAGTTGAAACACTGTCAGCAGCAGCGATGCACTCCTTTTCTTGTCGCTGAAACAGTAACGAGATGAGCTTAGTAATGAATGTTCAACTGATATATATATATAAGAAAAAATATAATATTATGGTCTTTTGAAAATGTTCTAACAAAATAGCACGAATACCATTTGAACACTATGAAAAATTGAAGCTTACTGTTATCTCTTCAAGTTGTTCTTCAAGCTGTTGTTCAAGTTGTTCTTTACGTCGCCGCTGTTTATCTTGCTTCCTTTGACAGCAGCCCTGCTTCACATGAGCGGGTCGATTTCCTTTATACTTGAAGGTACTACCACACATACAGCAAGTATAACGAGGCCACAGCTTCTGACGCTTCGTCGGAGGTGACGATGTCAGGTTGATGGTTGGGTTGATTGCCGGAGCTGATGACAGAGACGAAATTGGTTTGATCGTCGGACTGGTCGTTGAACTGGTCGTTGGTTGTTGATCCTGGTTGATTGTTGGGGTCGAGAGGTCGAGTGGTCCCGTAGCCGGAGAAGGCTGCGCCTTCGGTAGCAAAATCCCTTGTCGGACGTCATCACTAGTCATGTTGTTCATCTTCCAAAATGTAAGATATAATGACCACAAAAAACAGACGTAGGCCTTTTATAACAGTTCGACAGAACATAAAGGTCACGGGGTCGTACCGAACGAACATTTGTCCACTAGGGGATGCTGTTTGTAGTTCGTGATGTATCCGTCAGGGGGCTCTATTGCACGCAAGTGTGCAAGAGACACGAATATTTGCAGTACTCGAACATTTAGTTTACAACTTGTCCGTCAGGTGACACCACTTGTAGTTCATGACCTATCCGCTAAGGTCAATTTTTAGTTCACCACTTATCTAACAGGGGTGCTTTCAGTTGCTGATTATATATCCACCAGGTGTTTATGGACGAGAAAAAACAAGAGACACGAATATTTGCAGTACTCATATGTGGTTCGCTCACTTGTCCACTAGGGGATGATGTTTGTAGTTCGTGATGTACCCGTCAGGGGGCTCTATTGCACGCAAGCGTGCAAGAGACACGAATATTTGCAGTACTAGAACATTTAATTTACAACTTGTCCACAATATGATACCACTTGTATAACTAGTACCGAACAATTCCGATAGGGGGCGCTGTTTTAGTTAATCAACTATCCACCAGGGGAGCTATTTTAATTCACCAACTATCCGGCAGGGGCGCTGTTATAGTTTTGGCGGGAAATAATTTTTTGGCGGGAAATAATTTAGTTTACCAACTATCCGACAGGTGGCACTATTTTAGTTCCGAAAAATTCCGGTAGGGGGAGATGTTTTTAGTTTTGGCGGGAAATTATTTTTGGCGGGAAATATTTTAGTATAGTACCGAACAATTCCGATAGGGGGCACTATTTTAGTTCCGAAAAATTCCGGTAGGGGCGCCACGTGACCTTGATTTAGTTCACCAACTATCCGCCAGGGGAGCTATTTTAATTCACAAACTATCCGTCAGGGGGCGCTTCCATAGTTTTGGCGGGAAATAATTTTAGTTCACCAACTATCCGCCAGGGGGCGATATTTTGGTTTTGGCGGGAAATAATTAGTTCACCAACTATCCGCCAGGGGGGCGCGATTATATTTTTGGCGGGAAATAGTTTAGTTCCGAAAACATCCGCTAGGTGGCGTGCTATTCTAGTTCCGAAAAATTCCGGTAGGTGGTGCCACGTGACATTGACCTACATCCGGGTACTTGACCTTGACCTACATCCGGGTACTTGACCGTGACCTTTGACCTTGACCTACATCCGGGTACTTTGCACTTGCACCGCGACGCGACAGGTGCGCGCGGTACTTAACCTCCTTTACTACTACCGTATATCAATACAAGATGGCGCAGCGCGCGCTATCTACATTGTTCGAGGAAAGTACGTAAGCAGTTTGTCCGCCATTCTGGAGTTGCGCCAAGCCAGACCATACGCGTGCAGAAAATGCAGTTCTTTGCATTACCATTGCTCAACATTTTCAACGATAACCTCAATATTTGAATTATATAATAAGTGGTACAGCCTGATGATTATTCTGATGAAACTCTACGAAGTTCAGATGGCTCAATAAATAATTGCAACGTTTCTACGTGATTTGTTTGCAAATTTCATTATTTTGAATTGTGTTTAATGCATATGAAAAGTATATTTTAAGACCTTTCTCAGCATTTAATAATTAACGCCATTAACGTTAGGGGCACAAACCGTGCGTGCAATCGTTTTTGTTGTTTTCACCAAAAAGATCAAATTCTTCCGTAAGATATATATGGGCTAAATCTCTAACACGTGTTCCGTTAAATTTGTGCCAATAAACTATTAGAAAAGTTGTCTTGGATGAAATATTTACGAATATAGAAAACTACAAAAAGGCGTCTGCGACTGCGTTAAAACCGTGCATCCTATCTTCGCTGTGATGTTCTTTTGTACATAATTCCAAAATGATTTAAATGCATTAAGGTCTGTCCATTTAAGCTTGTGATTAGGACCACATATCCAGCTGATAAGGGCATAAATGTACGCTAATGAGGCAGACACTCCTGACCACGTGCATATATATATATATATATTTGTGATCTTCATAATCGGAGTTGGCGTCGCGACGGAGCAGTTCTGATGTTAAAAGGTAAGCTAGTGGCTTCGGGTTGCCGCTACAGTTGCACACACGTGCATTATATATATATATATATATCATAAATTATATAGAACGTAAACAGACAGAACGACACGAGCGCACGTGCTCCTGACGGTTACGTATCTCCAACAATCGACACCGAAGCTCAGCGCGTTACGGATAGGGAAGGGACTCGAGATCGGTATGCTTGCAGACACTCTCTAATTACTATATTTCGTAATTCCATAATCGTTTATGACATAACACATACATGTTACAGTATACGTAAAACATATTCGATCATGTAAAGTGGAATAACAAACAGCGAAAATAAAAGAATGTTTAGCAAAATGTCAGTTAACGACGGGCATCGCGCGCCCCTCACACGAAAGATCGACT
>CM034535.1:40753017-41034994 GCA_020002185.1 Paraescarpia echinospica | reverse complement strand
GCCTTGGTTGTTGTTGTTGGTGTTGGTCTTTGCTGTTGCGGCCGTTGCTGCCGTTTCTTCTTTTACTGCTGTTGCCGCTCTTATTGTTTTTATTGTTGTTGTATGTGTTGTATGTGTTTTTATTGCTATTGTATGTGTGGTTGGTGTTTCTGTTGCTGCTTCTGTTACTGTTGTTGCCGCTGTTATTATTGTTCATGCGATTGTTGCTGTTGTTGTTGCTATTGTTGTTGATGATGCTGTTGCTGTTAATACTGTTACAGCTGCTATTGTTATTGTTGTTGTTTTTGTTTTAGTGTCATTTTTTTGGTGCCGTTGCCTCTGTTATTGCTGCTGTTACTGTTGCTGTTGTTGTTATTGTTGTTGTTGCTGCTGTAGATGTTATTGTTGCTGTTTCTTCTGTTAAGCATATGTTATTATTGTTGTTGTTGCTATTATTGTTGTTGGTGTTGTTGTTGTTATTAGTATCGTTGTAGTTGTTATTATTGTTGTTGTTGTTGTTATTATTATTATTGATGTTGTTATTGGTAGTTTTGTTGTTGTTGTTATTATTATTATTATTATTGTAGTTGTTATTATTATTGTTATTATTATTATTATTATTATTGTTGTTGTTGTTATTATGTTGTTGTTGTTGTTGTTGTTGTTATTATTGGTGTTGTTGTTGTTATCAGTATTGTTGTAGTTGTTATTATTAATATTATTATTGTTGTTATTAGTATTGTTGTTTTTGTTGTTATTATTAGTATTGTTGTAGTTGTTATTATTGTTATTATTATTGTCTTGTTGTTGTTGTTGTTGTTGTTGTTATGGTTGTTGTTGTTGGTGGTGGTGTTGCTGTTGTTGTTGGTGCTACTGTTGCTTTTCTGTGGTCAATACTTGAAATATTGTTGCAGCTTGCCAAAGAAGATCAAATGCCAGATTTCGATTCCCTGGACAAAATCCTACCGGACTACCAATATATCTTCCGCGACCCGGCGTCAGATGCTCCCACCAAACTAGAACGCCCAGTCGCGTCGCCAGATGGCGCCAGGTGAGACACAACACAGCGTTTCATTCCATTATACTAATAATCAATTATATAAATATACCTTCCTAATACAAATCCTCTCGATATTTGTTTTGCGTTGGCCTTTTTGTGCGTTCCCAAACCCGGCGACCTTTCAACGAGTAGTCGCCATAGATAAGATAACATGAAATTTGGGCTATCAACCAAAATCAAGGTGTGACCATTTGCAAGCACTTGAACTAATCAGCCCAAGTGCCAGAACGAAGCTTGTCCGAAGTGCGTGTCTCAGATACCATCGTTTATGCAAAACTGGCGGTGGTTAGATATGGCGGCCTGACATTTCGCTGGCGGTCGATTGATCGGTGAAGTCTTCCTCCGATGCTGTCAAACTGCATTTCTTCGTATAGTCCAGCGTGCAGGAAAATTATGGAATGGTGCACTTTTTAATAAAAGTAAGACAGTTTGCTCATCTGTTCAAGGGAACCATTTTAAAGATTGGAGGCATTCCACATTTTGCTGCGTTCAGAAATGGCGGTCATTTTTTAAAATGGCCGCCAAATTCAGTTTTCCCATATGTCATTAACTGCTTTACATAGAACAATAATATTTGTGTCTAAATGTAGGTTTTAAGGGTCATAGATTTCATATTTGTTACTTTTGGACTTCTCCGACATTCACATCCGCCACTTTTAAAGATCGCGGTCGTCAATATAAATGTAACGATATCTTAATAACTACGTTACGTAGAACCGTATAGATTATGTTTTTGCATAGCTTGGAGGATAGCGATTTCAAAAAGTATAACGTTTTACCTTCGTTGACATGCCTATATCCGCTATTTTTAAAGATGCCGCCCTTCAAATCATATCATTCCCATATCTCAAGAACTATATAACATAGCACATAACACACAGTTGATGTTAAAATCTATTTTTTTAGATTCGGTGATTTCAAATACATTACTTTTGACCTTCATTGACTTTACAATAAATCCGCCATTTTGAAAGATGGCGGCAGACAAAGCTTGTTATTCCCGTACAGTTTAACGGATAGGTGAACAAATTGTGCTTAAAAGCACAGACAAAAGCAAGACACTGCTCATCTAGTCTACACACCAATGGAATCATTTTAAAGAGTGTAGGCATTCCAGATTTTGATTAAATTTCCCCGTAACGTAATAACTACGTTCTATAGAGCAATAATGTTTATGTCTACATATATTGTCCGCGTTTTTGGGTATCCAGTTGGGTCATTCCTGTAATTCATCTACATCCGAGGATACTTTTTTTGGAATTTACATATGGGGGTGGGGTCGCAAAGCTGAGTAAAAATCAAAACGTAAACCGGATTACTTGTCCCAAACGTAGTACTGTTTTATGCTCTCTGATTGGTCAAGAGATATCATTCGGCCGGAAACCCGTAAATGATTAGCATTATGAAAGGCTATTGGATAATTCAAATTTAATGACGTCAATATATCTCGTTTCCATTTGGGAACTCCGGGGAAACACGCAGGGAAACACCAAATCGGCGTCTGGCGACTTCGCTGTTGGTTAATATCAGGTAATTTCCAAGCTTGACAGTGGCAACCTATATATACAGTGGCATGTGAGTGGAGCATACCGAACTAACGTGTTGAAACGCTCAACTTTGCTGTGCCGTGAAAAAAGCAGGCTTATAATCAATGGTCTTTAGTTTGGTTCAGTTTGAAACTAATAATATATATTTTTATACGTAATATCGCTATGGAAAAGTTAGCTTTCGTGCAGGTTTTGGTCTCTCTGTTTCGTTTACTGCCTTCCGATGTTCCCGCTAGGTGGAAACATGGTGTTCTCGCTGCGGATAGGCAAGAAACCACGGAAAAAGGTGTGCTAATTGGCCGTCTCGTGCGTGTACTATAACCAACTACATAATGAAACTTCTGGATAAAATCGAAGAGCTGCGCTTTCGAGAATTTGACGAGACGCTCGGGAACAAATTTCGAGCAGACTGGTCGCAGAAAACTGTCGAAATAGATGTCGGCAGCGGCAACAAAATAACTGTAACAATCGAGGACTTTCTAAAAAAAACACGGATCAACCATGCGTCGCGTTTTGTGTGTTTTGTAATGACACAGTGAAGTACGGTGGGCGTGTTTTTGTGTCAATAAGGGACCACTTTCTTACTGATAAATACTGTACAACTACATTGAGAATACTGAAAAGGAAGAAAAACAAGCCCGCAAGCGTAAACAAATGGCCGCACTTGAAAAAGTTGATAAAGAAAAGACGGTTGTCATAAAATAACTGCTGAATTATCTCAGTATAAAGCTGATCTTTTAATTTTGGCTACATTATAAAGTAGGAACATGGCACAGCAATTCTCAAAAGGTTAACTACAATTATGTTTGAGAATGTATGGTATCTCGTTATTGTTAGTTACACAACTGATTTCATTATTAACAAATTAAATTATTTTCTTTACAAGAATCGGTCCAACTTCACTGAATAATTTCAAATGAGCGCCAAAGCTTTTTTGAAATACTAATAGTTATGCAGTGTATCTATATAGACAGTCATCAGCTTGACAGTACCAATTATATATGGGGTGGGTGGTGGAAGGTGAGAAAAACATGAAAATAATCTCAGATGTTACCCCTTACCGTATGCTACAATGGTTCTGATCCTAACCCATTTAAAAACCCTCCTCCATGAACCCCAGCTAGAAAACACTTGCAGCACCCATACCTTGTCCCGCTCGCACTTTGATCCGCTCGATCTCATACATTTTCAGCAGTTTTGATCAAACGTGACTCTCATCCCTGGTTTTAGGGGTCGAAGAATTCAGATTTGTTACGCTAGGACTTCTTCAACATTCATATCCGTCATTTGTAAAGATGGCTGTCGTCAATACAAATGTAAATATATCTTAATAACTACGTAGAGCCGCAGTGTTTACGTTTTTGAATAGCTTGGAGGATAGCGATTTCAAAAAATGTAACATTTTACCTTCGTCGACATGCCTATATCCGCCATTTATAAAGATGGCACCCGTCAGAGCATATTGTTCCCATATCTCAAGAACAACATAACACAGAGTTAAAAAGTTGATGTCGAAATGGGTGTTTTCTAGATGCGATCATTACTTTTGACCTTCATTGACTTAAAAATATATCCGCCATTTTGAGAGATAGCGGCAGACAAAGCCTGTTATTCACGTATCTTACTATCTACATATCATTGAATGTTCGAATTGGTGTGATCTATATATGTACAATTCAGGTCAATATAATTTCAATAAATTACAAGTGAAGTAAAGTAGAAGTGCAGTTGTATGTACAAAACACTTGCTGGACCATGCAATCTCGGAAACTGTTGCGGTCCACATCAGTGCAGGGTGGAGGGAGAACAGAGCAAAGTGATGCTTGGTTTCGAGAGCAAACCGACTTCCCGGTGACTTGATTATGGAGTCCAGGTATGGAATTAATATTGCCACCCAATAATACTACTCCACTGTCTTGCTCTGGTGGTTTGGTTGTTGAGTTAGTCGCCCACACTGGCGAGGCATACGCAACTCAATTCCAAGTGCCTTTGCAATCTTGTCAGTTAGCACCATTATGTCTTCCTTAAAGTGTTCTTCAGCTTCTCTTCTGTGAGTTTCCAATGTGAGCAACAGCTGCTGGATGTAGTCGTGAACTTTGAGAACATCGAGTTGAACAGCTTGCAAAGCTTGTGTCACTGACTCCAAATCGCTGAATATTTCGCCATGATGTCCAGGCACACAAAGATTGTCGACGTTTCAGATGCGCACTGCAACTGGTGTGCATCTTGGCTGATCTTGCCAGAAGCTGTAGCAGCCAGGACACCTAGTTGTTTGTGAATATCTTCGAAGTGGTTGGTGAAGATTGTGGTGCTCTGGTACTTGGCCGCCCATTGTGTTTTATAATTATGTATATATATATATATATATATATACATATATACATATATATATATATATATATATATATATATATATACATATATTATAAAATGTAAAGATATTACATAAAATGTAAGGCTAACATATACTTCAACTGACGAATATACGTCCAAAAAATTCAGATCCAGGGGGACAAGGGGGCACTGGCCCTCCTGCGGATGTTCATGGTGTACTGGAATCAATGAAAGGATGCTGTTGCATGCTGCAGATGGTGTCACGCAAGGAAGACAGAAGATTGTCGTAAGAAGAATTGACACTGACGTTGTCGTGCTAGCCGTCAGCTTTGCTCGCAGACTTGGCTGTGAAAGTCTTGTGGTAGCGATCGGCACCAGTAAATCATTCCAATACATCGATGCAACTGCTATTGCACACGAGGTTGGTCTTGACAAGTGCGTGTGATACAACATTGTGTTTTGTTGAAAGAGGCAAACGCACGCCTGGGCATCATGGAATATTTTCAGTGCTGTAGCGCCTGCGCTGTGTGCTCTTGCAGACATTCCCTCGACATATATCCTCAGATAAGTTCTTCCAACCATCGAGAGGTACGTTATTGTACTGTACGACCGGGGCAGTTCTGAGATCCACGTGAACCGGGCCAGACAGATCCTCTTCACACAGATAGGAATGGAGATCGAAGAGATTCCACCAAAACAGGATGCCCTCATGCAACATCATGTGAGTGGTCTACCAGGCTTGCCACGTCTGGGACCAGGCCCTGCTGAAAACACCACACTTGTCCAGTCCAGTAGACTTCGGCTGAAGGAGAACGTGTCTGAATGGGGGGTGCAGTTGATGACACTGCCACCTACAGGTACAGCTTGCCTTGCGATCATCAAATGTGGCTGAACGAAAGGCTGCAGAGGACAGTGTCGGTGTTCCAAAGTCAACCTGCGCAGCACAATGGTGTGCCGATGCGGCGGATGTCAGTGAGATGTGTGAACTGTTTGGAAATTGTTGCTGCAGATTTAGAAGGTATAGGCATCATAATTTAACGTTTGAAGTGACATTGCCCGTTTTAGAGAATATCTACATTTAACTTTGTTGCATTCCAAAACATGTTTTGACACAAACGTGAAGGTTCAAGTATATGTAATTATTAAGACACGGGAATAATAGGTTTTATCTGCCGCAATCTTTAAAAATGGCGTATATTTCAAAATGGCAGATATATTTAAAGTCACTGAAGGTCAAAAGTACTGTATTTGAAATCATCGCATCATCATACATTTTGACATACATCAACTTTGTGGCTCTGTGTTGGGTAGTTCTTGAGATAAAGGAATAATATGCTTTGAAGGGTGTCATCTTTAAAAATGGCGGATATAAACATGTCGACGAAGATAAAACGTTATACTTGTTGAAATCGCTATCCTCCAAGCTATTCAAAAACGTAAATTATACGGCTCTACGTAACGTAGTTATTAATATATCGTTACATTTATATTGACGACCTCCATCTTTAAAAATTGCAGACGTGAATGTCAGAGAAGTCCAAAATTAACAAATATGAAATCATTGACTCCTAAAATCTACACCTAGATAAAAATAGTATTGCTCTATTAAGATATGGGAGAACTGAATTTGGCGGCCATTTTAAAAACTGGCCGCCATTTCTGAACTCGCCAAATCTGGAATGCCTCCAATCTTTAAAATTGTTCCCTTGGTGGAAATTGTCTTGGTTTTATAAAACAAAAGTGCACAATCCTTTTACCTATCCGCTGGCCTAGTGTCTGACATACTTTCGCAAGATTATGCAAATATAATTGTATCAAAACCAACATCAATAATACTCCTTATTCATGATCATCATCGTCGTCCTCATCATCATTATCATCAACACCAGTATGTACATAGCCATCAACACTGTCATCAATACTGTCATAATCACTCCAACCATCGTCGTCGTCATCATCCTAAATGTGATCTCGTCTTCCGCTCTACTAGCGTGTCCTTATTGTGTCAGGTTACCCGTATACATGCTTTCAAATCTCATGTTTCATTGATACATTTCTGCCAATTCATTAGCACTAGTACGTTGAGACCGAATGCCAACGATCTCACCGGAAAACATGGGTGTATATAATATTGTGGCGAGCTAGATTAGTCGTAGCTGTCGACAGCAGAAAGACTAAATATTATAATGATACGATTACGTTTTTGCTGATTATGTGTGTGTGCATGCGTGTGCGTGTGCGCGTGCACGTATACGTATGCGTGTGCGTGTGTGTCGCTTATCCGACATGTGACTGACTAGTTTTTGTGTCAAATAATGAATGTCCATAAACCTCCTACAGCCAGAACTTAAAACACACAGAGCATAGAACACAATTTATATAATAATAATTATTAGTATTATATACTAATATACTTGCATGTTTTTGTCGGTATGCCGCTATTGCGTGTGCACAATAATTGTTGTGCACATCACATGCGAATAGCAGATCACGAAGGAAACTCGTAAGAGCACTCAAACAACGTCGGTGGCAAAGTATGGAAATCTGCACTCACACGTGCATAATAATAAACTACTGGTGTAAACACCGGAGTCTGTGTTTCTTTATGGATGCGAATAATAGCCACTAACAAAAACAAAACAAAACTAAACGCGCGTTACATGAAAATGTGGTGAACCGCAATCGATTGTCAGTGGAAACAATATTTGACTAACATAGAACTCCACGGCAGTATGAATACAGTTACAGAGAGCATGCAGAAAGAAACGTTTGAGCACTGCTACGTGACGTGGCGCTGGAACCAGGAGAAATGCATACAATGAGGGATTGCTTCCCACAGCTGTGGGTTAACAAATATAGACTGGATACGTGAATGCTTTTTATGAATACATGACACTGCATGATAATACGAAATAATGCCCAATCACCCACGCATACATACGGTTGTCCGTGGCATCTGCATGGTCGAGTACTGTTTATGTACATGTATATTTACAGTATGAATCAGTGTGGCAGGTCCCGTGCTAGAAACGACTTGACATTATACAGATATGTGAATTGATTGAAGTTTTGAATTGGTTTTTATATTCGTCTTGATGCCAATATGCACCAAAGTGGCCAACAGTTCATACAAAACACCTTTAATCCCGTGTCGTGTTCACCACGCAATCATAACCCAACAGAAACGTCCACACTCCAACAGCACAGTCTTTTTTAGGCTAGTAATTCACAGATGTGTGTGACTCCTTCAGTGTGTCAGCCGGACACGAGACCGGTTTGCGGGCGAACGTCATGGTATCGCTATCGTTTATTTTAATGCCCGGTGCCAAAACATCTAGGCCGCATCGGTGTTTACATTCTCCAATTCTCAACAGCACCTATGCTACATATTTAGAAATTTAGAAACGTTATTGCATCCTATCAGAAATAGCGCTGGCAGATGGAGGGCTCCACGTGGAGTGGGCAAACAAATGAGTTCTCGGCTTACGTTTCCGCACTCACTTCCGACGCACGAGCAGCTTCAGGTTTCAATTATTAAATAGTGTGCACCAGTAGCGCGACCCTGTTGATACGGCATGTCCTCATTCCTTCAGTTCTATGAAGCCGAACCCCCTTCCTTCTTGCTTCTTGTATCTGCCGTCAGACTCCTTGGCAGTTACTTGTCACACACAATTACCGTTGCTTCAGCTGAGAGTCAACGATTGGCATCATTATTTGGGTTGCCATAAATGCCATAATGTTTGGCTTGGCATGGTCGCAGAATATTAACAATGAGAATCCATTTTAAAATCATCTCTACAATGGCAGTGGATAAGTAACCTATACGCAGCCTTACCTATCCTCTTCGCTCCCACTGTAGCATAAGGTGTCAACAGATCTCCCTCAGTCATAAGGCTCTTGGGCTTGTCAACTGTTTTCGTTCTCTGCATAGAACGATGGCAGAAGAAACGAAGCTAGCCGGGATTACCTGGAATGATTTGGGAAACGTTCTAGGTGAGATGACGTCTCCTTCCCAGGTAGCCATTTTGTAATAATGTAGGGTGCATGCTTTGTGTTTATGTTAAAAAGGACTTCCATTTCAGGTAGGCTGTTCCCTTCGACGGGACAGCAATGACAATTGTTTGGATTACAAAGCGCTCTTTGCCATACGTACACTATGTACTGCTCGTGGCCAAGCTTTTCAATCCGGTGGCAGTGTCTATGAGGGCATGGTCGACCCAGAATCTGTCATGTAGTACAATGATTCAAATTCATCACTGAATGGATTTCTCATATTTTCCATGATTCTGTCAACGACGTGTCAAATCACACAAATATCATACGCACATGCTGCTCCTGATAAATATAATTAGGGTTCTTTTTCTTCCCAGTGTAGGCCTTGAACGCTCCAATTATTCGAAAAATCTCGGGAAAAGATACCATCCAGAGTAGTGGCGTATTTGAAGGCATGCCATAACTTGTCGTGTCACTATATATTACCATGAAAATCTAATGGATGGCATGATTAGACCTGCCAACCCTTTTGGTCCCCGTTCCGAGATCCTAGACACGCCACTGGTCCAGGACTGCACGATTTTCCACAAGATGCTCAGTTCTGTCATTACTTGAACTATAGGCATGACGACAACACTGGAGCAAGATCATTCCACGATTCTTCGCATCGCATTTCACCCGTTCAATTACGCTACATGTGGATTGATTCCTGTTTATTTATCCGAAATGGTCACACCGACAACCAAACATCCCTTGCCGAGTTCTTCGAAGTAATGAAGGTGATAATTATGAGTGTTCTGCGTCAGAACTATAGCAAATAGGTCGAGAGCGCCACATAGTTGATACCCTCTGACGAACAAACAGATTCGTGAAACCTATTTCTGTGCTGTGGTTTTGCACCGCAAGTGGTGTCTTTTTGGGCAGTTTGATTATTGTAAGAATTTCACTCAAAAAAACAACTTACAAAACAATTTGTTTACACTACCAGTTGGAAATGTTCACGCTTCTAATGTCAATACATTTCAATCTACGTAATCGGCTTACTACTTACTACTTACTACTTACAATTATGCCATTGACCTGTTCGGAGATCGCCATCTGCGAACATGGAATTGTGGGGAGAATTTCGTTCAACGTGTAAACTTATGAATGTAAAGCAAAACTTGCTACATCAAACTCACTTTGACCGCAGTCGTTGCATTTGTTCTTATTACTGTTTGGTTAAATTGAATTTCGCGCTATGCAGATGAACGATCTCCGAACAGGTCAATAGTAACTAGGGCGTGTGTTTGTGTTTTATGCCAACAGAGCCTACGGCCCTACTTCGCGCAAACGCACCCTCTGGTATCGCGTCACCCGCTATTTTAACGTAGTTATATGGCGGTTTATTAGCGTGGGTAACGTGTCTCGTACGATGTATGTTGGTCAAAGAGCTGTGAGCTCCAGGCCGCTGTATGACACGGCAGTGCCTTGTTGTCGGCAGACATGATGTGGACTAATTAGAAGGTCATTAATTAGAAGGCCACGTGGGCAAACGGTGTCGTAAAAGCTACTGTTGAGTAAAACACAACACTATGTACTGTAGTGCGGAGCACGTAAGCAAATAGTCCAGATTCACTGTAAATAGTGCACATTCACATTAAGACCGCATCACACACCAACAATAGACACCCACCCTATAAATACCCCTGCATTACAATAGCCACTAGTCTGAATTGTTATTTAAGCAACAATGTTCACAAACAGTAATATAGCATTGTTGCCAATAACGACCATGGCGCTACGTTCTAGTAAAACACACACACACACGCACACACACACACACACACACACACACACACACACACACACACACACACACACACACACACACACACACACACACACACACACACACATACACACACACATATATACGCATCAGGCACGCACGCACGCACTCATTTGGAGACGCACGTATTGACATTTGGCTATATATCTTGTGTTAATCTTCACAAATTCGTATTGCGTGACTGTTTTCTCAATGACATAAATCAACTAGCGTGTTATGTAAGCACCAACACATATCTCATTATTGTTCGTTCCCAATCACTCGCAGGGTATTGAACTCGTCGGGTTGTATAAATGTCAAAGCGTTAACATATGAAAAATGAGACATACGTCCATTAATGTGCAATAATCTCTTTTCTCCACACAATAAAGTGTAAATAAAATAAAGTATATGTGTGAGTGCGTGTATGTGCTCGGCGTGCATATATACGTACGTGCGTGCGCGCATGTGCGCATGTTTATTTGCGCATGCGTGCGAAAATGTGTATGAGTGTGTTTGTTAGCACGAATACAAATTCTGACAAACTGTTAACGTAAACATATATAGTGGTGTTTGGTTCAGTTTGTCAAGAGGCTAATGAACCATGCGAATGTGCACATTCGTATGCAAATGCGTGAACGGGTTCCTCGGTGCTTGTATTTTCCTGCTGCGGTCGTTCAACCTCGATCAATTTACTGGCATACATTCATAATTAGTTTCCCCGCGCTGCGCAGTGATAGTGCACGTTCAAAGTGTCCTTCCTTAAACCGATTGTTTCACTCGTGTCGTATTTTCGCAAAAAAATCGAACATTTCTAGTGCCGACTATAACTTGTTAGTTTGTTCTATTGATTTGTTATTTATTTTGGATAAACATTATGTTTGCTTGCCACGGTCATAATTAAGCAAAAACATGCACAATCGACCTGGTTCTATATCCAGTAACATAAAGCTATTAATAAGTTTGCAAGTTACGCGATATTAGCGACCAAAAAGTCAATACCTTCGATGATGGTAACAAAAGTACGGATTCATTTATTCACCCAACTGCGTAGATTATTCACACAGTAGAACCCGTAGCAAACTAGCCGGGTTTTCGTCAGCCGACAAATAACCTTCAAATGTTGGTCAATGTGTTGTTGATATGATAACAAATAGGAAACGTGGTTTTCTTCTAATGTTTTCTTTGATTATGTCATGAGAATCTAGCGTGAAACTATTATACACACCCTAGCTGTCTCGTCTGAGAAATCAATTCTTTACTACTGCTGATATTTATGTTGCCTCTTCGAGTATCTTTATCTCCGTAACATAACGAAGACGAGAAGAGCTAACTTCTGCCATGTCACTGATGTCAGACATGGGCGCGGCCATGTTGGATTGGATACATTTAAAATTCGTCACCGTGTCAGTCGCAACAAGATGTCATGCTGGTGTGCTGCGAGCTATTTGGCCAGACAAATCTGAATACCAAGGAACCTGATTCGCGGTGGGGGAGTTTTAATGGACACATCGGTCGCGTGACTATAATGCCAGCAGAGATCAACTTGCGTAGAAGACGCGTCGGGCAATACATACCTACCCAGGTTCTCAAAAGGGCAGGGTGCCATTTAAGAAAAAAGGCTTATAGAACGCGGTAAGCAATAGCTAAAAAGACATGTGCGACGCGTGACTAAATAGTTAACATGACCCATATTTAACAGCGTTTTGCCCAGGTTTTCAAAAGGGCAGTGTGCCATTTTAGTAAAGGGCACGTAGAGCGCGGTGGTTAAAAAGGCACTTGTGACATGCGACTGAATTTTAAAAAATGACATTTAAATCAATGTAAATGTGGACAAATGGATGATTATGTAGTATATATATAGACAATACAACATATTTTCTTTAATTCAATTGTATTAACTTTATTTAAGTTTTAACACAACACGATATCCAGCATGACATAACATTTAAGTATAAATTCACATCATATTTAATATTCTCAGAGACTGTTACATAAGCATTAGGTAAGCAAGATATTGTTGGACTAGGCTGGACAGAAATTGAGATATATTACACTGCAAATAGTAAAAATTGTGATGTCAAACATTAAAATCATAGCATAGCTAATTTATAAAATTCAATTTTATTTACAGAAAAACTACCCACACACAATCTCTTTTAACAATCAGTCAATAAAAAAAAAAAATTACTAGTTTGGAACCACCCTCCGAATAATAATTATTACAGGTAGCTGCTGCTAAACGTTTTGACAAAAGAAGACGCTAGCCGCCAGCAACCTTAGCACCCTTGGTTAGTCCACTACACACGCACGTGACGTCGTGACCTAGAAACGGCACGCCTTGCAACGAGCATGAGCTCATGTGCCGGTGGGTCGTTGCATATTGAGGGGGAGCAGGTTCTTTGAATTTTTATTCATTACTGTTGTTGAACTATGTTATACTAAACGTCGTTACTTATCATTATGTATCGGTACATTAACAAATAAAGAGTATATGAATAAAACGTTATTTTTCTAATCACACGTGCCGGCTTCGAAAGACTGTCGCGCAGTTGGGAACAATCTAACCGCGCCTGTGGCGCGATCGGGATGGATGCGTTTCGAGATCGGGGCGCTCACAAATTAATAATAATATACACGATCGTGTAACCGTCTGTAGCCACGAGTAGGGTTACGTACAAAATATAGCAGGGCGTCGTATAAAAAGGCAGGGCGTTCTTTTTGCCTTTTTTGGGTACCAGGGCGTCACTTAAAAAGGGTAGGGCGTAACGCCCTGCAAATTCGACCTAGACAGAACACTAATATAATATTGTAGGGGGTCGCATTCGTTGAGTAGTAAACCGTTAGGGGGATTTATTGAACAATTTCCGATCAACTGTGCTAAGAGTTGATAAGTCCTGCAACAATGTGCAGACGTAGGTTATTATTGTCACGTAGTACACCAACCGTGTGTTTATTCTTAAGGCTAATTACTATTTGACAGCTTAGCATGTCACAACACTTCTACATTTGATACGTAGTCTTTTCTACGAAATCCGAAGGCTAGATCGTAGATAACGGAAAACGGTTTCTTACGTGGCGACGGTAGTGAGTATAATGTTTCAACTGGGAGCAGCATCCTCGCAAGCCAGAGCTGTTTGCCATGCAACACTAGCCCTGGCAGATCTCCTACGGGAAGGGCGGAAGTTAGCTGAGTCTAACTAGTAATTGACTCCGCCAGTCGCGACTGCATCACCCGTGAGTGAGAACAGCGCAAATACCCGCTCCAATTTGAAGACGAACAAACGACCTCTGGGAATCCCAATATATAATGACCGGTTCGCGCATTAGCACGAGCAGCTGAGCGGTATTGTGTATTCGAATAATTGCTTTTACTTCCTAAACATTGCATGTAACGCGAGCCACGGTTGGTTGAAATTAGATTTATTATGACCACCTGACTGATCTAGTGAGCGATTTCACAGGCTGATCAGCCAGGGGGTACTGCAGGCTGGCACTGACGTAATCAGCAGCAGCGACCCCTGGCGCTCGAGGATGGGGAGCAGTAAAGGTTAGTGTTGTGTGGACAATAACCTTGTATAATTTGCACTTTGTAGAGACTGTGAAGCCATGCTATGACTATACTCGCTTCTAGAGTCCTTCAAATACTCACCAGGTAGCATATGTACGATTGTTGCTATCAGATGCAATCGTGCTACTCATACATGTGAAGGTCTTGACTGGCTGTATTGGTGTATCGTGCTACCCATACATGTGAAGGTCTTTACTGGCTGTATTGGTGTATCGTGAATTAGTTAGATGACCAATAGGACGTTGGCACGATGCGCGCTGGTAACGTGTAACAGTGTGTTTACGTAAGTCAAAAGAAAATGGCGGCTTATTAAAATAATTTTCAGATCTCGTGTATGCCTTCTAAGGTGTGCACAATAATTGCAGAGCAAATCACATGCGAAAAGCAGTTCACTAACGCAATGTTCTCGAGTTGTGTTGGCTTTCTCGGTCGTTGAATCATTTCCCATCATAACTGCTGCGATTGAAAACATGCCTTCTGTGAAAAGAGAGTGACCATGTGCTACTGACCGCAATCCTCTTTTATTGTCAAGTCTTATCATCATCAAAAATGTCTTCGTTATCTTCATCGTCATAATCGTCGTCGTTTTTGTCATCATCATTATCATGTTGGATTGGATACATTTAAAATTCGTCACCGTGTCAGTCGCAACAAGATGTCATTATGATCATCATTATCATCATCATTTGCTGCATTTGCTGCAGGTGTAGGCGATCATGGCTCCCAACGTCCACAGTCAGAGGTGTCTTGCAAGAGTTGTGTTGTGTTCCTTTTTAGCCAACCTGCTAGACCAACAATGCATCAGTGAGTTAGACTTTCTTCGAACTTCTGCCTCTATGTCAATCAGTTGTTCCCGATCTCACACGGTGTTCTAACTCATCACATGGCCCATCAATCCTACGTGTTTAATAATTTGTTCATGTGCGTCCTCTTAGTATTGGCTATTGCATGGTTTTCTTCATCATTGTTCTGTCCACGATACTCTAATCATTCCTCCCAGTAACCATATTTCAGCTGATTTTGCGTTTAGTCAATGACACCCGTATGCAACACAATTAATTAAGCAAGGATGATAGTCGGGCGAACTCAAGATTGTTTATGTAGCTAGTGTCCCACGTATTCGCTAGGGCGCGGCATAACTTAAATAAATAAAGCAACCTAACTTAACGTAATTGATTGTACTTAATTTAGGTCACTACCGGTATTGTTAGCGTTCGTGATAGGATAGATAGTCAGCTGTGTAATTAAAATCTGTAACATAAAATGTGCTGTAGTACACTAGTACACAGGAAACAGTCTTCATAAAGACTGCATTAGTTACGTTATTGAATGAATTCTGATAGGGATATGGAGCCTTGCAAGCGGCAAGTCAAGGCAAAGCTACATTTGGTGTGCGATCACTGCCACAGCTGGGTGGATTTTGCATTGTCCGGCTGTGGGAAGTCATGGGCAGAAACCAAGGAGGAGGAATTCACCTTTCAGTACATTAGAGTGTTGGAAGGCGGAGTGTGTGCAGAAGCAGATAGTTAGGTTGACAGATATTGTGAAGGGGATGGAGATGAGAATTAGCAAGGAGACAGGGAGAATGGAGAGAGAAGACAGGGAGAGAGGTGGGAATACTGCAAGATTGAAGGAGAATAGCAGCGGCAAGAAGACTAACGAAAGGAGATTGAGAGGAGGGAAGGTTTAGAGGGGAAGAAATTGGAAAATCGACGACAGAAAACGTGACAAGCGTGAAGGTGACAGGGGAGAAAATGACCGTAGAGAAGGAGGGAGGGAAGATGGGACGGGATAGGAGAGAATAAAATGAGATGGGAGGAACGATGAAGGGACGAAAGGAAGTGAGAGCAAATGTGATAGAAGATAAGTCGATCAAACGGACGATGACAGGAGGAAAGGTGACAAGAGAAAAAGTGACAGGAAAGAATGGATCGGAAGAGAATGTGACAGGAGAGAAGACGGCAGGGGGAAGAGACAACAACCAGATAGATGCAAACCAGAGAAGGAGCTACTCTGAGGCAGTAATTGAGGGGGAAATGAGGAAAGAGAGGGTGTTTATAGGCGACTCCATTATGAGAAAGACGGACAAGACATTAAGCGAGGGGAAGGACGTCGTTGTTTGTCTACCGGGGGCTAGGATAGAAAATGTGACTGAAAAGGTAGAGAAGGTATTGTCTATACTAGTACGAGTAGGAACAAACAATGCAGACAGGGAGGGAACAATTGGGATAGTACAGAAGTATAGACAGTTAGTGAGGAAGCTAAAAAAGACAATATTTGAACAAATTATTCTCTCAGGAATTTTGCCAGTAATGGGAGGAAGGGGGGCAACATATAGAAACTGCAAGAGGATGGCGATCAACGCACTAGTTGAGCAGATGTGTGAAGAAGAGGGGGTGGGATTCACAGATTTATGGGGATACTTCGTTGGGAGGGAAGATATGTACATGAGAGATGGCCTCCAACTTAGTGGAAAGGGGGCAGCAGTTTTCTCAGAGAACCTGCTGTGATATGTTGAGAGTAGGACAGGTTGCATCTATTTAAAATCTATTCGCAAGGGGGGACTCACCTAAAAGCCTGAAAATGGAGGCATAGATAAAGGCAGCACAAATAAATCAGCAACGAACAGTCTGGAAAACTCTTCTGAAGCTGGATATAAATGTGTTTGTTTAAATGCAAGGAGTATAGTAAACAAAAGAAACGAGCTATACATTATGGTAGAAGATATTGACCCTCACAAAATAGGTATAACCGAATCATGAACCACCACCGATATATCAGATGCCGAATTGGGACTGACAGGATATGTAATTTTTTGGAAAGATAGAATAGGAAAAAGGGAGGTGGAGTTATTTTATATATTAAAGAATCTATCCAGGCTTATGAAATACAATTAGAAAGAGAAGAAGATTGCGAAGAAGCTGTTTGGTGTAACATAGTTACAGGAAACACGATGTTAACAGTTGGGTTAGTTTATCGAAGTCCAAACATAAGCATAGAAGAGAATGAAAAAATACAAAACGTTATAAAGGAAGTAAGCAAACGGACTGTATTATTATGGGGGATTTTAACCAAGGGCATATACAATGGAAATCTCTACAGTGTATGGGGGTGAGGACCACAAGTTTTTAGTTTTAGTACAAGATACTTTCCTTTCTCAACATGTGCTAGAATCAACCAGGGGTGAGAATGTGTTAGACATAGTTTTGTTCTCACAGAATGAATTAGCTGACAATGTCAAGGTATGTGAGCCACTGGAGAGTAGTGATCACAACCAGATACATTTTACCATCAAAGTAAAATCAGAAAGGATTAGTAAAAAGCAGTATAGGAGAAATTTCCACAAAGGAAGGTATAAGGACATGAGGAAATATTTAGTAAAAATAGACTGGAATAACACATTGAAGTATACGACAGCAACAGAATGTTGGAATATCTTAAAGAGGGGGAGTTAAATGCATAGCGCCAATAGACTGTCTGTTATGATTGTCTGTGGTTGTTTGTTCGTGACCCCTGTTGTCCCGGGTCACGCCCCACTCAGGCTCGGATTGTTTTGACTGTGACTGTGTGTTGGTCGCTATTAAATGTTCAAGTTACACGTTCCTGCTAGTGTCTGTTTGTACGATTGAATGTGCGATTCTTATCACCCTAATGGCGTAGTCGATAAATGTGTACCCTTCATTTGTACCCGTCATTAGAAAAATTAAGTATAAACAAATGATGTGGAAGTCATATAGATGTACTGGAAATGATGAACACTACAACATTTATAAAGAAGCATTTAACTAAGCTACAGCTGAAATTAGAACTTCAAAGAGAAGCTATGAACAAAAATTAGCTAGTAATATAAAACATGACAGCAAGAGTTTTTATGCGTATGTTCGAAGCAAACAGACAGTTCAGGATAAGGTCGGTCCTCTAGAAGATAGTGCTGGAAATATAACATCAGAGGGATTCTTAATGGCAGAAGACCTGAATGAGTATTTTATTTCAGTGTTTACCAGGGAAGATATTAGTTCAAGGGGGCAGATTCCGACTATTTAGGACAGTTAATTGTAACCCCGGAAATGGTAGCTAAGAGAATAAGGGCTATGAAGGATGATAAATCACCTGGAGTGGATGGGATTCCGCCCAAACAACTATTGGAAATTGTAGAACAAATTAGCGTACCACTTGCAACAGTTTTCAAATTGTCATTAGAAGAGGGAATGGTTCCTTTAGAATGGAAGTAGGCCAACATTATACCGTTATTTAAAAAAGGTTCGAGAAACAAGTCAGAGAACAATAGGCCAGTGAGTTTAATATAAGTGATTTGCAAATTATTAGAAAGACTAATTAAAGATCACATGGTGGATTTTCTTGTTAAACATAACTTGATAAACCCATCTCAACATGGTTTTTTTTTAAAGCGAGGTCATGCTTAACAAATATGTTATGTTTTTTGGAAGATATCGCTAAGTGGGTAGATGAGGGATCATCAGTAGATATCATCTACTTAGATTTTCAAAAGTACCACATCAAAGATTACTGCTTAAACTAAAGGCCCATGGCATAGGAAATGGTATAATAAACTGGATAGAAAAATGGCTGATTGACAGAAGACAACGTATAGTAGTTGATGGGGAGGCTTCAAACTGGAAATCGGTATTGAATGGGGTACCACAGGGATCAGTACTAGGACCTATATTATTCTTAATATATATATCAACGATTTGGATGATGATATAACAAGCAAGGTGTTGAAATTTGCGGATGATACAAAAGAAGGATTAAAAGTGATGGAGATAGACAACATTTACAAGATGATCTTGACAGGTTGATCAAACGGTCTGAAAAGTGGCAAATGCTGTTCAATTTTGGGAAATGTAAATGCCTCCACACAGGACATAGGAACGAAGATGTAGAATATACAATGGGGATTCTATACTAAGTACTACTGTAAAAGTAGGGTTAACCATTAGTGCTGATATGAAGTTTTCAGAGCAGTGCGGAATTGCAGCTTCAAAGGGAAATCAAATCCTTGGATTAATTAGGCGAAATGTAGCGTATAAGAAAAATAACTAATAATACCGCTGTACAAAACAATAGTGAGGCCTCATTTAGACTATTGTATACAAGCGTGGAGGCCATATCGGATGAAGGACATAGATATGCTAGAAAGAGTATAGAGGAGAGCGACTAAAATGATACCAAAACTTATCTTAGTTATGAAATTCGCCTAAAAGAATGTGGTTTAACAACACTAGAGACCAGGAGATTAAGAGGAGGTGAGATAGAAGTGTTTAAAATACTGAATGGTTTGACAATATTGATAGAAATATTTTTTTCAGTTAAGAAAGATAGAAAGACTAGAGGACATGAAGTTACATTAGCAAAGGAGCAGTATAGATTATATATAAGAAAGATATAATTTTCAAAAAGGACTGTAACTGAATGGAACAGATTATCTGCTGATTGTGTGGGTGCTAATTGCGTGAATGTGTTTAAAAATATAATCGATACATACCTCAGAAGGGCGGGATACACATAGATATAAGGGTTGGACTCTCGATAAGCCAAAGGGCTTACTTGTCCACTTGCCACCTAGAGTTAATTCTCTGGTTGGCAATCTTGTTAATTCTTGTTAAATCAGACTGTCAACTGCCAAGGCATCCCGTCAGGTGACAGACATTTTTTATAGTATTAGTAATAATAATAATTATTATTATTATGTTATACACTTGCTTTGGCCGCTATGCCGCTATTGAGTGTGCACAATAATGTATGTGCACATTACATGCGCGTAGCAGTTCACGAATGCACAAAGTCCACGGAAGAGCACTCAACCAATGTTGGTGGCAAAGTATGGAAATTTGCACTCCGATGTATACAGTACATGGTCTCTATATTGCATCAACGAGCATCAAGGCATATGCTCTATGTTTATAATACCAGTATAATTGTTCACCATGTCAGCAGATAATAGAAACTAGCTACGCGCTTCATTCATTTCGGCGATTAGTTTTCTTTGAGCGTATAACAACAGCTTGGTGTTGCCGGTCTACGCTGTGTACGGTCTTCTCAGTGGCAACGATATTCTGTGTCAATATATTCTCAACGCGTATGTTTACCGCATTTGCATGAAGGTTACCTTATCAGAATTATCCATTGTACCATATATCTGGCATCTGAGGGATATGTTTGCTAAACGAGCCGAATGACAAGTTCTACATTCATCTCTAACAAAATCATTATTTTAATCATTTGGCTACAGTCATCGCGTTAATATACTTCTGCTACTGTCGTGTTGTATCTTTCTCTTTGGGGAACCTATTGCTGCGACTTTGACACGTCTCCGTCCTATTCGGACTTGAAACGTTGACGTCTGCAGAACTGTATTTTAGCATACACTTTCAGCCCCCGGTTGCGATAAATCACAAACTGGCCTCCAGAGAACTTAGTAGAAGCTCATGTCATTCAGGAAACTTGGGAGTCACGTATATATAACAGTTGCAACTATTAAACATTTTCGTATATCGAATGCCTTATGCGCACTCCGTAAGCACAAACTAAAATAATTATATTGGTGACATAATTAGAAGGTATACAGAACTGCTACAAGTAAATTACTGCAATACAAGGCAAGTGTGGCGACTCGGAAAACCGCCTCTCGGAGAAGGTCTCCTTGGTGATGCACGTTTTCAGACACCAGTTTACAATTTCATTTCGGCACATCATACTACACCATCAGAATAATTGGTCCATCTCACACAGATTCGTGCTTCTTTCGGCCCCGAGATCCGCTACTTAACTGTTGTGGTTAAATAAGATTATACTATTGGAGCATCATGTGTATTACTCATCTCACGGATATTCGACTCCGATATTAATCAAACAATCTTGTTGGTTTCGCATTATGATACAAACCCTATAGTATATGTTAGCCACCGATGCACGGTTGATTGACATATCATAAAAACTGCAGCTTCGGGTAGTCTAGATGGAACGCAATTAATTCCAGTCGTGAGTATCAGTTGCCGATTAAGGAGACCAACCTCAAGATTACGTTACCGACAACAGACTAACCGCATCGACACAAATCATAGCTAGCCAGCTCGTTTTTGTAAAACGTTTCGGCTGTAATGTGTACTACCCTACAATAAGCCGATGTCTTTCAACCGCATGTCATTAGAGAGTACATAGAAATTAATTGTCAATACGAGAACTATGTAAGTTGATAGTTGCGGTTGCATTGAGTAACAAGGTTTCACCGCATATTGAAATGCAATGAAAAACACTTTAAGTACAACTTATTGCAATGTAATACATGAACTGATTTTTCTGTGTTTTCAGTTTTCCTCGATCACGTAAAAAGCGAACATAGGTTGAATATTTGTGTTTTATTGATAACATTTTCATACACCTATTTTGAATTTAGAGTTATAACTTTCCCTGTTTTTTTAAGGAAACCTTTATATTTTGATAACTATTTCATCGTAATTTTACTAGTGTAATGAAATTTCAATTTCCAATGGGTAATAATAATTTATATACTGCAATGCGTAGGCCTACTTGCAACTAAACGGCTGTTCAATGCTCTCCTAAAGAAAGCAGGAGAAGGTACTATCTCGAAGACACTAGCTAAGCTGTATAATAAATACTTAAAAACGAATACCTATGCAGGGAAGGACGCAAAGATGTTGATAATCTTCAAGAATGGAAATAAGAAAGACATAAAGAACTACAGACCTATACGTCTGTTATCAAAGATCTACACATTACTCACAAAGATAGTAACGAATAGGCTAGAGAAGACACTCGACGAAAACCAACCACAAGAGAAAGCAGGATTCAGAAACAGGTACTCAACGACAAATCACATACACGTCGTAAGCCAACTGAAAGAGAAATGTCGAGAATATTATACATCTCTTTGCATCGAGTTCGTCAACTAGGAGAAGGCTTTCGACTCGGTGCAAAATCAAGCAATGCTGACCTCGCTTCAAGAACAGGGGATAGAAGACGTGTACGTCGAACACCTGAAAGACATCCACACCAACAGCTCGGTGACAATCTACCTACACAAAGAAAGCAACAAGATCAACATCAAAAGAGGAGTATGACGGGGTGACACCATATTGCCCAAGCTGTTTACAGCAACACATGAGTGTATATTCCGAAGACTGACCTGGGAAACCAGAGGCTTGAGGATAGACGGAGAATATCTCAGTCATCTTTGCGTCGCTGACGGCATATTCATATGTACTACTACACCGCACGAACTACAGAAAATGCTGCAGGAGCTGGTTGATGAAAGTGAAAAACAAGGTCTGAAGATGAACATTTCGAAGACACAAATGATGCTAGAAAATTACACATATATATACGTTTATCTGGGAAAGCGATAAAGCATCAGAGACAAAAACCAAGACAAGGAGATTCAATTCAAAGAAGAATCACGGCCAGCTGGACATCATTCCCCAAACACCGCGACATCTGCAAGGGTAACTTTGGAACCTGCTTGAAGAGACAAGTCTACAACTCATGCACATTTCCAGCGATGACATACGGCGCGGAAACATGGACACTCACCAACTAGGAAAAGAACAAACTAGCAGCCGCACAAACAAAGCTGGAAAGAAGTATGTTAAACATCATATACCAGGAGAGAAAAACAAACATCTAAGTAAGAGAGAAGACAAAGCTCACAGCACAGCTCATTTCAAGACCAGATGTCGTCGGGGTGCCATGGCAGACACTTGCACAACCAGCGTTTTCCATCTCTCTCAGTCTCCCACTGTGCGTGTCAGGGACGTGAGGGTGTGGCCTGTCCAGTTCTTTATGTTCTCTCCCGGGGACTTTCTCTGTCGCCCTCTGCGTCTTTTGCCCTCTACTGTTCCCTGAAGGATGGTCTTGGACAGAGAGTTGTGTCTGGAGACATGTCCGAACAAGGAGAGCTTGAGGCGCTTAATTACTGATAACAGAGGCCCCTGATCTCCCGCACAGGCAAAGACCTGTTGTCTGACATAGTCATTGGTTTTGTGCTCTGTACAGGAGATGCGCAATAGCCTCCTGTAGCATTTCGTTTAAAATGCCTGGATCCTCTTTTCTGTATCTGCCGTCAATGCCCACCTCTCGCACCCATAAAGGAAGTCGGAGACCACAAGTGCTCTATATAGCCTGACTTTTACGGAGAAGCTGATGGTGTTGCCCCACCAGATGGTATCTAGTCGAGTTATTGCTGACGAGGCCAGGACAAGTCTTTTTCTTATTTCTTTGACTGACGTCACATATTTGCTGAATGCGGAACCCAGGTACTTGAAGTTGTCCACCTCTTCTAGTCTCTGTCTCGTTCATCGTGATGTTGGTTGGGGGCTGTCTGATTGGAGCTGTTAACAAGGATCTTGCTTTTTCTGCGTTGACTTCCATTCCGTAAGCCCCTGATGTTGCCTCTAGTCTGGTGGTGAGGTCCTGGAGTTCTGCTTCGCTGTCTCCTATAAGGTCGATGTTATCCGCGAAGCGTAAGTTGCATAGAGGTCTTCCTCCGATGGTTATGGAGGTGTTGAAGTCACTTAGTGCCGCTTGCATGATGTTCTCCAGGTATATGTTCAACAGAACAGAGGACAGCAGACAGCCCTGACAAACTCCGACTGTTCTCTTGAAGAAGTCTCCAAGGTTGTTGTTCATGAGAACTGCGCTGTTAGTGTGTTCATACAGCGCCTTAATCACTTGGATGAGATTGTTGTCGATGTTGAAATTTCTCACTTGCCATAAGCCCTCGTGGCAGACACGATCGAAGGCTTTCATGAAGCCGATTAAATTGTGGTAGAGGTCATGTTGGTGTTGTAGGTGTTTTTCTATCAGCAACCTGACGTTGAAGATTTGTTATTATTGTGCTTTTCTTTTGCCTAAATCCCGCTTGCTCTTCTGCCAAGATTTCTTCTGCTTTGCCGTTTAGTCTGTTCAGAATGACTCTCAGCTTTTACTGGGATGGCTGAACAGACTGATGGTTCTGTAGTTCTGGCAGAGTCAAAGATTGCCTTTCTTTTTCTCTTGGCCAGTCCTTGGTTTCCCATATTCCCTGACAAATGGTTGTCATGAACTTTACAATTTCTGGTCCACCGTGTTTGAGGAGTTCTGCTGGGATGTTGTCTATCAAGGTGACTTGCCTCCCGTCAGTGTGCGCACTTCTTCTTCCACCTCTATTTGTATTGTATTGGTACATCTCCCATTTCTTTGTTGGTGTTGAGTGCATTTTCCAATATGCTGGTATCCGGTCTCAGCTGGTAGTTGTACAGTTCTTTGCTGTATTCTTGACCATCTTCCAAGCACCGCTGCGTCTTCTGTTAGGAAAGAGCCATTTTTAACAAAGGTAACAGGACAAATCAGAAGGAAGAAGTGGAGCTGGGCAGCGCACATCAGTAGACTACGAGAAAACCGATGGACATCGCGTATCACAACCTGGAGAATTTACGGAGGGAAACCATCTAGAGGAAGACCGCACAGTGATAATGATGATGATGAAAGAACGAAGGTTGTACAAATGTTTATGGGGACATCATGTCGCATGATAACGCGCAACAAATGAATGTACATACGTTTAGATGGGCAACATGAAACTTAATTACTTCCACTCCCAAAATTTACCTTGAACGGAAAGGTCAGCACAGGGGTCTACTATAGCCGGTCGCTATTTTGCCACTGCAGTAAACTCGGGGTCAAACGTTATCTAGATTGGAACCAATCCAAATTCCGCCGACAAAATCGTTTGCCAAAATCCAAATCGGCCTTGCGTTATTATTTATACGACCGATTCTCACAGTCCTACAGCGCGACCCATGCATGTTGTCGACATTGGACCACATATATTGTGTAGACAGGCTGAAAGGAAGGCAACACGATTTTCATTGGTTAGCTGGTACGCGGCTAGTTGGGTATTTTGTAAATACACGAAATGCCTACACTTTTCTTAATTTCTTGATTTTAAGTTATATATAAGTTAGCAATGTTATTTTAATGTGTATTACAGTAATAAATTGCACATAAATAATTCCTGGTTTCTCACCAGACCTTTGCAAAAAACTAAATGTGTGTGCGGTTTTTAACCTTTAGTAATGATTAAGGTGTTAGCGACTACCATAGAGGCTATTCTCAATCAACATAATCTGTGTACTTCTTACAAGCGGCAAACCCGTAGACACATTTATTTGGGCTGATGGGAATCAGTTTTCACTCATTGTGCCGGCACCAATATTTAGATGGATAATTATATTTAAAATATATGTAATTATTTCTTTGACACCTATGCGTTAATGAGGATTACATGTATGTGGCCTAGGCGAAATATGACAAACCAATAAATCATCTGGTGAGAAATGTTATATTTTATATTCAAAGTTGATAGTTTGTCGTTTCTATATATGTAATAAAAACTAGCATATCTACATTAAGACGCTAACTTTGGGGGCAGCCTGGCAGCCTCTCCTCCTAAATGTCGCGGTCCACGCGCCTCTTTCTATGTTCATTTGACACATTGGACCAATGGCCATTGATCTACCAATTAGTTATTTGGAGTTACTGACTTATTACTTGTTTGCTGTTGCTGGCAAATCACTCTCCAGAGGCCTCAATTGTAACTACGCTCGCTCTACCTGGACATATTGACGAACGCAGAAACAATTGGTCATAGGATAGAGTTTAAGATCACAAGTAGGATTAGGGATCGCGTTTAATGGTGATAACTGTTATCCCTACTTTATTTTACTTAAAGGTTATAAGCCAGTGTTTTACTGAATCGCCAAATCGCAGATTTATTGATGGAATATCACGACAGGAATTCGTTGTGTGCGGATAAACCTTTTAATCATAGATATCAATTATAATGTAAACGAAACCAATTAAATTGTTGCTAATTCTTTACAAATATATTGTTCGCTAGGCCACCGTTCGACAGACCGAGGCCAGGCGGGGCCGGCGCCGGGGTGAGACGGACAGCAGATGAGTCCAGTACGGCCATCGACCTCCTTGACTACCAGCGCACAGAGCTCGATAGGTACCGCTACGCCGTTCACAAGATGGGACAAGACATCTTCACGCTACGCCAGCGAGTTATGGAACTGGAGAAGGACAACAGCGACCTCAGGCGGCAGAACTCGGCGTACACCAACACGACTCGACTACTGCAGGACGCACCCGAACTAGACGGGCTGCCGCTACCGGAGCTCGCTGCAAGATACGGTGTGTGTGTGTGTGTGTGTGTGTGTGTGTGTGTGTGTGTGTGTGTGTGTGTGTGTGTGTGTGTGTGTGTGTGTGTGTGTGTGTGTGTGTGTGTGTGTGTGTGTGTATGTGTGTGTGTGTGTGTGTGTGTATGTGCGTGTGCGTGTGCGTGTGCGTGTGTGTGGTGTGTGTACGTGTGTGTAGTGAGTAAACATGTCAGCAATTATTGTGTTCCTATTCTGTGTAATAATCACGGAAGTACCGTCCGGTATCATTTTGTTGGTTTTTAGTAAGTGTACCTTTTTTTGCCTTGTGTGACATATCCAGGGTAATGGCCGTAATGAATACCGAGTCTACGCTATTAAACGAAGAATCACCCAAAATATCTGCTACCTATATGTACCCTGGATGTGTCATACATATTAATAAGGATCATAGCGACACTGAGCCATTTTCATGATCAATGTGCACCATAGATTCTAGGCATTACCTACATGACACGCATCTATGAAAATATATATATATATACCTACCGTAGGCCTACGCGTTGCGCAAATATTCATAAAGGCTAAATAATTAATAACCTCAGACAGTTGTGAAACTGGGTTGAAATACCAGTCTGTCAGATATCACAATGGTTATGTCAACGGTTTAATTCCATCATATTCGTTCGTCTGTCCTATTCATTTCGCGCCCGCTCACTGCAAACGTTATCGGTTAACGCAATTATCACTATTGAGTTGTATATTGATGACATTTCAGCGTCACTCAAACAGAAGTTCGTGCAACAGACAAATCAACTGAGACAATATAAAGGGCGTGTGTTGGAAGTTCAAAACGAGCTGATCAAAGTAAGTGCATAATGCTGTTATTCTTACGGTTGGCTGCAACGAAAGAACTCGGCTCGTGTTGAACGGAAATGCGGGTTGCATTTTTAAAAATATCCCGGATGAGCTCATTCTAAGGTCAGGAATCATGCATTAAAGTTTGTATTTCGATATTATTTGACAGAGGCAGACGTACATACATACAGACGCGGTAGACTGAATTCGATTCCGGCGTTTGATGAAGATTGCGTAACTTTCACAACAATATGATTGTTTTCAACCATTTATTCCAGTTAAATAATCATAAACAGTTCCCATCAATAGTGGACAGTTTACGTAACTGTGAACATTCATAGAAAAAGTGTATTGCGTTGCGACACTCGTCAAATGCGCCTGAGATGACCTCCTCACAGTTTGGTGCCTGAGATGACCCCCTGACTGTTTGGTGCCTGATATGCCAGCCGTCTAGGGGAATAGCAGATGACCTCTCACAGTTTGACGCCTGAGATAACCCCCCTCACAGTTTGGCACCTGAGATGACCCCCTGATAGTTTGGTGCCTGAGATGACCCCCTGACAGTTTGGCGCCTGAGATGACCCCCCGACAGTTTGGTGCCTGAGATGAACCCTCACAGTTTGGTGCCTGAGATGACCCCCTGACAGTTTGCCGCCTGAGATGACCCCCTGACAGTTTGGCGCCTTAGATGACCCCCTGACTGTTTGGTGCCTGATATGCTAGCCGTCTAGGGGAATAGCAGATGACCCCCTGACAGTTTGGCGCCTGAGATGACCCCCTGACAGTTTGGCGCCTGAGATGTCCCCCTTACAGTTTGGTGCCTGAGATGACCCTCTTACAGTTTGGCGCCTGAGATGACCCCCTCACAGTTTGGTGCCTGAGATGACCCCCTTACAGTTTGGCGCCTGAGATGACCCCCTGACTGTTTGGTGCCTGATATGCTAGCTGTCTAAATGAATAGCAGATGACCCCCTGACAGTTTGGCGCCTGAGATGAACCCCTGACAGTTTGGCGCCTGAGATGACCCCCTGACAGTTTGGCGCCTGAGATGACCCCCTCACAGTTTGGCACCTGAGATGACCCCCCTCACAGTTTGGCGCCTGAGATGACCCCCTCACAGTTTGGCGCCTGAGATGACCCCCTCACAGTTTGGCGCCTGAGCTGACCCCCTCACAGTTTGGCGCCTGAAATGACCGCCCTCACAGTTTGGCGCCTGAGATTACCCCCTCACAGTTTGGCGCCTGAGATGACCTCCTCACAGTTTGGCGCCTGAGATGCTAGCCGTCTAGGGGGAGTAGCAGTGCAAACATGTATGTATTTGATACATACTCTAGCCTGAATATAGTTAGACATACAATGGCAAATGTCATCAACTGGTATCGTCATCAAATTCTTTCCTTCTTTCCCTTCGAATCCTTGTCCCGGCGTCTGGGGACCGTTTCACTAACATTTCTATGAACTCATAAGCCTCATTTTGCTTTTAAAATCAATTTCGCGCCTTAACAGTGACCTTGTGTACTGACAGCCGACAACACCAGGCGGCGCCACGGGGACAGTTTCGCCGGTGTATCACGGAAACAGTGTCTTCAGTGATACGGCGGTGTGTCACGGAAACAGTGTATTCAGTGATACAGCGGTGTATCACGGAAACAGTGTCTTCAGTGATACGACGGTGTGTCACGGAAACAGTGTCTTCGGTGATACGGCGGTGTGACACGGAAACAGTGTCTTCAGTGATGTGGCGGTGTGTCACGGAAACAGTGTCTTCAGTGATATGGCGGTGAGTCACGGAAACAGTGTCTTCAGTGATGTGGCGGCGAGTCACGGAAAAAGTGTCTTCAGTGATGTGGCGGTGTGTCACGGAAACAGTGTATTCAGTGATGTGGCAGTGTGTCACGGAAACAGTGTCTTCAGTGATGTGGCGGTGTGTCACGGAAACAGTGTATTCAGTGATGTGGCGGTGTGTCACGGAAACAGTGTATTCAGTGATGTGGCGGTGTGTCACGGAAACAGTGTCTTCAGTGATGTGGTGGTGTGTCACGGAAACAGTGTCTTCAGTGACGTGGCGGCGTGTCACGGAAACAGTGTCTTCAGTGATGTGGCGGTGTTTTCATTTGAACAAAACCTCCTCAAACTGAATCAGGGATGTTGTTTAATGAAGGTTGTTCCTCGTGTGCTCCTTGTCGCAGTGAAACGGTCCCCACGATAAGCCAACTTTTTATCCTCTGCCATTCTCTGTCACTCTCGGCTGTTCACCCCCTCCCTTTCGATATCCATCTCCACACTGTCTCTCCATCTTGATTTCGCCCACCCCTTTCTTTACTACCAGCCTCTTCTGTTTCCCGTGCTCTCGTCATCAAATTTTTATCCATATATTATTCCACCCCAGGCACTTTCCAGTTAGAGCCATTTTGGTCGCCTTCTTGTAATGTAACGGTGATCTTTCTAATGACGTAACTGGATCGTGTATTGAGAAAACGCAAATGGAACGTGCGATGTCGACACGCCACGCGACAAGGCCGGAGACATCATTACCATAGTCAAAGGCGTTAAGTTAGTTTTTGAATCACTACGATCAAATGACAAAGGACACGGCTGCGATTAATAACACGATGCTGCCGGCGCAAATTAACACGTCTAGCCATCGCAGAGTTCTGCGAATGCTTCGCGCGTCTAAAATTATTTTTTTAGCGCGCGCCAGGCAGGTCGTCGTCATAAGTGGCGGTTGTGGTGAAAACCAGTAACAGTGCGACCCTCTGGAAAGATGAGGAGATCTATCCCAGTGTGAAGGTCGCAATAGCCTTGAACACATCAAACGGGTTTTTCTTAGAATGTTGCATCTAAACTAACAATTATAATAAACCGAGTATAAACCGACAAGAAAAAGGTATGATATGCACATAGTAGCGTTACAATTATGCATTTCGCCATATCATGATGCGTCATAAATACAGTGTACAAAGTATATTAGACTGATAATAGTATTAAATTAACAATGAACAGATCGTTAACAATACAAGTGCACTTAGTGTTTCGTCCTAATGTTTCCGCACAATTACAACTGAACGCAGTTAATTACTACTTTCCTAATAATATAACCACATATGATGTTATCGATGCCACTACTTAACAGTATCTTGTTTGTTGTGGTATTTCATAACTAAATATGTTGTTTTACTTAGAATGTAGTTCACCTACATTTCTAACAGGACTAACATATACAGTGTCCTTTCTAAGACTCTCCTTCCGCCTCTAAGAGCACGCAACATTCAGTGATTACTTTTATTACCCGCTAGTTTTCGAACTAGTTTGTGTTCTATTTTTCTAAAGAGGTATTCCAAAGATTATATGTTGACTTTACTAAAATGGTTAAAATTACCAAAACGTCCTACTAACAAAATGCCTGGTGTCCAACTGTCCATGGTCAAAGCGTCCTTTACCAAAATGTCTGTCACCCCGTCTTTCAGAAGAACGATTCGGTGGCAGGTCTGCTGAAGATGGCGGATGCTCACGAGGCGCAGAACACCTTAATGCAGCGTCTGCAAGCGAAGGCGTTCAAGCTGAAGGCGCTGGAAGAAGCGTGCAAGAAACAGGAAAAGGTTATCGAAAAGCTTGAGCAACTCAACACACGGGGAATCGAGAGGTCAGGTATGTGGGAGATATATTTCCGGTTATGGTAATCGTCACTGTTTTGCGGGGGACAGTTCACTCCTCTACTTCCGGTCCAATCAACGACATGCGAGTACGTTTTTTTGTTTTAAATATACATTTTTGCTTATATTACCTAACATATTATTACATATTATACGATGTCATGCAACATGTTTTGGATATGTTTCTAAAATGGAATCATGACGTCATATGTACAATGTTTTGTTTAGACAACAAAATCAACGAAGCGCTAAAGGAAGAAAACGTCCGACTGAGAGACCACATCAGCTACCTCCAGGTAAGGCGCATATATATATATATATATATATATATATATATATATATATATATATATCAACAGGAATCGCACCTCACACCAAACGTAAGGAAGCTGTCTTCTGGCGTCAATTTGAAAGAGAGCAACGGAAATAAACATCTCTTGCAAAGTTGACGTTGTCAGTTCTTACTGCTGCTGACGATTTTTGGAGGAAAGGTTTCTTTAAAATTACATGTACCACCATGTACGTAACATAGTCTTTGAAAGAGTATGTTTACTCTCTATAAACATGGATTGTTCCCAAAGATACCAATAACTAGTGGATGTGTATATCTATCAGATGTAGGATTAATACATGGTTCTGTTCTGGCGTGTTAGGACCAGGTGCGAGCCAACCAGAGAGTGGACACGAAAGAAGACGAAGACCTACTCAAGTTATTCGAACAGCTGGACAAAGCCAACGCCAGAACCACTTCGCTGGAGAAACAGGCGAGTACACAAGCACACACACAGTACACACACGCGCGAGCGCACGCACGCACGCACACGCGCACATATTGATGAATTATTGTAATACATTTATACTCAAATTAATAAAAATAATTCATAATAACAATAACAAGATTAAGAGCTCAGTGGCGCAACAAAACCTAAAGAATATTCATTATAAGTTAATTGGTTATTAATAATTGATAACGTAACCAATAAATTAAGTTCCGAATGCGTGTGGTCATTTTCAGCTCGAGGAGAATGCACGGCAGTGGGGGAAAGAGAAATCGCAGTTGGCGAGGAAGCTTCAGGAAGCCGAATTTGAAAGAGATTGGTCGCCGGCGCCGGAACCGGAACCGCGTCCTCTTGTGAGTGTGCGCCATTGTGGTACCTGTGGTGTCTTGTTGACGGAGGATTTTGCGCATCCTGTCGCTAGTGTTCTGTTACGTGGTCGTATAGGTATCACTTACAGCAGGCCGTGGTTGCAACACCAGTCATGGTCATCGGCTTACGAACATCGGTGAAACAGTTGGGAGGGAGTTTATTATCTGGGTCAGAAACTAGAACACCTACGAACCGCATGCATCTATTGACTCTGGTGGCTAAATTTGAACATGCACGTGTCATTTCCTGTTTCCATTAATATATGTGTGTGAGTGTGGGTGTGTGTGTGTGTGTGTGCGTGCGTGTGTGGTGTGTGTGTGTGTGTGTGTGCATCTGTTCGTAGGTGGTCTAGTTATGTGTACACACGCACACACACGCACACACACACACACACACACACACAAATACATACACACGCACACACACACACACACACACACACACACACACACACAAACACACATACACACACACACACACAAACATACACACACACACGCGCGCGCGCACACACCCACCCACACACCCACACCATTGCACACCACACGCGCACGCACATGCAATCTCTCACACGCATACGCACACGCACACGCATACGCACACGCACGCACGTACGCATGCACGCACGCAAGCAGCACACACACTCATTCGTGTCAATCAATGCTAATTATAAGGTAGTATATAGGGAAACAAGTACAGCAAACGTTTTTAATATTAACATTAAAAAACACAGGGATTGCTCGTAGTGTCTCATATATACTATAAATACGCTGTGGGTGTATTACGAAAGTACTATTGACCCAACAATGGAGCCGAGTGGAGCTGTGCCGATACCGCCCATTCCATCGATATGTTGCTTACTGTGTTGGTCTGTTGCTTACTGTGTTGATCAGTTGCGTAACGTGTCGGTCAGTTGTACCAGTGTGTTTCGCACTGGCGTATGCGTGTCGCGTAAACACATACGCCTCCGTATCGATTCAGTCGCCTCAACGGTCAGAATACGACACCTGCACTGTCCGATAGTTGTGTTGACCGTTGTCGTAATATTAGTAGGCTGTCTAAGGGAAAATATCGTTATTTGCCGGATAAAAGCATGACAATTGGACCATGGAAAACTGCACGGAAAAAACGATTAGCACCGGATCCATGTCTGATTGTGTGCCTTTGACCTTGAATTTCAAAACATTACTGAGCGTGAAATAGCAACTTTTCAATACCACCACCGTTGTACGAATGCATATGTGCATTAATGTGTGTAGGCATATCTGCAGGTTTGTATGTCCTTAACCATGATTTTCAAAGTCAAATGACGATTTAAAAAAACACCCACTACTTTTGTATGAATGTATGTGAGTACTGTAAGTAAGTATGTATGGGTGTATGTATGTGTGTAGGTATGTGTGTAGGTATGTGTGTAGGTATGTGTGTAGGTGTGTTTGTAGGTATGTATGATTTTCATCCCATGCCATAATCATCATAGGCCTGTTGGAAGACTCGGTGAACAGAGGCAGCATATATGGTCGGTCATGCATGTATGACTTGGTTGGGGAGTAGCAGGAGGTTCTGTGATGCTGGCATGGTATGACTTGGCTGGGGGAGTTGCAGGAGGTTCTGTGATGCTGGCATAATATGACTTGGTTGGGGGAGTAGCAGGAGGTTCTGTGATGCTGGCATAGTATGACTTGTAGCAGGAGGTTCTGTGATGCTGGCATAGTATGACTTGGTTGGGGGAGTAGCAGGAGGTTCTGTGATACTGGCATAGTATGACTTGGTTGAGGGAGTAGCAGGAGGTTATATGATGCTGGCATAGTATGATTTGGTTGGGGGAGTAGCAGGAGGTTCTGTGATACTGGCATAGTATTACTTGGTTGGGGGAGTAGCAGGAGGTTCTGTGGTGCTGGCATAGTATTACTTGGTTGGGGGAGTAGCAGGAGGTTCTGTGGTGCTGGCATAGTATGACTTGGTTGGGGGAGTAACAGGAGGTTCTGTGATGCTGGCATAGTATGACTTGGTTGGGGGAGTAGCAGGAGGTTCTGTGATGCTGGCATAGTATGACTTGGTTGGGGGAGTAGCAGGAGGTTCTGTGATGCTGGCATAGTATGACTTGGTTGGGGGAGTAGCAGGAGGTTCTGTGATGCTGGCATAGTATGACTTGGTTGGGGAAGTAGCAGGAGGTTCTGTGATGCTGGCATAGTATGACTTGGTTTGGGGGAGTAGCAGGAGGTTCTGTGATGCTGGCATAGTATGACTTGGTTGGGGGAGTAGCAGGAGGTTCTGTGACGCTGGCATAGTATGCGGCCCATGAGATCCATACACCAGCTTCGAGGGTCTGTTTGATACGAGGCTTTTGACTCGCTCCAACCATACGTAGCCTTCTTCAAGGATGCTGCAGAGAGGGCGCGAAGCTGGATAAGGATGAGTGTTGGTCCTCAGAGCAGGAACGTGCAGCACTTCATTATTTGGCAGCGATACATCCGGATCCATAGTCGTGTACATATTTGGCAAGGACCTTACAGCCTTCTTCTCCGTCTCAGCTGGATTGAGGATGTGAGTCTTGTGTGTCTGACGAGAAGTGCTGGTGAATACTGATGCATGTTCCACGGAGGGCTGATTTTGCCATCGTAGAGGATGGCTTGTAGTCGATGTTGTCAAAACCGCCTGTGGTGAACACGTCCTTGACAGCCTGAGGTGGCACCACCACACCGATGTCTGTGCTCAACACCCTCAAACGGTCGTATGAGATGTACAGTCCTCGTTGATGCGTAACATCGATTGAGATTCACGGCCAGTTTGAAGATATACTTTCATAGCCATATACAATGAATAAATATGTTTTCATCAACTTTATAAACATATCATCTTTTATTTGTATAATATTGACCTTTAAATGCATTCCAAATACAAAATCGATGCCAGAAATGAGTTCACGAACCTCAAATTAGCTGGCGAACATGTATCATAATAGTTTATATGACGTACGCTTCACGGTCTATGAGGCGGCTAGGTTTTACAATATGGTCGACGGCGGCCATCTTAGATTTTACGATACAACTTGTGTCTTTGGATAATTTTTTTCTTTTGGCCCTAAGGAACTTCCAAACCAAAAAGGACCTTTGTATCACGACTTGAAGTCAAACCCTATTTTTGGCACTTATCATGTCTACTATTTTGTTTGTGGCAGACGATCGAACACGCAGGTTTTCTTCGTGATAAGTTATCGATTTTCCCCGTTAACAGACGTTGCTGTATTAAATTGTTATACATTGTAACGATGACCTTCTCCGACAACTTTAGTTCTAGACTTGGTGCGTCCAACTCAATAAACGGTGATCTCGCAATTGTTGCAAATGCCTCTGTCACCGTAGGAACTTCGAAACAAGCGTTCCAAGCCGACCTTTCCCCCCGCGCAATGGAACGCTGAAACTTACAGCCCATCATATGGAACATGAGGATTCCTTTGGCATTCCGATCTCCAACGCTGACACATACGGTGTTTCAAACAGAAGAACAATTCGAGGAAGATGACAACAACATTCGTGTCTACAGTGCGCACCACAACTTTTTTCACCCCGTTGTTGAGTACTGTGAGTGGTGCACTATACGTGTGTCCGCCTATTCGAGGGAACATAACTCATCAATGACTATCCCATGAGCAGCTACACTGTCACCAGTTGTCACGCACATCACCTTGTTTTCTGGCCACTGCTCCGTCTGGATTGCTTCTCTGAGAGACTTAACTTGAATAGTTCCTCCTTGTTTTTCGAATCTCGTATAGGATCTCAAACCGTTTTTTGGCATATTTGTTTCTCTTGCCACCCGCAGTCCTCCACTGTCCGCGCTTCTCTCTGGCTGTTAGTTGCATGCATACATTGACGCATATGTCACATACAATATCCAACTTCGATGTCGATTCAAATTCCTGATGTATTGTATAAACACTTGCTCGGCCTATTCCTGGAACGCTGCACAGTCTGTGGGGTCAAAATGTGAGTAAGGACAGGCCAGTCAAAACGTTTTGCGTCTACAGATGGCGGAGCGTCGGCCTGGTCGGGAACATGAAGGCGTGACTTTGTACAAAACCTCACATCCCCAAATTGTGCTCGTGCGCGAAAAACATTTTGGGATCGCCATCGCGGATTTGGTTTGCAACGTATAACTTGCCAAAAAGTGTTGCTTCCGACGTGATGGTTGGCTGCTGCGTGCCTATCTTTTTTCCCAGCTTCGATTTTAACGTCGGAACAACCGTTTCTCTTAACATGGGTGCTGAATGTTAGGCTCTTTTAAGACATTTAGTCGGAATGCATCTTACTGTGTCTGGCCCACGGCTTCCAGCTTCGAGATGGTCTCCACCACTGAATCTGGACCGCATGCTTGGCTGTGGAGCACAACTAGGCTGTTGTTCTCAGGCACGGAGGAATTTCCGTTTTGGAGAATGACACCAAGGAGTGCAAACACATCGGAATGGAACTTTCGCTGAGTAGCTAAGGTTTTGTCGCGGTGCATCTCGCTACTTGCTGCTTGTGCTGCGGGTGATATATATGCTTCAAACTACTGCAGGAGTCTTTCCAATTCTGTTTCCGTGAGGGGCCATATTTAGAGAGTGGCTGCGTTTTCAACGAGACCAATCGTCCCGCCTTTCCTCTTCACACTTTCATTTGCTTGTTCATGCGCCTGGTCGACGGGCAGTGTGGAGAACATGCGAGTCGTTTAGGGTACTACTCAATTGCTTCGATGAACTTCATCACCGCAGCACGGGGCAATGTCTTCCTATTCTTTAGGTGCACGGTGACACCGCCACACATCCGCACGCCGGCACGCCCGCACACCCGCACACCCGCACATCCGCACATCCGCACATCCACACATCCACACATCCTCACATCCACACATCCGCACATCCACACATCCACACATGTGCTGTAAACTGAAGACCATGTACATACATGATTTCATGCAGGTGATGCAGACACCAAAGTTCTTCTCGCGATGCGCCCCAACGAAGATGCGAAAATGTTTCTCCATTTCTCCAAGATAAAGTTGTAGAAAGCAAATGTTGGGAAATTCTGTATCAACTTCGCCCTCCTGTCATCTCTCTCTCTCCCTTTCCCCTTCGCTCGCCCTCGCCCTCCCTCTCCCTCTCATTCGCCCCCCTCTCTCATTCTATCTCTCCCTTCACCGGCTCTCTTTGCTGCATCAAACGCTGGTCTGTGTATCACGGCTAAATAAGCAGCTGCGGTCACTTGAATGTCGCGTTCCAGTGATGTGCGCAACTTTCAGGGAGGAATCATCCGTGGCCCTGGACGCTACACCACCCTCTGCCAGGAGATCAGAACACCCGGAACATTCTAGTATGTCCCCCGAGTAAGACCACAAAGATTTCTCCTTGCTGAAGAATAGAAATGTCCCAATCTTTGTCATTTGACCTTGACAGTTCCAAGTTATTAACATCTAACCTTGACATTCACGGTCAAGAACACAACATCAGGATTTGGATTCAACATGCATGTGTACAAAAAACAGTGATGCTGCTGAAACATATGCGTTTCGTTATCGTTCAAATTTCACCTTGAAACTTCACAATTACATTTGACCTTGACATTCTTACAGACTGTCTGAATTGGATAGAATATGATTGCTTACACACACAATATATATATATATATATATATATATATATAAAACAGCGGTGGTACCAAAAAATTAAATAAATCACGATAATTGACATTTGACCTTGAATTTCAAGGTCAAGGACATGTCGTATGACGTGGATCCGGTTCTAATCGGATTCTACGTAAAATTGTACATATAGTGTCCAATTGTCATGGTTTTATCCGGCAAATAACGATTCGGCCAAGAAGTTACCTTAACAAACCAGACTATATGGACCGGAGAGACAACCGTGATGAGGTGTAGGAGTGATCGGGAACACTCTCCGTCTGACCAAGTCTTGTATATATACAAGTTACAACGTGCTCAGAACGAAAGTATCGCTGAACGGTTTCAACATTTCTGTCTTTTACTCTCTTTATACATTGTATATAATGTAATGTTACCACATCATTTTCAGTCATACATTCTGATAATTTTTGTTTGTTCTTAGTAGTAAGAGACAAGATTAGTATTAGTATTTGTGCATTCAACTATGATCTCTCTACAAAGGACTAAAATGGAATAAATTATAATTTACACTGATTGTGTAAATGTTATCAGCTTGAATATATTTAGAAATAAAACTGAAGAATATTTCAGAAGGGCGGGTTATGCATAAATACACAAAAGCTGGATTGTCGATAAGCCAATGGGTTCGTTGTCTACTTGCCGTCTGCAGTGTGCTATGAATGACAATCTTCTTGAATTTAGTAAAATCCATCTTCTATATATATCGAAGATTAGGCAGTATCACGACACGATTATTGGAACACATGTTTTTATATCTAAAAGTAACGCATCTTACCAAGATAGAACAAAATTGCATCAAGAACACAATTGCCGGATGATATGGAACAAGAAAGCCTTTGGCATTTCGAGAGTCCAACATTTATATATTTTTGTAAAGCATTCCTTCCTAGGTGTGTGCTGATTGTGTTTGTAAACACATTCCTTCCTAGGTGTGTGCTGATTGTGTTTGTAAACACATTCCTTCCTAGGTGTGTGCTGATTGTGTTTGTAAACACATTCCTTCCTAGGTGTGTGCTGATTGTGTTTGTAAACACATTCCTTCCTAGGTGTGTGCTGATTGTGTTTGTAAACACATTCCTTCCTAGGTGTGTGCTGATTGTGTTTGTAAACACATTCCTTCCTAGGTGTGTGCTGATTGTGTTTGTAAACACATTCCTTCCTAGGTGTGTGCTGATTGTGTTTGTAAACACATTCCTTCCTAGGTGTGTGCTGATTGTGTTTGTAAACACATTCCTTCCTAGGTGTGTGCTGATTGTGTTTGTAAACACATTCCTTCCTAGGTGTGTGCTGATTGTGTTTGTAAACACATTCCTTCCTAGGTGTGTGCTGATTGTGTTTGTAAACACATTCGCACTGGCACCGCTGATAGCATTCACACAATCCGTAGATAATTTAGACTAACATAATCCGTAGATAATCTAGACTAACACAATCCGTAGATAATCTAGACTAACATAAAGTAACCCAGGACAGTTGTGCTAAAACATTGCATCGATCACTCTTTTAGCGACAACGCCGACCACCCCGCGACTACGGCCGCCCTATCACTCCTCCGGTGAGCAGACGCTACTCGAAGGCACCGCCGAAGAGAGACCGACAGCCCGAAAACGTGTGGCCGCTCGACTACTACCTGAAGATGCGGTGAACCCGTCTCGTCGTCAGACACTTACACACGAGTTGTTGATTCACGCTGCATTTACGTAATATTGTGTGTTTCTCCGAAGAGTGGTAGACGAAATGAGTATTGTCGGCCAGGAGTGCCAACAGTACAGCAAACTCGGATGACGTGTGTGAGCTCATATGTAACCAATGCTGTGTACACTTGCAGGTGCGCATATGTGTGTGTGTATGTGTGTGTGTGTGTGTGTGTGTGTGTGTACCTGCGTGCGTGCGTGCGTGACTGTGTGTGTGTGTGTGTGTGCATGCATGTGCGTATGCGTGATCGCACGCGGGTGACCGCACGCACGTGTGTGTGTGCGCACGCGTGCCTGCGTGACTGCATGCCTGTGTACCGTGTGTACGTGACTACGTGCGTAGGTGTGTACGTGCATACATGTATGTATATATCATGTATGTATGTACGCATGTATGTATGTATGTATGTATGTACGTACGCATGTATGTATGTATGTATGTATGTATGTATGTATGTATGTATGTATGTATGTATGTATGTATGTATGTACGTACGTACGCATGTATGTATGTATGTATGTATGTATGTATGTATGTATACATGTATGTATGTATGTAAGTATGTATGTGTGTGTGTGTGCGTGCGAGCGTGAGTTTGTATGTGTGCTTGTATGTTTGTGTGTGCGCGCGTGCGTGTGCATATGTGTGTGTGTGTGTGTGTGTGTGTGTGTGTGTGTGTGTGTGTGTGTGTGTGTGCGTGCTTGTGTATGTGTGCATTCGTGTGCGTGTGCGCACGCGTGCCTGCGTGACTGCGTGCCTGTGTACCGTGTGAATGTGAATACGTGCGTAGGTGTGTACGTGCATACATGCATGTGTATATGATGTGTATGTATTGTACGCATGTATGCATGTGTGTGTGTGCGCGCGCTCGTGTACGTGCGCGTGTACATGCGTGTGTACATGCGTGTGTACGTGTGTGTACGTGTATATATATATATATGTGTGTGTGTACGTGTGCCCTTATGTATTCGCCAGTGCACCTTCGTGTATATTATGTATTAGTACACATGCAATGACATTACTTCGAATTCGTTGTTCTTTGATTAATGCGAATTAATACGTAGGATCGCGCGAAGCGCCTAGTGCACGCGGTGCACCGGGCTGGCCTGATTTATGCACGCGGAAGTGACTTGCACGCATTCTACAGCATGCACATTAATCTTGAGACAGAGAGGGAGGGACAGAGTGAGCGACAACAAATAGTAATTCTCGGCGTAGGTCTGCTAATCTAGAATTCCACCTGCGTCAATAAATTCTGGTTCTACAGGTACAAGCGTGTATTCGATTCGTCCCATCATGGAGGGCTATGGCGTTCTTCCGGTACACCGCCTACCCTCAACTTGCTGATAAACACAGGCGGTTGTTGGCAAGTGAACTGGAAGTGTGCTTATGTGTATAGAGTGCATTTTTAATTAATACAAATGACGTGTAAATAAGAGACTACCTACACGAGAGCTTCGTGTCTGAAATCTTTGATATTGCAATGTCTGGATATTGTTCTTGAATGCATCCAAGCTGTTTAGGCTAACAATATGTTGAGGAAGGGAATTCTAAAGTCGAATGATACTGGGGAAAAATGAATGTAATGGTAATTGCATCTGGAATGAGGGTTATGGTATGCTAATGAATGCTGTTGTCTAGTGATTATAAGAACAAGGTATTGATTCGTTGGTAGTCCAACAAGGCCATTTACTAAATTTACTGTGTGTGTGTAGTTGGGATGAAATGCCCCTAGTCTATATTTCCAGACGCCTAGCATTGTACTGTTGTGGTGGTCTCAATCCCTCCACCAAATCCTGATAGTCTGATGGACACTATGGGAATATTTGCATAAAAATGACTTTTGTGGAGCGCGGTATCGTAGTTGTTATATCCTCGGACTATCAGTCGAGATATTCTGTGTTCGAATCTTCTTGTTGCCGTTTCAAACATTGGGCAAGTTCGTTACCTCTACGTTGCTCCACTTCACTCAGCTATATGAATGAGTAGACATATGTATATAAAAATATATATATATATATACATAGACATATGTATATATATATATATATATTATGTTGTAATGTACATTGACTTATCATTAATTATATATAAAAAATAGTTTACTAATCCGATCATATCATGTACTTTTTATAGTTTACATTAAGTCTTCCCAATGTTACGTATCATTTAACTAATCAGTGCTTACCTAAACAAGTCAAATAAATTGATTCTAGGTTCTGAGTTTTGAGTGGTGGTAATGATGAACACGAATATGTGCACTGGATATATATATATATATATATATATATATATGCAATGTTGTTCAAAAGACGAAATAACATTTTTACGAGCATGTGTGTGTCCGCCGAGTAGACAGCTAAGCATGCGATACAATCACTCACAAACACACACGCACGCACGCACGCACGCACGCACGCACGCACGCATGCACACACACATTCATACGCGCACGCACGCACACACACATATTTACAATTTACCTTTAGGCATTGCATAGACAATATAATCAGCTTGCTTAGAACTACAACTATAATAGTTATTAATAAGACATCAGCATTCGTAATATTAGTAAAGATAACCGACTCGACTGATTGCTTGTGACGTGTATTGGTTGTTGTCGTTGTGACGTGTATTGGTTGTTGTTGTTGTGACGTGTATTGGTTGTTGTCGTTGTGACGTGTATTGGTTGTTGTTGTTGTGACGTGTATTGGTTGTTGTCGTTGTGACGTGTATTGGTTGTTGTCGTTGTGACGTGTATTGGTTGTTGTCGTTGTGACGTGTATTGGTTGTTGTCGTTGTGCAGCTTCTAATAAGTCTACATCATCGTAATGATCCAATGCGACATTAGTTTTTATGCAGTGACATTGAATATGACGTTTACAAACGTGTCTCCAAGTTCTCCAAAGGTGGACATGTAATTAAATTATGAATATTACAATAAGCATTATTAACCATAATGCTCGCACTGTAGACGCATGATTGCATTACTCGTAGTTGTATAACCATGTATGCGAAATGTAACTAGCCAAGCACTGATTGAAATACCAGATAACAAGACGAGAAAGAATTGGCACGATCCTTCTAGATAAGCCTTCGGGTCGATTTATTGGAAACACATAAGTTTTCCTTAGGCGCAGTCCCAAATACAGGGAATGGATTTTCTACTGTAAACAATACTACCGGCACATTAGGAAAAGCTAGTTTACACTGACTGTGTGTGTGTGCGTGTGTGTGTGTGTGTGTGTGTGTGTGTGTGTGTGTGTGTGTGTGTGTGTGTGTGTGTGTGTGTGTGTGTGTGTGTGTGTGTGTGTGTGTGTGTGTGTTTCCGTATGTGCGCGTGTGTGTATATGTATGTGTACGTGTGTGTGTGTGTGTGTGTGTGTGTGTGTGTGTGTGTGTGTGTGTGTGTGTGTGTGTGTGTGTGTGTGTGTGTGTGTGAGTGTTTGTGTATGTGTGAGTGTGATATTGCGCATTTGAGATGTAGCCGTTTATATTTAAAAATATAAACAAAGGAAGTTTTAGGAAAGTGTCCTATTTATATATATATATATATATACATACACACACACACACACACACTACACACATATATATTATGTATACATTGACTTATCATATGTGTGTGTGTGTGTGTGTGTGTGTGTGTGTGTGTGTGTGTGTGTGTGTGTGTGTGTGTGTGTGTGTGTGTGTGTGTGTGTGTGTGTGTGTGTGTGTGTGCATTGTGTGTGTGTGTGTGTGTACCATCATTTGTTATGTTTGAACGTGTTAAGAGATCTCACAAACAGTTCTTTTTTATATCAAATGACACATTTACCAATTGCATATAAGTGTAATAGCACAATACGGTGGCGAAGTTGTTTGCGTAATCGAATAAGGCCGCAGGAATCTATGTCGCAAAGCTACCATTTGATATGTATGTATTTCATAATTCTAATGATTGAACAGCGCCAATCCAAACTCAATGTTGTGAACTTTGTTCTATTTTGCTGCAGCGGGTTATCATGCGAGGTTAAAGGAAATAAAAATAAGGCATTAGCTAAAATCCTTTTTCCATGTGTACACAAAGTTTAACATTGTATGTAACATTTGACAACATTAAACAAATACAGAAAAATACATTTGTAGCATGAATTCGATTTTAAGCTCGTCTGTGAAGCGATTCCCGCGGAAAATGAAATTTTAATGAGCTAGGCGATCACGTGGTATCGTGACGTCACTTATGACACACACTCGCATTAGGCCGACCCTTTCCATGCATTCAGAGCATGTTTACAAGGATAGCTTTTGGGTCGAAACGAGCGTCAGAACGAGTTATTGTGCAATATTCCGACGTAATACAAACACTAGTCATCATAGAGGAACAAACATTTATCTTACGGTTCCACATGAATCGAATTTTATTCAAAACAGCGAATGGGCCTACAAGTCGACTAGGTTTCGCCGAGCTTGGGCTCGTTTTCAGAATAATTATATCGAATGCAACCAACGGGAGATAATCTACACCAATAAACATACATAGCAAACATATATTGTATCCAGCTACATAAAGTAACGGGTATAATCTCATAATAGCACTAGAATATCGATATATGAAGGAGTTGTACAATTTATCATAACAACTTAAATCAGTCAGAGAGTTTCCGTTGCTCCCGATAGCTGAGTGGGTAGGTGCGTTGGTTACTTGTCGTTTATTTCACAATCGGGCGAAGCTGGTTCAATCCTGACAGCATGCAAACCTTTGATTTTCTTTACACTTTTTTGTTTATGTTTTCACGAAGTAATAAAAAAAATCATATTATACTATAATGCACTGTTTGTAAATATATTTTTTATTTTTGTAGTAATTATTTATTCGCCACAAAAATGAAAATATGGTCATTATATATAAGGATGTTTCTAAATTGTATTTATCCAGACAGATCTCAATCTGTTTTAACATATATAATTACAATATATTACCGTACAATATATTTACAATTAATAAATTATATATCCATTACATTATATTTCTTTGGATAAATAAAATTTAGAAACATCATTATATAATGACCATATTTTCATTTTTGTGGCGAATAAATAGTTACTACAAAAATAAAAATTATTTATATAAAATGATTTTGATTATATTACTTCGTGAAAACATTTAAAAAATGTATAGAAAATTAAAGATTCGCATGCTGTCAGGATTGAACCGGCGTCGCCCGATTGTAAAATAAACGACATGTAACCAACGCGCCTACCCACTGAGCTAGCGGGACCAACGGAAACTGTCTGACTGATTTAAGTTGTTATGATAAATTGTACAACTCCGTCATATATCGATATTCTAGTGATATTATGAGATTATTCACGTTACTTTATGTAGCTGGATACAATATATGTTTGCTACTTATATTTATTGGTGTAGATTATCTCCCGTTGGTTGTATTCGATATAATTATTCGGAAAACGAGCCCAAGCTCGGCGAAACCTAGTCGACTTGTAGGCCCATTCGCATTCGTTGTTTTGAATAAAATTCGATTCATGTGGAACCGTAAGATAACTGCTTGTTCCTATATGATGACTAGTGTTTATATTACGTCGAAATATTGCATAATAACTCGTTCTGACGCTCGTTTCGACCCAAAAGCTATACTTGTAAACATGCTCTGAATGCATGGAAAGGGTCGGCCTGATGCTGAGTTTGAGTCATAAGTGACGTCACATCTCGGCATCCCGGAAAGCGCGCCAAAAATATGCATATTCGAAAATGTCCGGATGCACACCATAACATGTGGAATTTCTAATTCATTGAATTTTTTGATTTTTTTGGCTTGGTGGACGTGGAAATAGATAGCAGGATGTAATTTAACATGATTTCGAGCAGTAGATGTTGTTATTCCCTTTAACGCTATTAACCTTTTAAGGCGTTGCCCGCGACATGACGTAACAAAGTAGTCGTATCATTCAACTTGTGGCTATGAAATCTGAACTGCGCGACGGTACTGCACTGAACGTGTTGCATACTCGTGCTATAACGTCTCCAAAGTCACGTCCAGGGCGTAACAGTTCCGCCTCAATCTCCTGTGAACGTAGTCTGACCTTTACGAGCGGCAGTCATGTATGTTGGGGCTGTGGATCGCTTCCTTCCGAAGACAGTAGGCCTACTAGACTGAGCGGCCAGAGTAATCAAAACCCCATCCGGAAACAATCGTTGCTCTTTAGATTGTGGTTTTATGACGGCAGTATCCGTTCGTATCCAATACCTACATCCTGTAAACGCCGTGCATGCGAACCAGATATTGTATTGTTATGTTATTGACTCCGCGTTTGTTTCCCATAAAACACATAGGCTTTTATCTGAAATAGGCAGCTTTTGTGTCATAAAACACCCGCATCTCAGATAGATAAATCTGAGAATGTTGAGAGACAAATCTTGTAAGGCGCTGTTTGACTGGTATTGAATCTACTCCGCAATTACTTGCATTAGAGCAAATGCAATTAATATTATTTTCCTTGAAGGGTAAATGCGTTCAATGAACTGATTAATGAAAGAATCTTTTTGCAATCAGTGAAAATCACGACTATGAAAAATATGCAGAAATCCGACCCAGGCAATGTTGTGTCTGCTCTGTCCACTCCATTTCCAGCGTAACGGGCAGGTTCCTTAATTACGAGCTTTACACTTCTTTCATCGTTTCGTTTAAATTTCCGGTGAGCGTATATGATTAATTAAAAGACACACACAATGATAACATTGCGAAGGTTACCAGAGGTCTATTCGCGCAGTTGGATCAATAGAAACACGATGATAATCGTGACGTTACAGAACGTGTTTTGCAATGCAGAACGCCGTCAATCAAAATGAATCACAACATTAATCAACTCTTGGACCTCACATCCGGGCATTAGCTACATACGAAATGTCGTTAGACACTGTCGGGTCATGGTGTTGTAAATAATTGGCACACGCCGGGCAGATGTGCCAAATGCGGCGAAACAAACAACGTCACTGCCACCTACAAACACGCGAAGAAAGTGCAATGCCGTCAGTGCGGGGAACGGGGCTACAAAGAGAAGCATCATACCCGTGACTAGGAAATCGGCCTGAACGGTGTAGCCATTGAACATTCATTGGACGCTCAAACGGAGGACTCATATGTTACGCGGTCCTCTGCGTCTGGACTTTCAGGGGGCAAAAAACTCAATTGGTGCTTGCCTTCCCCGATTAACGTAAACGCCAGGTCGTTAGCAGTGAGAACATAGAAGAACTGCAAATATATACCGCAGAACACGATGTTTCAATGATATGTGTTAGCGAAACTTGGTTTAAGGAATATATGGACAATAGTAGAGTTACTATGCAGGGGTTTTGTTTAGAGCGGAAAGACAGAGGTCTCGGTCGAGCCGGTTGTGTAGCGTGTTATAGTCGAAATGAATTAATATATATTAGGTTGATTGATACGGAGGCTCATAATTTAGAGGTGTTATGAATGTAGATTATGCCAAACAAAATGCCTCGAAAAATGTCATGTATATTGGTATCATGCATGGAATTTCGACAAACACGGAGTATTTAAAAAATACGTGACCATATAATTATGAGCGTAGACGTTATGTTACGCAGACATTCAGAGTACGGTATTATTATAACTGGAGATTTTAATCAGTTACATGATACTTTTCTGAGAACACAGTATCAGTTCGTTCAGGTTGTAAATGTAGTAACACATGGACAGGCGATACTGGATAAAATATGAATGAATGTGGAAGTTTTATATACCCCACCTGTTACTATTTCTGAACTAAAATGGTACTGCTGCAGCCAAGAAGTAATCGGTTAATTCATACAGGGTGTGTGACACGTTTGACTGTAAGGTGCATGGTTCCCAATGAAAAAGCCGCTTTTGCCATGGCACTGTCAGCTATTAAATTTGAACCCTTATTTAGACTTAAAGCATGTGAAGAGCAGTATGTGGTTTATCAAACAGTAATTAGCAACTTCATGGAAATATGTTTTCCTACTAAAGTCGTGACGCGTCATACGGCTGATAAGCCATGGGTTACGGACTGGTGTTGAGCACTAGTACGCAAAAGACAGCGCGCTCACATGATTGGTGATTTGAACCTAGCCACAATGTTGCGTAATGAGGTAAACCGCACCGCTAAGAGACTTAAGTACGACTTTTACCAAACACAATTTGCCGTAATGAATGAAACAGGATAACACGATTGGTGGAAACATATGAACAAATAATGGGACTAAAGACAAATGACAATTCGTACATGCAAGGCCTCGCTAACAAAACAACGGACGGTGATTATGGTTCATTAGCCAACACAATGAACGAGTTTTTGTGTATCTGTAAGTAAACATTTACGTCGTTTAAATAAGGATAATCAATTATTCACAGTAAATGATGAATTGCCAAACCAGTATGCCATCAGTGTTACGACAACTCTCAAAGCATTACAGAAAGTTAAGGTGAACAAATCTACATGGCCTGGTAGCATCCCTACTTGGGTGTTAAGACATCTCGCAGACGTCCCCGCTCCTCCATTGACTGCTATTTTTAATCAATCACTGCGAGAAGGAGGACTTCCTATGGCATGAAAATTGACGAACGTAATACCGTTGCCAGAAATAAACCCACCTATGTCGATTGAAAAGGACACTAGACCAATACCACTAGCTCCAATAGCTGCTAAGGTGTTCTACTCCCACTCGCCTCCCCATGTCCAGCCCACTGTCTGATGCGATGGTATACAGAGGCTGGCCGCTGCAGCCTACTGTATGATGCGAAAATATACAGAGGCTGGCCGCTACAACCCACTGTATGATGCGATGGTATGCAGAGGCTGGCCGCTACAGCCCACTGTATGATGCGATGGTATGCAGAGGCTGGCCGCTACAACCCACTGTATGATGCGATGGTCTGCAGAGGCTGGTCGCTACAACCCACTGTCTGATGCGATGGTACACAGATGCTGGCCGCTACAACCCACTGTCTGATGCGATGGTACACAGATGCTGGCCGCTACAGCCCACTGTCTGATGCGATGGTACACAGATGCTGGCCGCTACAACCCACTGTATGATGCGATGGTACACAGATGCTGGCCGCTACAATCCACTGTCTGATGCGATGGTACACAGATGCTGGCCGCTACAGCCCACTGTCTGATGCGATGGTATACAGAGGCTGGCCGCTACAACCCACTGTATGATGCGATGGTACACAGATGCTGGCCGCTACAACCCATTGTATGATGCGATGGTATGCAGAGGCTGGCCGCTACAACCCACTGTATGATGCGATGGTACACAGATGCTGGCCGCTACAACCCACTGTATGATGCGATGGTACACAGATGCTGGCCGCTACAGCCCACTGTATGATGCGATGGTACACAGATGCTGGCCGTTACAACCCACTGTCTGATGCGAAAATATACAGAGGCTGGCCGCTACAACCCACTGTATGATGCGATGGTATGCAGAGGCTGGCCGCTACAGCCCACTGTATGATGCGATGGTATGCAGAGGCTGGCCGCTACAGCCCACTGTATGATGCGTTGGTATGCAGAAGCTGGCCGCTACAGCCCACTGTATGATGCGATGGTATGCAGAGGCTGGCCGCTACAGCCCACTGTATGATGCGTGGTATGCAGAAGCTGGCCGCTACAGCCCACTGTATGATGCGATGGTATGCAGAGGCTGGCCGCTACAGCCCACTGTATGATGCGTTGGTATGCAGAAGCTGGCCGCTACAGCCCACTGTATGATGCGATGGTATGCAGAGGCTGGCCGCTACAGCCCACAGTATGATGCGTTGGTATGCAGAAGCTGGCCGCTACAGCCCACTGTATGATGCGATGGTATGCAGAGGCTGGCCGCTACAGCCCACTGTATGATGCGATGGTATGCAGAGGCTGGCCGCTACAACCCACTGTATGATGCGATGGTACACAGATGCTGGCCGCTACAACCCACTGTATGATGCGATGGTATGCAGAGGCTGGCCGCTACAGCCCACTTTATGATGCGATAGTATGCAGAGGCTGGCCGCTACAGCCCACAGTATGATGCGATGGTATACAGATGCTGGCCGCTACAGCCCACTGTATGATGCGATGGTATACAGAGGTTGGCCGCTACAGCCCACTGTATGATGCGTTGGTATGCAGAAGCTGGCCGCTACAGCCCATTGTATGATGCGATGGTATGCAGAGGCTGGCCGCTACAGCCCACAGTATGATGCGATGGTATACAGATGCTGGCCGCTACAGCCCACTGTATGATGCGATGGTATACAGAGGCTGGCCGCTACAGCCCACTGTATGATGCGATGGTATGCAGAGGCTGGCCGGTATAGCCCACCGTATGATGCGACGGTATGCAGAGGCTGGCCGCTACAGCCCACAGTATGATGCGATGGTATACATATGCTGGCCGCTACAGCCCACTGTATGATGCGTTGGTATGCAGAGGCTGGCCGCTGCAGCCCACAGTATGATGCGATGGTATGCAGAGACTGGCCACTACAACCCACAGTATGATGCGATGGTATGCAGAGGCTGGCCACTACAACCCACAGTATGATGCGATGGTATGCAGAGGCTGGCCACTACAGCCCACAGTATGATGCGATGGTATACAGAGGCTGGCCGCTACAGCCCACTGTATGATGCGATGGTATACAGATGCTGGCCGCTACAGCCCACTGTATGATGCGATGGTATACAGAGGCTGGCCACTACAACCCACTGTATGATGCGATGGTATACAGAGGCTGGCCGCTACAGCCCACTGTATGATGCGATGGTATACAGATGCTGGCCGCTACAGCCCACTGCATGATGCGATGGTATACATATGCTGGCCACTACAACCCACAGTATGATGCGATGGTATACAGAGGCTGGCCGCTACAGCCCACTGTATGATGCGATGGTATACAGATGCTGGCCGCTACAGCCCACTGTATGATGCGACGGTATACAGAGGCTGGCCACTACAGCCCACAGTATGATGCGATGGTATACAGAGGCTGGCCGCTACAGCCCACTGTATGATGCGATGGTATACAGATGCTGGCCGCTACAGCCCACTGCATGATGCGATGGTATACATATGCTGGCCACTACAACCCACAGTATGATGCGATGGTATGCAGAGGCTGGCCGCTACAGCCCACTGTATGATGCGATGGTATACAGAGGCTGGCCGCTACAGCCCACTGTATGATGCGATGGTATACAGAGGCTGGCCGCTACAGCCCACTGTATGATGCGATGGTATACAGATGCTGGCCGCTACAGCCCACTGTATGATGCGATGGTATACAGATGCTGGCCGCTACAGCCCACTGTATGATGCGATGGTATACAGAGGCTGGCCACTACAACCCACTGTATGATGCGATGGTATACAGAGGCTGGCCGCTACAGCCCACTGTATGATGCGATGGTATACAGATGCTGGCCGCTACAGCCCACTGTATGATGCGATGGTATACAGAGGCTGGCCACTACAGCCCACAGTATGATGCGATGGTATACAGAGGCTGGCCGCTACAGCCCACTGTATGATGCGATGGTATACAGATGCTGGCGATGGTATACGCTACAGCCCACTGTATGATGCGATGGTATACAGCTGGCCGCTACAGCCCACTGGATGCGATGGTATACATATGCTGGCCACTACAACCCACAGTATGATGCGATGGTATGCAGAGGCTGGCCGCTACAGCCCACTGTATGATGCGATGGTATACAGAGGCTGGCCGCTACAGCCCACTGTATGATGCGATGGTATACAGATGCTGGCCGCTACAGCCCACTGTATGATGCGATGGTATACAGAGGCTGGCCACTACAGCCCACAGTATGATGCGATGGTATACAGAGGCTGGCCGCTACAGCCCACTGTATGATGCGATGGTATACAGATGCTGGCCGCTACAGCCCACTGCATGATGCGATGGTATACATATGCTGGCCACTACAACCCACAATATGATGCGATGGTATGCAGAGGCTGGCCGCTACAGCCCACTGTATGATGCGATGGTATACAGAGGCTGGCCGCTACAGCCCACTGTATGATGCGATGGTATACAGATGCTGGCCGCTACAGCCCACTGTATGATGCGATGGTATACAGAGGCTGGCCGCTACATACACGAGAGGACATACCGAAGCATCTGCGGTATACAAAAAGAAACAACTGTATACACAATATAGACACAAGAAGATATGGTGCTGGGATACAAGATATGTAATGAAATCCACGAGACACGATGAAAACACAGCGAGGTCCAAGAAAGACAAATGTTGACATACAAGGTCAAAGCGAAAGAATAAGTGATACTTGGAGAATCTTGAGAGACAATTGAAGGCACATAGGTATATAATGAAGACCGCGGAAAATGCAACAATAACGAACTACTTAGACACGGCGAATCCAAGACTTGCAAACGAAAACATAAATCAGAGAAACATAAACACAACGTTGTTTCAATGTGATAATAAATTATTTATGGAACTAATACATTTTATTAGTTTGATCTAGAAAATGCATATGTACATTGTAAATAATTAAATTTGGCTTAATGTCATCAGCATAATTGGCTAACTTAGATTTGTATAACGATTTAGCACGCATGCATACGAATGGCGCAAACGAATATTACATCGTATATGCTCGTGTGAAGACCATACCTCACGATGTTGTTGCTGTTGTTGTGGCCAAGCCTGCGTAGGATTATTGGCTTCGTGTATGCTCCTGCCGACGTCGATTTTTTTATGTGCGTTGCATATTCACTAGTAACCTCTATATATACACGGTAAAGATTGACGCAGTTTTCGCATTTACCAGGCAGCTGGTATTTAAGCATGCAAATTTACGTCCAACTTCATAATATTTTTATATTTCTTTCGTATACATGCGTACATGCATACATACATACGTACATGCGTACATGCGTGCAAGCATGCATGCGTGCATGCGTGTATACGTGCATACGTGCATACATGCATACATACATACATGAATACATGCATATCGTCTATTTTATCGTGCGAATGTGCGTGTGTTCATGTATGCACGTGTGTATATGATATGATGAATCGTGATTGATTAACCCACGTCGTTCTTGGCTTTCTTCGCGGTATGTGCGTCTTTTTCTAATATTCGACGTGGTCTTCCCCTGTGCGTGTAGTAGCAGTCGAAGCACGTATTCTATACCACTTCGTCCTTGTGATGTTGATTGGGCTTCAATAGTGTTTGCCTTGTTACAGACCGTCTTGTACGTAATCTGTCTAGACGTCCCATGTTAAGAATTCACCGCAGCTAAACCCTTTTGACGATACGCGTCTTGTTTTGGTGAATTTTCCTCTCGAAGTCTACAGCTCTTCATTTTGCATGAAAACCACAGTAACGCAGACTAGACAGCGGAAAGTGCAGTTTGGTGTGACGTAAATTAAAGCTGTCATATTTGTTGGACGTTGTCATTAATGTGTGCCTGCCGCGGTGGTGGTTGGTTTCTTTTGCGGCATCGAAGCAACGTTTCTTACATCGCAGCCACGACACATCGGTGCTCGCACAGCAATGATAAAACCGGTGAATTTGACATTATTAAATCGAAAATTACGCATGTCCTTCGTCAAGCATTGTCAACAATGTTGATAATTGTTATATAATGTTAATTACATCGCTATTGCGGCATGGCATCTCGTAGATCAAACATTACGCATACAATTGACACTTTAAAAACTGTGTCTTGTGTTTCTGTCATAAAGACAATTTCAACAAAATATTGGACTGAATGTACTATCGCGTGTTTGGTGTTTGGTATACATTTCTGGTGGCTTCACGGAACTTCTGATAGGCATCGGGTCACGTGATGGATATGCCAATTGCACATACTTAAATGTTTAGGGGCCTATGTTACTCAACGATTTGTGCTTCAACCAGTCATTGTGATAACACACCTTACATTGCTTAATCGATATATTGTCTAAGTCTTATGAATATAAATATTGATCGATGATCCGATATTCCCCGACATGCCTTGCTGCGGTGTATCGATGAAGTTCCGGTTGCAAAGTGATTGACTGCCGTAAAACGACTGTCGACTATTTTGTATGTGGAATCGGAATCGGACTCGGAAGTGTTTATTTGACCCACGTATAAAAACAAAACGGTACAATTTTCAAAAACCAGAAATACCTACAGCTCAGTTATGAAATACTGAATATGTGTTAAAATAAGAAGTAGTACATACATGTGTTATTAAGTAGAATATATAACATAAAAGTAGAAACAATCAATGTATGATATAATCAGTTAGCAACATCCTGACCATGAACTATCAGGTTAATGTAGATAAACAAAAACAGGGGTCAGGGAGACCGCCACTAAGTCCATTATCGGTCGCTCTCGTAGCAGCCACCCCATTTAGTAATTTTCAACAAAGTATGTTTGGCTTACTTAAACACTTTCAATAAAATGATAACAACACAAGTGCATACTTTCTACTGCAGTATCGGTTACACAAGTATTTGAATTATATTACCAGTAATTGATGTCAAAATTTCAAAAACAAAATATAAAAAGTTATCTTAATTTGATAACTAGCAGATCGTTACAACTACATCAGACATATTAATAACAGTACATTGTGTACGTAAATTAACAGAAGTAATAAAATTAAAACAAGATATGATTATTTGTTGATTATTCAGAATGTCCACATATATAACACTTTGGCAAAGAGCACTGTATTATGTAATTTTGTAGAAAACATGTTTTGGCATAACTAATAAATTAATATACCTATCAATTTATTGAAATATTTTTAATATGAATGTCCCAGCTTAGGTTTTCTTGCAAATTCACCCCAAGTAGATTAAAGTTTTGGACTCTTTCGATTCTGGTTTCATCTATCTTAAGCAGAAAATTGTTAACTTGTTTGTTTCCTAGTTTGAGTATTATATACTTGGATTTCTTTGTATTTAAAGACAGTTTATTTATTTTCAGCCATTCATTTACCTTGTTTAATTCTGTATTTAAATGTTGTTCGATGTCTTTTGGACATAATGTTTAAAGATTGGATTGTTGTAAATAAAGTTGTATCATCTGCATACATTACGTATTTAAATATTTCACTTGACTTTGGTAAATCATTTATGTAAATTAAAAACAAAAGTGGGCCCAGTATAGAACCCTGTGGCACATCTGTAGTAATAGGCAGGGTTTCAGAAATAACATATTTGTAAATAACGTACTGTTTTCAATTTTTCAAATAACTTTCCATTAGCTTTAGGGCAGTATCGCCTATTCCATACAAATGTAGTTTACTTAATAAAATTGAGTGGTCTAAAGTATCAAATGCTTTTGATAAATCTAAAAATATATTAATGGGTGTTTCTTTAGAATCCAGTGCGGCTATTATTCGGTCGATAACTTCCATGATGACATATTCGGTTGAGTGACCGGATTTGAATCCGTACTGATTAGCATTAAAAAGTTGGTGTTCAGTAAAAAAAAAATATATATCAGATTATGCTTAACTTTTTCAATAACCTTAGCGATTACTGGTAGCAGAGATATCGGTCTGTAGTTACAAAATAATGTTTCGTCATCATTTTAAAGATAGGAATAACTTTTGCAATTTTGATCTTATCTGGGAAGATTCCAGTATTTAATATTTCATTAAGAAGTAATGTTAAGGGTTTTATTGAAATAAATTTTAAATAGTTTAATTGTTTCAATGTAATACCATCACAGCCACTACTGGTTTTTGCAGAGAAATTGTCAATTATTCTGAGTATTGACTCTTCGTTTATTTCTTGGAATTGGAAACGCATTTCATATCTTCCTGTCAAATAATAACTATGATTTACTTATGTTTTTACTTTGGTTTGCAAGGTGTTTTCCTGTGTTTGTAAAAAATAAATTAAAGGTAATAGCAATTTCGACAGTGTCTGTTATTTTGTGGTCTCCTTCTCTAAAATATATAGTTAATGATCTTTTTTGTTGGGTCTTTGCAGAATTTCATTTATAGTTTTCCAAGTTTTCCTTGCGTCATTTTTATACCTGTTAAACAATTGTTCATAATATATAAATTTGGCTACTCTGATGCTTCTTTTTAAGATACCATTATAAGTTTTTAAGTTTGTCTTTTTAATAAAATGATGAATAGATGTTGGATTTGACAGCTTAAACTGTTTAAGTAGATTATCTCTGTATTTTATGGATTTAAGTATACCATTTGTTATCCATATGGAGTTTTTATGTTTATATTTATTAAACGTCACTAATTTAAATGGCATGTGATTATAAGTACCTCGATGATTATTTTGTAATTGTTATTTGGATCGTGCAAAGGGTCTTGATCTAATTTGCATGGTGTAGGAACGTCATTTTAAAAGATAACATGATAAGAAACTCGTAAAGATTATCATGTGTCAGTACTTTTACAACTTTGTAATTTTTTATTTAAAATTCCTGCGGCGAAATAATTCTACGTTTTTTGTAAAACAGCTGAAAAGTCTCATATACCATTCATTATACACTGCAAAGAGCGAATAGTGAATGACAGGACTCTATTTGACTAGAATAAAACCTGAACATTACAAACACTGAACAAATGTTCTTTGTATAGTGATATGGTTGTGCACCAGGTCGAAAAACCCATGAAATTTGCAGTTCAACGTCCTATAGCAATTGGTTTGCAAACTGGTTCCTAGCGATGCATCGGTGATTCCATCCATGCAAGCGATAGTGGTACATCAATTAATTACGGTCTGTGGACGTTTGATAGAAACTGCAATTGCCGTACCTTCATGCATATATACACATTACTTGTATCGACCAGCACTCTGGGTTTGACTTCGTAATTAGGACAAAAAGCGTCCGCTTCCCAGATAGTGTGAACATTTGAATATAAATGTGCATGCTGAGTCTAAAAACAGTAAGCGAAAATCAGTGATACTAACAACAGAGCATCTACGTCGTGTAACTGAGAAGAAACGCCATTTATGCCTGTGGCACACTACAGTGTATTCATCATTAAATTGGCAAACAGTATTGCTGCTGGCTTATGTTCTGTCCAAAATTATGTATTCTTGCTAGGTGGCAGATATGTGTTCACTATATTTAGAACAATTACATACTGTGCGATATCCAGTAATTATGGCTGTTCGTAACGCTTTACATTTCATCCCGTGTAGGACCTGCTCATTAATTTTGAAGATCATCTCGACGTCTCTGGAAGGTTTTCAGCCACGCTGCAATTATTACGCGACGACGACTCGTGCACAAATATCCACATATATCTCTATAGTGGTACTCATTTATACAGCTGATGGAACTGACGCAAGATGATGTGAACAGCAAAAGGATCCTAATCTGGATTCTTTCGACTGTGTGCAGTTTGTCTCTCTACTATACCACCACACCTAATAATGTCAGGGAAGCTGATTACTTTTCTCATAATAAAGACATCAAATCCAGATTATCTACACGCTAATTGAAAAAACGTCTACGTGCATTCATGCACTATAATTGGCAAACAAGTGTATATTACCGCACAAAACACAACGCACCATTCTGATGGAGACGTCGCTGTCACATTGGTGGTTTATATCTGGAGATATGGCTTGTTTACGAGACATCGATGGCATTGCAATGCTGACAGCAGTGAAGCCGTGTCAGCGCCTGATAAGTTGGTGGTGCTAACTAGGCAAGATAAAGCTGTTATAAACATGACATGTTTTAAATAGAAAACAAAGTCATTGGCTGCATGACGAATACCGACATGTTTGGATGTTTACCGTTCATACTACGCTACAACCTATTGGCCCAGCCGATACGTATACGAATTGTGCATTTTATGATACAAGCATGGAATTTGGCATACAGTTAGAGCATATAAGAACAAACATATTTGGATATAGGGCCATGACAGATTTCTCCCTGGAAGGCGTTGGCGGCCATTTTTCAAGATGGCCGCTGAAAACCTATTTTCCCCATATCATATTATCTGCGCCAGGTAGAGCAGTCATTTTGGTATCAAAACATAGGTTTTCGGGGTCAACGATTTCATATATGTTACATTTGATCTTCTCCGACATTCACATCCGCCATTTTTAAAGATGGCGGTCGCTAAACTCAATGTCCCCATATCTTAACAAATTAGGCATATAAAACCGTAATTGTTACGTCACTGTATTAGTTATAAGTCAAAGATGGCAAATGTATTACAATTGGTCTTCGTCGATATTCTTGTCCGCCAATTTTCCTCACATCTTAAAGGGAATAAAAACATATATTGCTCGAATTCATGTTATATTACATCCTGCTATCTATTTCCACGTCCACCAAGCCAAAAAAATCAAAAAAATTAAATGAATTAGAAATTCCACATTTTATGGTGTGCATTCGGACATTTTCGAATATGCATATTTTTGGCGCGCTTTTTGGGATGCCGAGATGTGACGTCACTTATGACTCAAACTCAGCATCAGGCCGACCCTTTCCATGCATTCAGAGCATGTTTACAAGTATAGCTTTTGGGTCGAAACGAGCGTCAGAACGAGTTATTGTGCAATATTCCGACGAATACAAACACTAATCATCATAGAGGAACAAGTAGTTATCTTACGGTTCCACATGAATCGAATTTTATTCAAAACAACGAATGCGAATGGGCCTACAAGTCCACTAGGTTTCGCCGAGCTTGGGCTCGTTTTCCGAATAATTATATCGAATGCAACCAACGGGAGATAATCTACACCAATAAACATACATAGCAAACATATATTGTATCCAGCTACATAAAGTAACGTGAATAATCTCATAATATCACTAGAATATCGATATATGACGGAGTTGTACAATTTATCATAACAATTTAAATCAGTCAGACAGTTTACGTTGGTCCCGCTAGCTCAGTGGGTAGGCGCGTTGGTTACATGTCGTTTATTTTACAATCGGGCGACGCCGGTTCAATCCTGACAGCATGCAAATCTTTGATTTTCTATACATTTTTTTATGTTTTCACGAAGTAATATAAACAAAATCATTTTATACTATAATGCACTGTTTGTAAATAATTTTTATTTTTGTAGTAACTATTTATTCGCCACAAAAATGAAAATATGGTCATTATATAACGATGTTTCTAAATTTTATTTATCCAAAGAAATATAATGTAACGGATATATAATTTAATAATTGTAAATATATTGTACGGTAATATATTGTAATTATATATGTGAAAACAGATTGAGATTTGTCTGGATAAATACAATTTAGAAACATCCTTATATATAATGACCATATTTTCATTTTTGTGGCGAATAAATAATTACAACAAAAATAAAAAAATATTTACAAACAGTGCATTATAGTATAAAATGATTTTGTTTATATTACTTCGTGAAAACATAAACAAAAAAGTGTAAAGAAAATCAAAGGTTTGCAAGCTGTCAGGATTGAACCAGCGTCGCCCGATTGTGAAATAAACGACAAGTAACCAACGCGCCTACCTACTGAGCTATCGGGGTCAACGGAAACTCTCTGACTGATTTAAGTTGTTATGATAAATTATACAATTCCTTCATATATCGATATTCTAGTGCTATTATGAGATTATACACGTTACTTTATGTAGCTGGATACAATATATGTTTGCTATGTATGTTTATTGGTGTAGATTATCCCCGTTGGTTGCATTCGATATAATTATTCTGAAAACGAGCCCAAGCTCGGCGAAACCTAGTCGACTTGTAGGCCCATTCGCATTCGTTGTTTTGAATAAAATTCGATTCATGTGGAACCGTAAGATAAATGTTTGTTCCTCTATGATGACTAGTGTTTGTATTACGTCGGAATATTGCACAATAACTCGTTCTGACGCTCGTTTCGACCCAAAAGCTATCCTTGTAAACATGCTCTGAATGCATGGAAAGGGTCGGCCTGATGCGAGTGTGTGTCATAAGTGACGTCACGATACCACGTGATCGCCTAGCTCATTAAAATTTCATTTTCCGCGGGAATCGCTTCACAGACGAGCTTAAAATCGAATTCATGCTACAAATGTATTTTTCTGTATTTGTTTAATGTTGTCAAATGTTACATACAATGTTAAACTTTGTGTACACATGGAAAAAGGATTTTAGCTAAAGCCTTATTTTTATTTCCTTTAAGAACTAAACAACCCAGAGAGATAACTGTGATGTCAAAATTTAGTTTTTTGAGTGAGGCTGTTTCAAATAATATATATATATCTTGTTGAACATTCGTATTGGACATGTTTTGCAAAATGGCGGTTATTTTTCAAAATGGCGGTTATTTTCCAAAATGGCCGCCGTCAGTTGTTATTTTACATATAACCCGCCATGCTAAATCCATGATAGGGGTGTCAAAGCTCGTTCCTTTCCTTCCTATTTTAATGTTATTAAAGTTTATGTTACCTTCAAAACGCTACACAAGCTTAATACATGTTTTATTTTAAAAAGTACAACAATGGGAACATCATTATTTGATCCAATGTTTTTGTGTCATGTTGTCAGCAGAAACAGTCCAAAGCAGAAAATGACTTGTCAGCAGAAACAATCTATAGCACAAAATTTACTACGTCGTATGTGGCAGTTCACTATGCATGTAGTAATTGTGTGTATGTTACATGATAACTGTGTACACATTGTTAACAACAGAAGCGTTCTATGCCAGTTCCCAGTTACTGCACGTCCAAATGTTTAGTGTGTCACATGTTAGCTAGGAGCACACAGTCCACCACAGTACCAAAGAGCAGTGCACTGAAGTCCTGCCTTGAAGTAATTGCATAGTCTTCTGCATTCCTTCTTACAACCACAGCGCAGTAGTTCTCGACAAGCTTGTGTCGCTTCTGGAAGAGTTGTCCAGGATATTTTCCAGCCGCCGTTGTCATTCCTGTTCCACCCCCATTCACTTGGAGATGAAAGCTCGGGAGCCGCGATCACCGTCTGTGAAGCAGTGACCGGCTTGGAAAGAATTCGTGTATCTGTTTCCTCGTGAGTGCACAGAGCAAACCTCATACCTCTCGGGTACACAGCACATCAGTGTGATGTGTGCTGATGACTTGTTTGTCGGTGGGAGTGGTTGCTGCACTAATCGCCAAGAACGAAAACAACTCGATCTTGTTGTCGTCAATGCGGAGAAACTCCTGCCAGTTTCCAGGAATTGTACTGGATGGCTCTATGCGTCTGCGGATTCCTTCCCCCCCTTGGTTCATGTTTCAGCCTTCAAGCTATCTGTGAGATATTCGTCCCACATAACATCTAATCTGCTCACATGTTGCAATTGTGATGTGATGTGATTTATGGCAGGAACACCGGAGTCGCAGAATCAGAGAATGTCTTTACAAAACCCGATCGAAGCATGGTGACGATTGCAGCCCCATCAAGGATGACGACTTGTGCGGTAGGAGTGGGGAATCGTCTTCTACAGGAACGAGGTCTTCCAAGCAGCCGACCAGATCAGACTTTGTCCCAGTTCGCAGTTTGCCCATTTGTGATAACGCTAGTGGATACGTCTGGTTTTCATGCTGAAAGAACCATTACGTATTTGCGACGCCATATACCGCCTGGAGAACAGAGAACAGTCATTCTTAAGTTGAGTTGTGCTCTTAATTTCTCTCGCACTGGGGGCAAGCTGAACAATGGCAGGTTGTTTCCTTGATTGGATCAAGAGTGATTGGCCCCTACCGATTCATGCCAAGACTATATAATATATATATATATATATATATATACTGCCACCTGTCATAATTATTGTAATTATTGGAACTGAATTGGAGTAACACATAAGCACTTAAGAAGAATTACACCTTTAGAACACATGACATATTTTGTATAATTTTGTAAGGTTGACGGGTGTGCACAATATTGTACATGCGGTAAATATGACAACACGTGGACACTGAAGATCACTACGGATACTCCTGGAATAAATATAACAACAAAAGACATACCATTTCATTCACACTACAACATAAATACCATAAACAAAATCTCCTTAAACATCATTGGCACCCATTTTGGAAAATGCGACCAATTTGGAAAATGCGACCATTTTGGAAAATGCGGCCATTTTGTAAAATTGTGCAACAAATTTTGGAAAATGGCTACAACATGGCAAGCATTTGTATCACGGGGCAAATCAACCATTGCTCTAAAGCCCAAAACGCAGTTTTGGACATTCACTAACTGTGTGCAAATGTCCGCACAAATCCGCCGTTATGTTTAATTTTGTCACTTTCGCTTTAAAGGCGCCATCTTTAAAATGGCGGATAAGAATGTCGACAAAGACCAATCGTAACAGATGTGCCATCATTGACCTATAACCAATACAGTGATGCAACAATTACAGTTTATATGCCTAATTTGTTAAAATATGGGGACATTGAGTTTAGCGACCGCTATCTTTAAAAATGGCGGAGGTGAATGTCGGAGAAGGTCAAATGTAACATATTTGAAATCGTTGACCCCAAAAACTTTAAAATGGCCGCCAACGCCTTCCAGGGCAAAATCTGAGATATTATATCGAAAATATCGTTTTTATATGCTGTAAGTGTGTGCAAATGTCATGCTTTTATCATAAAACGCACAATTCAGCCATATTTTGTAACATATCGACTGGGCTATATGGGTTATATTAACTCATAATACTGTTATTGACGTTTGTGTCTTCTCCTTTTTAACTGTGGCCGATTAACTGTATTCACGTCAGTAGCGAGATCTGTGCTTTCTATATTTAGAATAATTGTATGCAGACATGTTCAAACTGCCAAAGTTTCACCGAGGCTAAGTATTTATCTCATAATTAAGAAATCAAAACCAGACCACACGCAAATTGATAAAACGTCTACATTACATCGGGCCCGGTAATTGCAGTGGCAGTCAGATATCTAGTGACAATAATTAATTGTGCACTACTATTGACCCCTCACTGACCTGAATAAATACACACTTCTAAGAAACTGGCATCAGCTAAGAAGTGTTAATTATATATGACGATATCATAGTGTATGTGTCAACAAGTCAAACCTGTTTTATACACCGAAAACCATGATGTGAAATATGTGGTCGTTGTTATTATATTTTGCTTTGCCGAAATATTTATAATTGTATTTCTTCAAATCCGTTCTAATACACTTAAACGCTAAGAGACACTATTATAATAGTAGCTTAGACAGCGAGTGATATTGTTTTATTAATACCACCGCGCTCTTGGCATTGTTACGTGTAAAACAAACACGACCGTGTGCAAAGTGTAATCATATCCGTGGATATTGTTCCCATGTATGTGCGTGCTGCAGCTAAATAAGTATTCCGCAAGTTAACGAGGACCTACTGATCCATTTGTATTTGCGGGAGGCTTGGTGATCGACGGTGAGGCAGGATTAATAAACTACGCGTGTGCGTGTTTATAAGCCACTAATTTCACAATGATCACGCCCAACGGACGGTCCGCAATGCGCGAGGCTCCTTTGTTCTACATAGTGCAATGTATACGCTGATAAGGGCGTTACACGTACAACCGTAGCGTTAAGGCCGGGATACACTGATAAAAGCGTTACACGTACAACCGTAGCGTTAAGGCCGGGATACACTGATAAGAGCGTTACACGTACAAACGTAGCGTTAAGGCCGGGATACACTGATAAGAGCGTTACACGTACAAACGTAGCGTTAAGGCCGGGATACAACGATAAGAGCGTTACACGTACAACCGTAGCGTTATGGCCGGGATACACTGATAAGAGCGTTACACGTACGACCGTAGCGTTAAGGCCGGGATACACTGATAAGAGCGTTACACGTACAAACGTAGCGTTAAGGCCGGGATACACTGATAAGAGCGTTACACGTACAAACGTAGCGTTAAGGCCGGGATACACTGATGTTTTTTTGCCCAACCCGACCAGACCAGACCTGTCGGTATTGGTTTAGTGGGGTCGGATCGGGTTGGGCGAATATTTACGTGATTGTGACGTCACGCTGGCTTCGAGTATAGCTCAGTCGGTGTCAGTCGGTGTAGTGCATACACTGCAGACTGGGTGAGTCTGGTCTGACTTGGTCTGGCCTGATCGGGTCGGGTCAAACAAAAAATGCTGTCGAGTTTCGCAATTTCTTCAAAGTGGTTTCTCGAATCAACATCATTACGCCATGGATCTCCTCCAACAGTTTTTGGACCGCCTCAATTTCGTTTTCCATGCGGGTTCCATTATAAAGCTTGCCTTGTAAAACTAGTGGTTTCCATTATGTCCTATTGACCAATGTCCACTTTCTTTGAACCTTTCACTGCTAAAACCTAGGCCTACTAGATATTTAATCAAACAATACTTTCAGATAGATATAACATTTACAAGCATCTTCTTATTGTATGTGTTTATGGCTGTGAATAATGTTTGCATGCTATCTTTGTTGTTGGCTCTCAACCAAAATAACACAACATTTTATTGCATTGACAGGAAATGGTGTGCAAAGGATACGCTTAAATATGTACCATACAATCGAAAAACACTTTTAGCAACTGCACTGGATTTCCTGACTTTAGATTTCGCTCTAAGTTCAACATCAACAACAGTTCGCTCTAAGTTCAACATCACAACAGTGCCCGATATTGCATACGAACTTATCATAGTGTTCCATGTTTTTTTTTCAATCATCTGTTCCTGCCAAAACTTTATAGCGTTTCTAGAAACATATACACGTCTCCTTACAGAGATTTGTCACGTCAACATGGCTATATATCCGGGCAACGGTGGCATGTCTACCTCGTAAGAGGAGAGCTACTTCCGCCGTCCCCAAATCGCATCAGCTTCCGCCAGCACTAAATGACTACCTAATTTGAATGCATTCCACCATTCTCTCTCGAAGCAGCTTAACCATTGCTAGTCACTGACGTTAAATCAATCAGAACTTGGACAATCAACTTTTCACTCGATTTCGCAAGACTGTGCCGGACATGTCTCTTTCATTTCGTTTGTAGAATAGTAATCAATATGACGTAACTATGCACTCATCCTCTACTCTTAACCACGGGCATTGATTGTCATTTCGTCATTATTTAATAGAGACTTAGCATCAATCGGCCGCAACCGTCAAGTAATAAGTAACATGTCAACACGACTGGTTAACAACGACGCCAACACGACGACATCTTCTACTGGCGGCTGCATCGACGCATATTAACGTTACAAAGTTATGATTGGTGCACCAGCTGCATATCGTCGCTTACAAATGGATGCTATAACGTCGAAGACAAATGGTATGGTTTGTTCTATTTGAGCGACACGGCAAGACTAATTGCAACGCTCTCGGCTTCCGGTCATAACAGGAAGTCGCACATTTACGTATGACGTAAATGACGCCGTCCTTGTTCTACGTCAGCCGACGACGCGCGCGGAAGTGCAGGCACGTCGTGTATACGCGAACGAACGTCAGAACTCACGCACACACGCAGGAACACTAACGGCACCAGCGATACTGGAAAAGAAGGTTTCTTTGCTTCTTTCAAGACGATTAATGTAGCACCGGTAAGTGAGGGCCTACCGAGAAGTCGTCAAACGGAACGAACGGTGACAGTTGCAGCATCGGTTCATACGAAATAAGAATGTTGTTAATTTATTTCATAGCCCCAAGCCTAGGGCACTGGCAGTAGTCTCAATATGTCTGAATACTTCCTTACAACAATGGGTTTATGTTGATTCCACCAGACCGTTACATCATTGTCATCAGCTGATTTGATTGCGTTTGTCAGCAAGATATCTTAAACGTATATTTAATGTGCCCTATTCACACCCACTCATTCGTTCTCTGGAGCCGAATTATTCTGGTTGCAAACAGCTGCCCCCAGACGTCTCAAAGTCAAAGTCAAAAGCGTTTATTCAAACAAATCAACCAATTCAAGTGTACAAGTGAATGAGATATACATAACCTATGGGTGACAAGTTTGAAAGGAGAAGCATAGAAGTAACTTTACTTATACAGGCATGCTTCTCCTTTATTGACAATTTCCAGCAGCTTTTGTTTTACATGATGTTAAATTAATTAGTTATATACAACATGGCAATCATTACAAATGTATTGGGTGCTTGCTACGAAAACTGAAAGAAAAAAGAAAAAATTGAGATTACTTACGCATACAATAACTCTCAATTATATGTTTGCTGAAGTGTGATTTAAAAAGGTGAAACGAACTTGCATTGCTAAAATTGATATTCAACGAATTCCACATTTTGGATCCATATACAATTAATGACATACACATTCTACAACGGAGCTAAGGAGAAAGCCCCAGCAATTTTCTCAAACACTAAGTAACCAAACGTTAATGTCAGAGTGATTTCCTAAATTGAACACAGTAGAATGCTAGAACATTATTGTCTTGGTGACACCGCTTTAGAACTTCTAGTTCCTCCATGCTGTCCCTGTGTCTTTCTTTCTTTCTTTCTTTCAATTAGGGATGTATTTGCCTTCTGATATTATCGAAAAGCCCTTCTTTGATATTGACGTGAATGAGTGCATGTTGGATCTCGTCGTCGTCATCACATGTGTCTAGTGGGTTATCAAATAATTGATATCGTGTCAATAAACAACAAAACTGTATCAACTCAACTTTATAGTACTCTCGTGAATAAAATAAAAATCTTAAATGGCGTTGATCCAAACACATTTTCATTGTAGAATCCACTATTTGAATGATCGTTGCCCCGGTTGTCCATCGTCACCAAAGATCGCCGGGTGCTCTGTAAAGTCACAGCCGATGAATGGATGTCGGAGTCCAATAAGCGCCGTCTAAGACATCCCACCTTGGCTGCCGCGCCCTACCGACCGGTGCACATCGTAGCCGGGCTGAAAGCAATGAGGACGATGAAGGATCGTGCGAGGTTTGAGTGCAGTCCCGTCAGCAGCATTCAGATCCTCCAAGCCCCTCTCTCCCGGCGTCCAAGTCTGCCCAGGGTGACGGGCGACGGGCAGACGAAGCAACTCGTCAGTGCCGAGTTCACGTTCAACTCGAAGGGTGTCGTTCTGCCGTGCATCCACGCGCCATTCCGGCCAGGGCAGCGACTCTTGCATCGCGACAACAGCATGGCGACACATCCGCGACGAGTCGACCGCAAGACAAGGGTGACGTTCTCAGACGTCGACTTCGACTCCCCCATGCCGGGCAGCAGTCTGGCGAGAAGGAGACTGCTGGCGTGGGCAAAGACGCCGAAACACATCAACCGGCAGGTATACAGGGAGATGGTGCGACAACATTGCTTCATCACACTCAGACATTACGATACGTTCGCACGTGGCGCTCCCGGCGGCGGGAAGACGAAACACCTGCGGCGTGCTGCGACTCTAGCCAAGGTTGACATCCCTCTCCCGGTGCTGTGGCAGGATGTGGGAGACAACTCGGAGGTAATTTCCCTTTCCCACTCCTCTACGCAAGTAATCACACATAAACGAATTACGTTATATTAATAATTCATTATCTCACAGTTCGCTGAATTTGGTTATTGTCTGCGGAATTGACGATCAGAAATAGGTACAATTCGCTAAATTATATCTATTTATGATAGTGCAGTGGGTAGCCTGCGTAGAGGCGCGTCCCTGGGTGGTGGATGGGGGAAGCCCTTAGTATGAAGGGTTGCACCGGATAAAACAAGAAGGTGCCGTGGACCAAACTTACCACAGGAGAAGGACAACTCTGATTTTAAACCTGTGCAGACCCAGCTCGTTAACCTCGTCAGGTAGTCGATCTAGGAGAAGGACATCTCTGATTTCAAACCCGGGCAGGCCCAGCTCGTTTACCTTGGCAGGTAATCGGCCTAGGAGAAGGATAACTCCGATCTCAAACCACCTGCTGTCTCACAGGTTGATGGGACATTGGTGCTAGAGGCTAGGCCCACCGCTTATAACCGTGATTGGCGGCAGGAAGGGCATCCGACAATAAAAACCCTAGCCAAACCCCTAAATATGGTTGGATTAAATAGAGTGAACGCCCGTGCTAGGGCGTACCCTGTAAGCGACGCGCGAGACCCAAGCCCGAGCTCAGCGATAAATGGACAAGGGCTACCGTCTGAAGGACGAAGGAGGCTAAAGAAGTTAGTCCAAACAGGAAGGAGAATGAGAAGGATTAAACTCGCAACACTGAATGTTCGGACAGGAAGAAGTGGAGAAGTAGTACAATTGATGCTAAAGAAGAACCTGCAAGTATGGTGCGTACAGGAGACAAAACGGAAGGGGAACAAAGCAAGGGAGATCGGTGCTGGATACAAACTGTACTACCATGGAGAAGATGAGACGAAGAATGGAGTAGGAATTGTACCATGCGAAGATCTGAAAGTCAGAGTACTAGCAGTGGAGCGACCGTGTGATAGAGTGGTGAGAGTGAAACTAGAGATCGAATGAGATGTGTGGAATGTTACCAGTTGCTATGCACCACAAACTGGATGCACAGAAGAGGAAAAGGAGGAATTCTTGGAACACATAGATGGTGAGATGGAAGCTATACCAAGTTGCGAGAGAATGGTGGTTGGAGGAGACCTAAATGGACATGTGGGAAGAGATCGGACATGATATAATGACGTACACGGAGGACACGGAATAGGGATCGCAAACGAGGAAGGCATAAAGATACTAGACTGTGCAACAGCATACCAGCTGAGGATACTGAATACAGTCTACAAGAAGAGAAGGAACCACCTTGTAACCTATAACAGCGGGGGACGAGAAACCCAAATTGACTACATCATGGTGAGGAAAGAGCATGCTAGGGAATCAAAGAACTGTAAAATACTACCAATTTTACGTTACGAAAACCAACCGATTGCTAAAATGTCGTTTTCAAAAAGCTCGCACAAATCATTGTAACTGCCTGACCTCATATACTAGTCCATTTCAGGAATACAACTATATATACCCCTATACTTTATCCTGAAATATTCACGCGCAAACATGATAACTATTTTTGTATTGCGAGCCTGTACTAATACATTAATTGTTGCATTGTTCTTAATAATAATTGTTCGGTTTACCAATGAAAGTCATCATTCAGTCCCTTTAACTCAATGCGTCTGTCATTTTGTGAATTGATACCCAAGCGCGCTTGTGGTCATAATAATGTACTCTATTAATATTGCGCTCTGACGCCTTTCGAAGAATCACCTCCAATTGTACTGAAATAAATATCTTTCTCAAAGCACGAATTCATTGCAGTATAACGAACAGTCTTATCGTGTGCCCACTTTAACGCCTATCAGATACGAGACACGTCAATATTGGGGAAATGCGTACGTATAGGTAATTGGACGCTGTGCAGATCAAAAAATATATAGGCCAGCGTTGCATGAAATGGGGTTCTAGCTCTGGCCGCTGTGGTGAGCTGCCTGAAACTACTGAAGAACTTCAAATAGGTTATTTTATTGATACCATACGAAGCATATGGTGCATTTAAGGAAAGCAAAAACGCCATGTAATGGTGTTGTAACACTATGCAAAACATTCGAATTCCCGACACCTATACATGCGATAAAATATGTCTTGAAAGGTTACCGTGAGTAATTATAGAGAGTACATGATTTGAGTAAGGTGAGAATTATATTTCGCACGTCAGCATGTCACCCTCCGCCTACTTGTGGTTATTATTCCAGGTTGGGTTGGGTACCATGACACACATACAGAGTTAGGGTTCAAATATTAAAGTTGTCGTTGCCATAAAACTATGACTCGTTGTAATAGTGAACAACTGTGATTGTTCCCGTCTGTTTTATTGCCAAACATTGACATCGAATTTAACATAAAGTTAGACTATTCGTTGTCGTTTCATTCGAATGATTCTTACTACTTCGACTCGTTAGTAGTTAAATACTTTATTGCAATTGCAATAAACACCAACTGACTATTATAACTATACTGTCTAATTGAGCTAGCGGCTTGAACCTTGAGTGCCAAACTTTCAGGGGTTAAACTACGACCCCTAGAATAGCACGTAAGACAAATATTTGTTTCAAAAAATACCAAATATATGTCAATATTCTCACCTTTTATGGGATAGATCAGTTGTTTGGAACGTAATGTGTGCGTAATACATAAAACGTAACTAGCAATAGCACGAATCACGCGCGCGCGGCAAATACTTCGGAAAAATGGCCCCTGCGTCATAGACGTGGCAACACGACGTAGACGCTGACACAAGAATGATTATACACATGCCAATAGCATAGCAATACGAATATTATTTGACAATTCTTCACTATCACGACTAGGGCCTATCGATGGACGTGAACTTCACATTTTCTCCGACCTTCGTCATTTTGAGCAATCAACGGGTATCTGCGAGTGCGTTATGATGTTTATGTAACGACGATGTGTGTTTTCTAACATTTAGTAAATATTACTATCACGACTGTCAACTGCCAAGGCATCCCGTCAGTTGACGGGAATTTTTGGTAATAAGCCTAATACCAAACTGTTCGTCTCTCGTACACCGTGTATGAACACGTCATAGTATGTTTGATGCCGCCAAAAATCGATGCCGTTTTCGATGTACATGTAGCAGATATCTATATTCACTTCACACTTTCACAGACAAATGTCGATTTAATCAGCATGTCCAGTCACACTACATTGTCTATCGGATTGGTTGCCTCTTTTAAAACCAATATGTAGTAAATGGGCGCATTATATCCTTCAAATGCTTTTGTTGCTTTGCAGAGAGAGGAACAGGTAATCGAGGAATTACTTCCTGAGTTGGTAGTGAACCAGACACCACAGCAAGAGGTAACCAGTGAGCCAACACAGGACAAGGTCGTCGACGAGGAAGATCAGGCTATCAAAGACCAGTCGCTCACTCCACTGCCAGCGGTCTCGGAGACGCCGGAACAGTCAAAGCAACAACATCATCACCATCGACAAAAATACATCTTCAATAGTTGTCGCGTTCGTACACACACACACACACACACACACACACACACACACACGCACACACACACGCACGCACGCGCGCGCACACACACACACACACATAGATTCACAAACAAACTCATACACAAACACACAAATACACACACTCACACACACACACACACACACACACACACACACACACACACACACACACACACACACACACACACACACACACACACACACACACACACAACACACACACACACACACTCACACACACACACACTCACACGCACACACAAATGCACACATAAATGCACACATAAATGCACACATACACACACACGCACAAATGCACACATAAATGCACACGCACACACATACACACGCACGCACACACACACACACACTTATTATTATTATGGAACTTGCACTGTTTATTGGAACTTACACTGTTTATTGAAAATGCAAAACTATAATTATTTATTGACGAGCAGGACGGGGAGCGGGAACAACAAGAGCAACAAGACCAGCAACGGCGGGCGGCGGACGTGCTCTCGCGCTACGAGGACACGCCAGGACTGCGCACGAGATCGAACAAGTCTGGTCGAGCACTCGGCAACGTCGTCTCTCTCCGCCAGCTGCGACACATGCTCCTCGCCACGCCCCGGCCCTTCAAGCTGCACAACTGTCACAACTACTACCCCGAGTGAACCCCCGACATAGCCCATGTACAGAGACACACGTTGTGGGACGCATAGAGAGTCCCCGTCCAAAGACTTCACTGTAGGAGTCATACCGTAGAACCATTAACCGCAAGCCCAGCTCACTATGAGCGAAAAGATCAGTATAGACGACACTCGTCAATAAAATCTATGCCCATTATTCATTATGTGTTTTGTCTTTAGGGTGATGGTATGATAAGAGTTGTGCTGATAAATTAATTATCATTATTAATTCGCAATGGGCCATGCCTCACGTCTCGGTGACCGTGTTTTGCGAAACTCAATACAGAACACGAACAGAGACTGGAGATACAGGATAGAGAGTGGGAGGTTTTTGAAGGGACAGCATCGGTCGGTCGGTCGGTCGGTCGGTCGGTCGGTCAGACTTGCCGAAAGGTTCACATTCTTATCGTTGCGGGAATCGACCGACGGCGGATAATCTCCTTCTGCGTTAATCGCGTCGATCCTCAACCACCGTTGTACACCAACGAAGGCGCGGTTACGTCATCGAATCCAAACTAATCGAAGCATCAATCGATCAGCGCTGGTTGCCAGGTATTCGTTCGGTCGGCTCCAGTCGGCGGTGTTCTGTGTCATTGTCGGCCACTCGGCAAGACGACCCAGAATGACAAAATTATAGCGTCCGAATGAGGAAGACCGTGTTACATGTGAACATGTAGACGAGATGAGACTGAAGACATAAAAGGCTCCCCCGCAGGGAGCCACATCTCACAACATCCGCAACGACTGAGTCGAGACACGATCACAACAGACCGTTGGAAATACCGCGGACGCAATCGAAACCCGACTGACGCATCAAACGGTGATATCATTCCACGTACTCTCCCAATAATAGTTGCAACCGTTGACGTCGCCGTCGACCTTCGCTATAGACGTTGAATCTTCGGCAGTCCGGCCGAGCGCTTTTTATCATTAATGTGCCGTGTTGGTTGCCATGCGAATCACCAATGCGCAACTGAATTACTGGAAAATCACTGCGGATAAGACGGCGAGACCACTGCTTGACATTTACAGAGAGACCGCAATAGGGTATTAGCTTCATGGAATGCTTTTAAAAAAGGACACAGCAACCAAAGCAATTTGTCATGCTTATTAACGTGCCGCCGTGGCATATGCATTGACGTGCGGTGATTACACTTGTTGATTGAACTTATCAAATATAGACGCTGAACAAACCAACGCGGGATCATTTTAAACTCGGCAGCCTTGACATGCTTACCGTGCACGTTACCGTACAAGCCGCGAAAAAAGCGCATAAACCGCGTCGAACGTATCATGAGAACGACCGCCAGCTGGCGCCACTAAACCAAATCAAGATGGCGCTCGACTTCGACAGTGGCGACACCACGAAGCCATCAAGCGAACCGCTGAACAGTTATGTTCTCAACCGGAAGTGCCACAAGCGCCTGTGCGATGTGCAGCGACCGTGGCACACGGGAGGCGCTTGCGTACTGCCAAAGTTGGCGACAGGCGACGTCGTATCGCCGGACGAAGCAATAAAGCTGTCCCGGAAAGATCGCCTCTGTGACGTACTTCCGCCCATGCGCTTCCACGCAAACGACGGCCCCGTTTTCGAAATGTGTCAGCGACGGCGGGTGTCGAGGTTCACCGACAGACGGCGGGATGTACGTGCAGCGCCATCGCACGGAACTATTCTACACACGCTCAAACCGACTCTCGACTCGATTCTCAAAAGTTCTGCATTCGTCATGCAGCAAACCCACGACGCCCACTCTAACGTTAATACGATATAAATGTCCACTGCGCTGTGTTGTGTTTAAAGTTTCAGATCGGAAAAAGTTGTATAAGTTTAATGTAAATTTGAAGGCCGGTAAATCGAAATTTAACAGAATGGGTCCGCATTTATTCCCCATAATTAGTTATGACGTTTCCATTTTTCTCTATAAAATATTGCAAAAATGTTCGGTGCCATGTAATTTTGCGTTGTTTTGCAAGTTCCTCTTTTAAAACATTAAGATGAGATACCAAGGTTGACGCGAACATAGGAAGCTAAACATTTCGCAAAAAACAGTGTCACCTTATATTTATGAACCACCTCACAAATATGGCCTCGAGCCTTCCCATAATAGGAGGTTCCAAAGTATTTATAAATAGTCATTACTGATTTTGAAACAACTTCGAGAATACGAATTATACTTGGACAATGCTCACAAGGTATGCTTACACTTTATTATTTATCATACATAATAATAGATAACACACCGTCTTTATCCAACGTAGATAGTAGATGTATGTTAGCTACGTATCCGGCACGTTTTGCACATTTTATTGTTTAGCTATTCTAATGTGCTTATGACGTCACTTCTGTAATGACGTTGCAGCCAACGACATTAACCCAAAGCCTTTGGACCACGTGATAAGAATTTGCTCGATATATTTAAATGTATCCAGAAAGGCACCCGTACAGCGGGTTACATTTTTCACCCAAATGGCAGTTTGTTACAATAAATATTACCCTTTACCATATTGGATCTTACCGACAACACGTTTGATATATACTGGTGAATACACTAACATTTCCAGAAGGTCGGTGTGACACTGTTACCAACTACGCCAATTGATATATGCTATACATGTATGCAGTATGCACACCATACTGTGCACACCATACTGTGCACACCATACTGTGCACACCTTAACACTTGCGCGAAGATGATATAAGTTCTAGTCACGCCATCACACCGAGACGTCACAACCCTGTTCTATTCAAAACAATCACATCACATATCTCAGTCGTATAACATAATAGTTTAATATATTGGTGAGCTAATTGGTAGACGGGAAATTGGTAGACATGAAACACGTCTACCGTGTGCTTCCTCAGTAAGAATATCGACTAGAGAAGATGCATGTTTTGTTGCGTCTCAGACACTATAAGACCTGTACATTTCATAAGCCCTTCTTCCTAATATGCCATGTACCAGACGAGTCGTCATCAAATATATCCTTATACTTTCTGCTATGTACATCGGTGGCACCGATCGAACCCTGGGCCCTGTTGCGTGCCTGCGTGTGTGCGTGCGTCTGAGTGTAAGCATGTGCATATAGCGCTATTTATTAAAATACTTAAGCTCATATTCATGACGTACACACGTTTTTTGCAAGACTATATTATAAAAACAACGTTTCCATATCGTGCCTAGCAGACCCCACTGTTCGATCGCTGCCACCGGTGTACATATAGCAAGTATAACGATATATCGGAGGACGACTCGTCTAGCACACGACAGATTAGGAAGAAGGGCCTATGAAATGCGGAGATCTTACGGATACTGAAACAAACACAAACGTACGTACGCAAACATCTACACATGCACATACATGCGCACACACGCAAGTACACACATACATGCAAACATACATACATACATACATACATACATATATACAAGCACAGACATATGCACACACGCACACGCGCACGCACGCACCAACGCACGCACACACGCACACACGCACGCAGGCACGCACACACTCACACACGCACAAACGACTGAAAGAAAATTATATAACATAAGTTGTCTAGGATCAAACATGGACGGTTCAAAACAGCGGCGAAACTGGACCAGGTTCCAGAAACAATTAACGCCGTGCAGACGTATGCCTGGATAATGAAGTCACAATGCCAATTTGAAGAACAAACATCGGCGTTCATTTCCGCCGAAATCGTGTTCGTTGTACTTATCCTGCAGTTAGTTCGGCTTGCAGACAACCGCGATAGTCAGACAGGAGGTAATTTACCTACTAATCAAAAGGAACCATGTGTAGCACGTGACGGCGACTACATCACCCCCAAGTCATCGAACCCTGGATGAAACCGCAACCCTGGACGAGAACGGACCAGGGCTCGTGACCGCATGCTTTCCCGCGATTCTAGGAAACGTTAATGTGCGATTTTGCTTAATGTTGTTGAACGTTCATTAATTTAATTCACATTTAGCACATTTGGACTGTCCAAACAAGGTTTCGAAAGAAGTGTCATAAAAAACGTTCAATTTCCACAAAAACGCTGATGCTGTTTTCGGGACGTTGCCGCCATCGGAATTCATTAATGAAAAAGCGCCGACTAACTGTGTTCAGTAATTGGAGGAAGGGAATTACTCTAGTGGCCTTAGGAAGAGAGTATTCTTCTACACGCACTGCATAATATGAACAATAAGTGTTGGTGAGAATGACACAGCAAAATGCTAGGGCAAAGGAACTGACAGTTGCACCGACATCTGCTGATGATGAGCCCGGGATAATACCACGGCACCAAGAAGCTGGACATATTCCATTTCAAGTTGTCTATGGAGATTCCTGATAAGTAGTTGGTCATGTGTGGTATCATATAACATATCAAGACTCAAACATGGGAACAAACGATCAGCAAAGAAATAAAGAAAGAAGGTGCAACTTACTCAGCAACAAAGAAACCAACCAGTGTTATACCACCCTAACATGGACCCCAGCCACCAACCAGTGTTATACCACCCTAACATGGACGCCAGTCACCAACCAGTGTTATACCACCCTAACATGGACGCCAGCCACCAACCAGTGTTATACCACCCTAACATGGACCCCCATCCACCAACCAGTGTTATACCACCCTAACATGGACGCCAGCCACCAACCAGTGTTATACCACCCTAACATGGACGCCAGCCACCAACCAGTGTTATACCACCCTAACATGGACGCCAGCCACCAACCAGTGTTATACCACCCTAACATGGACGCCAGCCACCAACCAGTGTTATACCACCCTAACATGGACGCCAGCCACCAACCAGTGTTATACCACCCTAACATGGACCCCAGCCACCAACCAGTGTTATACCACCCTAACATGGACGCCAGTCACCAACCAGTGTTATACCACCCTAACATGGACCCCATCCACCAACCAGTGTTATACCACCCTAACATGGACGCCAGTCACCAACCAGTGTTATACCACCCTAACATGGACGCCAGCCACCAACCAGTGTTATACCACCCTAACATGGACGCCAGCCACCAACCAGTGTTATACCACCCTAACATGGACGCCAGCCACCAACCAGTGTTATACCACCCTAACATGGACGCCAGCCACCAACCAGTGTTATACCACCCTAACATGGACGCCAGCCACCAACCAGTGTTATACCACCCTAACATGGACGCCAGCCACCAACCAGTGTTATACCACCCTAACATGGACGCCAGCCACCAACCAGTGTTATACCACCCTAACATGGACCCCAGCCACCAACCAGTGTTATACCACCCTAACATGGACGCCAGCACCAACCAGTGTTATACCACCCTAACATGGACGCCAGCCACCAACCAGTGTTATACCACCCTAACATGGACGCCAGTCACCAACCAGTGTTATACCACCCTAACATGGACGCCAGCCACCAACCAGTGTTATACCACCCTAACATGGACGCCAGCCACCAACCAGTGTTATACCACCCTAACATGGACGCCAGCCACCAACCAGTGTTATACCACCCTAACATGGACCCCATCCACCAACCAGTGTTATACCACCCTAACATGGACGCCAGCCACCAACCAGTGTTATACCACCCTAACATGGACGCCAGCCACCAACCAGTGTTATACCACCCTAACATGGACGCCAGCCACCAACCAGTGTTATACCACCCTAACATGGACGCCAGCCACCATCCAGTGTTATACCACCCTAACATGGGCGCCAGCCACCAACCAGTGTTATACCACCCTAACATGGACGCCAGCCACCATCCAGTGTTATACCACCCTAACATGGACGCCAGCCACCAACCAGTGTTATACCACCCTAACATGGACGCCAGCCACCAACCAGTGTTATACCACCCTAACATGGACGCCAGCCACCAACCAGTGTTATACCACCCTAACATGGACGCCAGCCACCAACCAGTGTTATACCACCCTAACATGGACGCCAGCCACCAACCAGTGTTATACCACCCTAACATGGACGCCAGCCACCAACCAGTGTTATACCACCCTAACATGGACGCCAGCCACCAACCAGTGTTATACCACCCTAACATGGACGCCAGCCACCAACCAGTGTTATACCACCCTAACATGGACGCCAGCCACCAACCAGTGTTATACCACCCTAACATGGACGCCAGCCACCAACCAGTGTTATACCACCCTAACATGGACGCCAGCCACCAACCAGTGTTATACCACCCTAACATGGACGCCAGCCACCAACCAGTGTTATACCACCCTAACATGGACCCCAGCCACCAACCAGTGTTATACCACCCTAACATGGACGCCAGCAACCAACCAGTGTTATACCACCTTAACATGGACGCCAGCCACCAACCAGTGTTATACCACCCTAACATGGACGCCAGCCACCAACCAGTGTTATACCACCCTAACATGGACGCCAGCCACCAACCAGTGTTATACCACCCTAACATGGGCGCCAGCCACAAAACGGAAAGTGTGTCGCCCCAAAACAGTCTGGCGAGTAAAAAAAGGAAAGACAACAATTGCAGTAGAAGACCTGGACTGACGGAAGCCAAACTCATTCATTCCATCCTGTTCGTGCCTTAGGTGGCATTGATCGTACACCACGTCAGCTGGCAGGCCTTCAGTTCCTTCTCCACTGTTCTTCTCAACGTCTCTTCGTGGTGTTCGGCCAAAATACTCTCTGGCTTGCTGTCAGCTTCCAGTACTCAGACCCGTAGAGAAGTACACTGGTGACGTTACTATTGATGACGTTACTATTGTATAGTCTCAGTTTAGTTTATAATCTCAGCTGTCTTGACAGCCAGTTGGATTTCAGAATGGCGATAGTCTGGTTGGCTTTGTTGATTCTAGCAGTGGCATCGTTCTCGGAGTCTCCATCTGTTGTAACTTTGCTTCCCACGTATACATATTCATCGACCTCTTCCAAGGCATCACCGTTGATGGCAGTATAGTCGGGGGGTTTATACTAAAAAAACACCTCGATTGTTCACATCTTTCTACAAGCACCATTTATGGATCAGCATTAGATATGGTCATGACATTTCATTTTTTCGCGGGAGCCGAGCTGAGCTCCCGCTTTGGCGGTCATGTTTGACAAATTCAATATGGCCGCCGTCCAGAGATAGGCTGTGTAATAACTTGAGAACCAAAAGTAGTAGAACCATAAATTATACCACTTTTTGGGGTTTTTCGAGAATGGGGAACCCATTTCTGGGGTTATTTAGTCGATTCCAGGTCGAGGTCACATGATAAAATAAAATTCAAGGTTTTTTTGCTCAAAATAAAAAAATGAGCATTGAATCAGCGTTATATCGCAAGCATGTTATTAACATTTTGTTACGATATCAATGTCAATGTGTTGCAATAATAAATATAATATATGTTTTGACAATTGGTGTTCCTAGTGGAAAATGTACCCTAGTCACTGTCGGCTTAAGACTTAGGCACACGAGCTTGCAGTATGCTTATTCTGCGTCCATTCATGTACTCAATGGTCATGGCAGATGTCTCTAAGTTCTGTTATACTTTTTTTTTTTTCATCTATGTCATTATAACAAGTAAAATGTTCGTACGTCCCGGGTACCAAATGAAAATGTACTTAAGTCCTAATCTGGCCAATGACCTTGCTACATAAGGTCACGTGATACCAAAATGGCTGATGCAGGTAATGTTGAGGTAAGATAATGTGGCAGCTGAAAATGATTAAAGTAAGAGACAAAACAGCCAAGAAGCACTCCCCTGAAATTGTCTACAAAGAAAATAACGTTTTGTAAAGACGCAGGGATAGGGTGCGCACCGTGCTAGCACAAACCTAAATTCCTCGCAGATCGACCAAAATGAAGCTCTCTTATTGATCCGGGGCGCAATGGCGCTAAGAAAGAGAATCCTCAAGAAATAAGCGCCATTAAATGGTTTCTTCTCGCCCCATTGTCTCAGTTTGCCCGTAGAAGAAATAGTGTTGAGTTTCTTCAATGTTCTTGTTCAGGGTGCTAATAGCAATATCGATAACTCTAGTCGAGTTCATCAACCCCGGTCAGATCCCTGTCCTTGGCGCCGATCAGACTCTCTATGCCATATGCAAACAATTGTAGTGGCAATTTCCCGAGCATATGCAGCTGGGAGCCGTACATATCGAGGATAAGTGCCAGCTGATGATAGACAAGATACTACAAGGGTCTGGCTGGGACACTGCTCTCAATCAGGCGAACGTCCTCTCCTTCGGTCGCGCTCAGTCTGCTCTCAATGACCATCACATCAAGCCTCTGACCTATATGATACCACAGGCGCCATAACATTGCATATGTTGGCTGGAGTATTGTGTATCACAAGGCCAGAAGAGAACAAATAAGTTAGCGCACGTAAGACCACCACGAAGAAGACAAGACAAACGAGGTTGTTACAGAACACGCCTATGGGTGTACCCACAAAGCACGTGGAAGTAAACGAACAACACCGCGCAATGCTAATCGATGACCCCCTAGTGCGCTAGACCTGTCCTTGATAATGATGATGATGACGAGATCTATTCCCTAGCCTCCGAGCTGTGTACCTTGTTTGTGGAATAGATGATGAAAATATCATGATCACGGCCCAGCATGTTGCAGCGATTCGGCCAATAAATAAACAGCGGCGGACCGCATCATATGCAGGTGCGTTGGCTTCATCGCGATCATTCTGCTGATCTGGTAACGAAACCGAATTCAGGTGACCGCGAAAACAAAGACCCAGCTGCGCCAGATCCAGGCCGCTATTTATTCCGCTGTAATTGCAACTGAAATCTTGTTTTCTGTTTTGCATCCTCTTATTGCGACTAATTTCCGTACTCATTAACACTTCACTGATTCCCCTGTAAAACAATTGTTTCGTTTCTTATGCACACGCACGCTTATCTTCGATCGCAAAACAGTCAGCACACTTGGAAATGATTTTTAATTAATTCAAAATCAAACCAACCAGTTTTCGATCAAATAAAATATGCTTAGTAGACAATCTTGAGTTGTTTTCCGTCGTGTGTTCAAATATGTGAAGCGAAAGAGGGAAGGAAGGAAAGAGGGAAGGAAGGAAAGAGGGAAGGAAGGAAAGAGGGAAGGAAGGAAAGAGGGAAGGAGGGAAAGAGGGAAGGAAGGAAAAATGGAAAGAGGGAAGGAAGGAAAGAGGGAAAGAGGGAAGGAGGGAAAGAGGGAAGGAAGAAAAAAGGGAAAGAGGGAAGGGGAAGGAGGGAAGGACATAAAAGGGAAGGAGGGAAGGAGAGAAAAGGGAAGGAGGGAAGAGGGACAAGGGAAGGAGGGAAAGGGGAAGGAGGGAAGGAGGGGAGGAGGGAAGGAGCAAAGGAGGGAAGGAGGGAAGGAGAGAAGGAGGGAAGGTGGGAAGGAGGTAAGGTGGGAAGGTGGGAGGGAAGGGAGAAGGAGGGAAGGGAGAAGGAGGGAAGGGGGAAGGAGGGAAGGATGGAAGGAGGAAATGAGGATAGGAGGGAAGGAGGACAGGAGGGAAGGAGGGAAGGGGGGAAGGAGGGAAGGAGAGAAGGAGGGAAGGAGGGAACGAGGTGACGAGGGAAGGAGGGTATAGGGAAGTAGTAGCCATACAGACATGCTACCGGGTATGCATAACAACAGAAATGGCGACATTAAAAGCAAAAGAAGGAAAGCAATTGATCTTTGACATGAAAGCAAGACGTCAAACAATCCATTATACTTGAACCACAGAAAACGACGCCGGCGTTCAGTCCGGATGTGTGGGGCCTGGTCACTGCACGCTTCCTGCTGACCACTCGGTTAATCAGCTGCCCTGCACTCTACCATCGACGTCTGACCTCAACTAGTCCGCGACCACACCCAAATGGCCCCCTCGTGTGTACTCGAGCCTTATTTGTTCTTCCGACATAATTTCGCCTTGCAGGTGGTCGGTTATTAAAACGTCGGTCGTCAAACGTATCCGCCGAGGCTGTTTATGTCCTGGACGCTGGGATGGCCAGATATAATGAAAAAGCGAAACCGAGTCTTTATTGCCGGGCAATACAGAAAGGCGCTGTAGTTGCAAGTTTGTGGACGTATTACTGGTCGAATCAACCGCAGTAAATGTACAATATCAATTTATTGACCACCGATGATGCAATAGCAGTCATGATACGCTATACGATAATGTAAACTGTGCAGTAAATTAAGAGATAGTTAATTGATGTGTACGCTGAAACGAATACTGCAGAATATTATTTAATATCACGTTCGCAGTGATCCGGAGTATTTTTTATCTGCAAGTATGTTTGCTAATGTATGTAGGCCGAATTTCTCCCACGTTTAGAAGAATCTCTACCTATGTACGGAGTCTGGAAGTTTAAACTAAAATAACAGTTTAAATAGCAAATGTTCTTACCTGACCATCGGAAATGTTTGTGAGCACAGTTGATAATAATACCTGTCAGGTATTGAAAACGTCTTTAATCAAAGAATACATTAACAAACCATGTTGATGACAAGAAATCTTTCTATATAATGATAAGGAGATTAAAATGATGGTCAAAATATCCGTCAAGATGAGAGTTGTCATAGGCTGCCTAGAGCCTATTTTGCATATCGAGGTCCCGCGTTGTACCATACTATTGCAATTACTAATATTATGGGTAAAAGGGTAATTTTCTGCTATACATTCCTACTTTTTATATTATTAAAGAATTCGTAATCGCCAGTGGCTATTTTGTAGAACGCACCAACATTTCAAAATCAGTTACAAGATTGGAACGAAATTTATCGTGGCATCAGATGTGGGTGGATTTTTCTTAAAACAAGGAATATGCAATTTTCACGAATTTCCAATACGAGGTAAGGTAATTAACGATCCATGTGCTGAGGAAGTTTAAAGAAAACATGTGGTTAAACTGCCTATCCAGCTCAGGAAACGTCATAATAGCCGCCTAAGTAAAATCTAACTTGGTCCGTTCCCCGCCCGGTTGAAAATACAATCCTGGTCTTCTGAACGCGCCGAGGGTCAATATGTGCAGAACTCACTCGTGCTTATACTGATACGAGGATGGCAATCAACGAGAGTCATTAGTATTACATGTACTGTACCTATCATTACAACCCTTGACATCACTTGCTGGCCGCAAATGTAAGATCTGTGCGCACTCAAAATCCTGCAAATCAGAGGTACCTGTTTAATGCGTACAAGTTTCAGCCAGGGACTAGTACTTTTAACATTTCAGCTAACCTGAGGTTATGTGAAGTGTAATTCCAGCCAACGGATGACAAATTAGTTAGTTTATTGGCTTTTTGATCAATTGGATGTAACGTACATATTTCCAAGTCACAAATCACTGAGGCAATATTGCCGCGTGCGTGTGTGTCACGTGTGTGTGTGTCACATGTGAAGATATCTCTTCGTAGATTATGCTTGTGCTTTTTGAAACGTTCTGTCCCCTTTACAGAGACTCAAGCAGGCCGGTTGGCAAGCAGGCAGGCAGGCAGGCAGGCAGGCAGGCAGGCAGGCAGGCAGGCAGGCAGGCAGGCAGGCAGGCAGGCAGGCAGGCAGGCAGGCAGGCAGGCAGGCAGGCAGGCAGGCAGGCAGGCAGGTCGGTCGGTCGGTTGGCAGGCAGGCAGGCAGGCAGGCAGGCAGGCAGGCAGGCAGGCAGGCAGGCAGGCAGGCAGGCAGGCAGGCAGGCAGGCAGGCACGCAGGCACGCAGGCACGCAGGCACGCAGGCACGCAGGCACGCAGGCACGCAGGCACGCAGGCTGGCAGCATGCATGCATACTCACATACATACCCGCACATATATACACACATACCTACATATACCATTATATACATACACACATACACATACTTACATACATACATGCATACATACATAGATACATACATACATACATACATACGTACATACATACGTACGTACGTACGTACGTATGTACGTGCGTGCGTGAGTGCGTGCGTACATACATACATACACACATACATACATGCATACATACATACATACATACATACATACATACATACATACATACATACTTACATACATACACACACACACACACACACACACACACACACACACACACACACACACACACACACATACGTACATAGAGACATGTGTACGTTATTGTACCTATAGCACAAACGTCACACAACGAGATAATGTGTAAATGTAAAAGAAAACATCATGGAAGTTTCCTATAACGTCGACAAAATAGCCGTTGTCATAGAAGCCACCGAAGTATATTGATACACAGACTAATACAAGTCTAGACCTCTATACAACATATCTTTAAGTGAAATGGTGTCAATAGTTATTAAATAATCAGTCATAATACAGAAAACAAAAATGATTCGTGCGAGGCAATCATAAATTAAACCTGATGTCGTATATACATTTTTAATATAATATTATGTATTATCAGACGAGATGGTGACATTAACAGGTCCCCTCCTGACAACCAGAAGTAATGTTCCCATGCAGATGACGTACATGACACGAGAGCGCGCAGTTGTTTCTGGAGATACGTAAAGAGTATTTAGTGTTGGTAAAATGTACTTCATTGAAAAAACGAAAGGAACACGTGATTCGAATAAAACATGGTTATCTGTGTCAACTGTTTGTTTTGAAACCTCGACTTGTCAGTTGTGTAATTGAGTTCGACGAAACGGAATCGGATAGTATTGTGTTGCGTGATGGCGTTGTGTGTTGCGCAATTACTAACGACCTTGAAAATATGTTGTTTGCATTTGACTCCTTGAATTTGCGAAACATACATTGGCCTAGAAATTAGAATCAATTGTTTCGATGTCCCATATCACCGGGTCGACGAACTAAATGCTTCATTTAGACTACATGGACGCCGACTGCATATCTTAACAAAACCACTCGAATATAATATTTTATTGTTAACTGCTTAGCCTGCAAAATTCGATCAATATATGCCCTGGATCAGCTATGTCGACATATCGCAAATAACGTGACTGCTGCTTCACTCCATTTCACGGATACAGATTGCATACAAAGACCGCCAGGCGCATTCAAACTGCCGAGTTCATTGGACCATACACGGCTGTCAGCTGCAGCGTATTGTCAATGTGCAGCAATATTGTCAAGTCGCTGTCACATCACCTTCACCTTCACATTTCCTCACTAGGTGGCAATATCTTGTTTGTTGCGCCTCTGAACTCAGGATCCTGCTGGAGACATGCGTCAAAGAATGCTGTTGCTCTTAGTGTCGTTGTTGTTTATTAACACGAAATTGTAATTTATTCAAAGCTAAATTACTGCCATCACGTCCCCATCGCATATCCACCGCTCATCAGCCAATATACCAGAAGGGAAGCGGAACTTAGGACGTTCTAAGACAACCTGGCGAGAACCGTTGAGAAGAAATGACAACAACTGAGCTAGAAAACGCGGAAAGAAGCCAAACGGGCAGCCATAGACATGACAAGCTGGAGAAGACGCACTGCCGTATTATGGGCCAGACGCCTGAAGAGGATACTATAGGTAATGTAAGGTTGCAACCATGAAATAATACAAGACAGAACAGGAAGCACAATCAAAACCCCCGCCTTTTTGGGCTGTTGCAGTCTCTTGTCTTGAAACCAAAACCACAGAGACAGAGAGATGCGCCACCATCAGCTGCACGAGAACTCTGCATAGGGATATAGACGCAGCGCACATCTGATGCAAAAAAAGCACACCAACAACAGTGTTAATGAGGCCATGACCCACAAACCGCAGACGACAAAATAAACTACTGCAGCCGATGGTTGTTTTCCACTGACAAATCTCCGATGTCCGCTTAGCTTAATTTAATTACTCATAAAAATTACGGTTATCCCTGATTGCTACGTTGCTTAATTGCTTAGGTCGAATGAGTCCGCGGATCAAAATCGCTCGCCATATTGTTCTATACTGCAGTCTTGATTTGCTCCCTTTCCAATGAAGTTGTTTATAATGGTTACGCATAAAACATTCAAAAATGTCCCTTTCGTCTGAAAAACGTTCGCAAATGAAAGCTGTAGTTCGAACAGTGAAGCGACAACTACCTACTCGGTGCCGTGTACCTGAATGTGTTATCTTCGCAACTAAATGTGTTGACAGCGTCTGCTTATACAGCGTCGGTCAAATGCAGTTGCGAGTGACAGCGAAAACGTCTCATCCCGCTAGCGGAAGCGCCTAAAAGGCGGACAAGGAGGAAAAGGCGGGTGAAGTGCATGTGACTTTGTTGTCATTTAAATAATTTAATACTCCACATTGTGCATACAGTTCAAACTGTGAGGGCGGAAATGGATGCCTGGAATATATACTGTTACAATATTTGAAGATTCTGCAGTTGCAATAATTACAAGATGCAAATAATTGACAGAATGACACAGTTTCTAACAGGTCGGGCGAATTTCGTGTGTACAGCATAAATAATAATACTCAGAGGAGACAAGTAGTAGCTTGTATCATTAAAATAATGTTATTAACAAAACAGACAGTGTTCATATCACACACACACACACACACACACACACACACACACACACACACACACACACACACACACACACACACACACACACACACACACACACACACACACACATACACACACACACACACACACACACACACACATATATCTTTTCTCCTTTTCCTTATTGCCCGCCTTTTAGAACGCCATCTTGTCCCTGTCATTTTCATCTCAACGACCACAGTTGTCTAAATGTGGCGACGCGTGGTGACATTGTAGTGAAGCACACCTGACCGCGTGAATGTCAGCTCGATCTTTCGTGTGCGCAGTCAATCGACCTCGCGCGACCGCATTCAAGGGGGAATCCGTAATAACGTCAACAGCTTCAGGCGAGCAACCATGATTAATACAATGAACCTTCGACCTAGAAAACGTAAGATTCAATTACCAGATGGCGGCCTACACCCTCAGAACTTACATGGTCGCTGGCGGGTCGTCTGGTTGGTTGGTTCGAATAATTTCTCTCTACCAGACCCCTATAAGCCGTTGGCCATATCATAGATTCTGTTGTCATGTCAGATACCAGCTGGTATACACTTGTCGGGCCCATTTATTGCGCAATATGTATATTGCGTTGCGCAATGTGCGGATCTTCAGTTTATGCACCCATGTACATATTGCGCTGCGCAATCTGCGGATATGTAATCAGTCAACCAAATCTTCCGCCTTTTCGCGCCTTTTTGTGTCATTTCGGGCCTTCAATTGCTTCGCATTGTGTATTGGGTGCTCTGTAGTTAAGGACCCTCGTTTCAAGGAAAAGCTGTTCAAAGGTTTAGCTCACGCTTACTACAAAGCAGAGGCAACAAAAATCGATTTGCAGATCCGTAGATTGCGCAGCGGTATCTGAAAATGCGTGGCCAATCTGTATATTCGAGGACTGCGCGGCACAATCTGTAAATTGCGCAGGTCCAGCAACTGCACCCAACGTACACACTATGAAGATGCACGGAAACATAACATATAATTAAAATGGACAAATTACATAATGATAGACGAATCAAATTAAACCTTATTGTGGCAATGTCATGTTGAAGATAATACGTTGATTCTTTCCTAGCCCTTTAATTAATTCGTTACCGTCACCACCTCCGTCTGCACAGCGCCGGATTTAGGACTGTGGAGGCCTTAGGGCAGTGATTGGCCGAGCATCGTATCCTAGCAGTTCTCACTCCTATCTACCTTCTACAATAGGGACTTTACTGCAAAATACGACTTTTAATAATTTAGAACACCAATCTGTATCGTATTGAAGCACTCAAGTTACCTCTAAAAACGTGTCGATCCCAAGCGTTTTATGGAGGCCCCCATACAAACTATATTGTGTGGGCCTCTGGGCAACTACCCCGTCTTCCCTGCCCTAAATCCAGCACTGCGTCTGCATTGTTTTTGTGTGTACGGTCATCACGTTGTAAGGCAAGATATCGGTGATGGATCGATGACACAAGTGTGCTGGTGGTGATAGATCGTCGCCGACGACAGGTAGCTATCGCTGTCAAAACGCGACAACAGGTGACAGTTCTGACGAGGTCGGCAGCGAAGCGATGCGAGCCGCAGACCGCAGACGACTCGCTAGCAACGAAAACACTTAATAATTGCAAGCCGCAGCTTAGAGACGAGATTACTTTGCAGTTCCTTTGTGACAAGCGAGACCAATGTCACCACCAGGCAGCGCTCGAGTCAACAGCTCACGACATGAGCCGAGCGAAGTAACACATCTTGAGATTCTGCGTAGCTCGGCAGATGCACCGACCTTGGACAGAACTCCAGCTGCGCGCTTTAGCTAAGAGACAGTTGCCGGGCATCAACAAGGGGCTACTAGAGATTGCAATATTGCTACAGGAACATGAACGTGGTTATTTCGTATTAAAGACGTTTTTATTCCGGGTGTTGCTTCTGAAAAGAATTCCTGTTCTTATTGCTCACTCGGCTGCCAGCGGGAGAAACCGTACTCGAATAGTCACAATCAATATATACATCCCAGCAGTGCTCATCACCAGGAAATAATTATATCACGAAATTAATAACATCTCTATTGTATATATTTGTTTCATGTTTTGGCTGTGATTTCTTTGTCACCCGTCAGAAATCTTGTAGTCGGCTGACCCGTTCGCAACGTCAAACCGCCATCCTTAATTTTGTAATGTAAATTACTATAACTAACAAAAACTAGCATCCTCCGGATGGCGCTACTAACGCGTTACGAACAATAACACACACGCATGCACGCACGCACGCACACACACACACACAAACGCACACACACACACACACACACACACACACACACACACACACACACACACACACACACACACACACACACACACACACACACACACACACACACACACACACGGAAGGCGGTCTACAGCAGCTGACCAAGGGAAACGAACTTGGGAAATAATTCTACGATAATAAGGCAGGGTGGGGAAGCAGAACAATTGGGGGACAAATGGAAGTTCCTTTAACAGTGACCTTATAGTGTGTGTGATAGAACGGCTTTTAATACAAAACCTATAAGCTTATATAGCGCAGTATCCAGTCTGTAGGACTGCTCAGACGCTTTACACTTTAATCCCTGGCGGACCTATTCAATCGAACGCCATCTCGACTTCTCTGGGAAGCCACGCTGCAATTATTGCTCCAAAATCATTCGTACATAAATATCCACCACTGTCTTCATTGTCTGTACTCACAATACAATGGAGCAATGTAGAGTGAACGAATTTACCCAAGGTTCTCTCTTTTCAGAGTCCGATGCTTTAGTTACTGTGCCATCGCGCTTCAGGAATGTGTGTCTTTAATATGGATTTGATCCTCAAAATTCTTCAGAAATAGGAACAGGACCAGAAAATGTTTATTTGTCACAAACACATAAAACAACAAAATAATCGTTATACAAAACAAAAGACCATACAATACGTTGCAGTCGAATCGACATGGGTATAAAAACAAAGTAGTAAGTATATAATGTCTGTCAGGGAAATAAAGAATTTTGTCACAAAAATAAATAACAGGGGTCTCTTCCAGTGTACCTGGTGGACACCTCTGAACCCGCTCACGTAGGTAGCACACGCACTCTTGGAGAGAGAGAGAGAGAGAGAGAGAGAGAGAGAGAGAGAGAGAGAGAGAGAGAGAGAGAGAGAGGTTAAACTCCGGCTGCCGGAAATCGAAACATAATTGTTAGTATTTAATACGGCGATTATCGTAGACCGGCGTCAGTTCGACAAAGAACAAATGTGCAGGCCCGGTTAACGACGCGAGGCAATCACAGGTGCTGTACCATCACCGCGTCTGAACCCGTCTCATTACAGCTGCCGTCCAGGTACGCCGCGGCAGTCGGCTATCACCGCGCGCAACACACTTTCTCTGCTTCGGCGGCCGGTCAGTGATAAACTAGAGATGATCCGGCAAGCACTCTAGCCGTCTCCATCAATATGTCGGTGCTACGTGATTTATGGAAAAACTACGATTTATCCGTGGAAATCGGTGTCTCGCCTAATACATTTAGTCGTTGTACGCTGGACGTGTGCGAGTCTCTCAAATTAATTTACTGCTTCGACAAGTCTAATGTCGTATCAGTGAACTTGCCGCCGAGTATATAACAACAGCACATATATTAGAACTGGGCAGATGTTTGTTTTTTTACCTTTATAAAAAAACCTTTACAGTGGGAATATATTTACATACACTCAAAGTGATCCGCGTAATCTGCCCTCGTAGACGTAGTAGACGTAGTAGACAAGTAGTAGACAAGTAGTAGACAAGTAGTTATTGTTGCTGTTGTCGTCGTAGCTGTTGTTACTGCTGCTGGGGCACTTGTTACTGGTAGTGCTGCTGCTGCTGCTGCTGCTGCTGCTGTTTATGACCCTCACTGTAACCAAAAAATACTACATACACTATGAGATGTCTCGCGAGCCATTGCCGTAATCACTGTTACAGAAATGAACTGCTTTGGTGTAATAAAGTCACAGGTCTAAGAATCCAATATATTTATATAGTTCAAATGCGGATCATGCAGCCGAATAGGCAATTTCGACGTCCACATTCGTCTACAGGTCGTCAACTCTGCATAGAAATGCAATATATAGAAGGCGTAAGAGAACGGCGTCCATTTTGTGTGCTGGATGTGTCAATTGGAGTTGTAATGTGTTGTGTGTGAGGGTGGATAGCATCCTCACAAGCCAGTGTGTGTGTGTGTATGTGTGTGTGTGTGTGTGTGTGTGTGTGTGTGTGTGTGCACGCGCGGACATGTATGTCATGTGCGCGTATGCGTTTGTGTTGTATGTGCGTCAGCGTGTGTACGTGTGTGTACGCGTGTATGAGTGTTTGTATGCGTGTGTGCGTGTATACGTGTGCGCGTATGAGTATATACGTAAGAGTATGACTACCTATGTTTCCAATAAGATTCTCAATTTGCATGTAATGTGATTGCTACAGGACCGCATTGCGCGATTCAACGATAGCGATACTGTTTCGATAATACCATAGATATTATTGGACACGAACAATGACATTGCACTGTGACAGACTGATGACCCGACAAACGCCCTCACGGGTGGGTCGACTGATCACCGACTCCGGTAATGTCAGCGATTGTGTGACAAACATCTATATAAAATTGAATCTTTGGCGATGGCACTGCGAGCATTGTGGTGGCGTATTAGCACACGTATTCGAACCAGGCCGCAGGTCACGTCCAATAATGTGTGCTACTAGCCACTGTCGAGTACCATTACAGTGGAATGCAAATAGCAAGGTACCGTTTGATATTAATTTCACACTCCTAGTGATTGCATTTAGAAAACTAAAACTCAATGTTGTGGATTCTGCCCCCCCCCCTTCGCCGCAATTGGTTTTCACGCGGGTTTAAAACAACTGAATGTCGAATGCAATGACCGCACGGAGGTCGAGGATTGCATATTTACGCTACAGGTGTGTTTGGAAGTTTTTCAAAATGAGCCAAAATCCGCAGTATTTTTGCGGTGCGAAAATATGGTCGAGATTTTAAGAATGTATTACTGCAACAATAAGGCATTCACTACATAAGAGTTTTACTTAGGCGCTAGAAAATTTAAGTAGACACACATACGCATACACACACGCACGCACACACGCACGCACGCACACACTCACACACATACACACACACACTCACACACAGCACACTCAGAGTTTGCATTTATCGCTCTTGACAGACCTTGCATGAGACAATGCATTGTTGACTTGCGCATGCACAGTGCAAGCAAGTTTGCTGTCGGATAATCCTGACGACGTAGAAAAACACCGTTTACAATGGACCCACGTTACATTTGTACTCGGTTTCCCGTACGTTACTGGTTGCAACGTCACAATCAAAATTACACATGTTCATAAACTTTTGCCAACCATTATATTACAGGGGCAGCATGACGTGTGCCAAATCAATCTTTCCGACGTGCAGTTTTTGCTTTAAAAATTCCTTTGTCGTTGCGGTGAGGCTACGTCCCTCCCTCGTCTGCTAACAATCGAGGTATCTTCCCCACGCCGACGGTGTCGCCACCTTTCTATAGAACCAAGGTCACTCGAGTGTCTATCGGATTGCCGCGTAATCAGGGCTTCCCACGGTGCCTGATTGCTTTGTTTGATCAATTTTACCCAGGGACCGTGGAGATGTTTTTGCGAGGGCTTCTTCAAATCCATTTATAGGTCGTTCCACAATTTGATTTGTTAACACTCGACTCTTTTCAGGCAGATTTCGCGAAAAATTGACCCGATCTAGAATCCACGACGACATGCTAGCTCGTTCTTGTGTTTTATTTAGTTTACGTGAACCTACCGCATAAATAATTATATTATTTTGTGTAGAATAGCAAAGGTGGTCCAGTTATATATCGTACTACTGCAGCATAAGGTTATCCAGGCTTTCACGAGTAACTCGGTATAAGAATCAAAGTCAGTTCACTTTATGATTGCATCAAGCGTACGCACACAATAACATACTCAAAACAAAAGTATATGACGGCAAGTATTTCGCGATGGACTAAATCAATCAAGATGGGAGCTATAAGTACCAGTATTAACACGGTTATATAACGGCATCGAGTAGAGGTGTGTGTCTGGGTGTGTTTTTGTGAGTGTGAGTGTGCGTGTGCGTGTATGTGTGTGTGTGTGCGTGCGCGTGCGTGCGTGTGTGTGTATGTGTGTGTGTGTACGTAGGTACATACATGCATAGTAAATTGGATACATACATCCAAGCATACATACGTGCATACATGCATACACGCATACATACATGCACATATACACGCATACACGCATACACGCATACACGCATACACGCATATATACACACACGCGCACACGCGCACACGCGCACACACGCACACACGCACACACGCACACACGCACACACGCACACACGCACACACGCACGCACGCACACACGCTTACATGCATGCATGCATGCATGCATGCATCCATACACGCATACATGCATACATGCATACATGCATACATGCATACATGCATACATGCATACATGCATACATGCATACATGCATACATACATACATACATACATACATACATATATACATACATTGTGACTAATAGAAGCAAAACAAGAAGTTTATTTTGATCCAAAATATTTCAAATGAAACTACGCAGTGTTCAGTATAAAAGTGTGAACAAGTCATAGTATGTTTGATGCCGCCAAAATTCGGTGCTGTTTTCGATGTACATGTAGCAGATAAGTAGATTCACTTCACACTTTCACACACAAATGTCGATTTAATCAGCATGTCCAGTCACACTACAGTGTCTATCGGATTGGTTGCCTCTTTTAAAACCAATATGAAGTAAATGTGCACATTATATCCTTCATATGCTTTTGTTGTTTTGCAGAGAGAGGAACAGGTAATCGAGGAGTTACTTCCTGAGTTGGTAGTGAACCAGACACCACAGCAAGAGGTAACCAATGAGCCAACACAGGACAAGGTCGTCGACGAGGAAGATCAGGCTATCAAAGACCAGTCGCTCACTCCACTGCCAGCGGTCTCGGAGACGCCGGAGCAGTCAAAGCAACAACAGCATCACCATCGACAAAAAATACATCTTCAATAGTTGTCGCAACATCAGATCACACACACACACACACACACACACACACACACACACACACACACACACACACACACACACACACACACACACACACACACACACACACACACACACACACACACACACACACACACACACACACACACACACACACACACACACACACACACACACACACACACACACACACACACACACACACACACACACACACACACACACACACACACACACACACACACACACACACACACACACACACACACACACAAACACACTATAAAGTATGCAATATACTACCGTTATGTTATGTGGCACCTTGGAAAATAATTAAACTTCCCAATGAGTCTGACAGTCCTAAAAAATGGCAGACCTGTCACTGCAAATTTCCGTTTTCTTGCAATAAGGCCTTCGTGCTGAATATTGTTTTTGCCTCGAAGCGGTGAAAAAGTTAGCTAATTGGTTTCGTAAATGAAAGGTTAAATCTTTCAGAAGATATTCCGACAACTCAGATTTCGCACGAATTACACTGAAGATACGGACGCGTTTTTGCAGCAAACTTGGAGTACACAAAATACGAAAAGGAACACACAAAAATACAAAATCACCACATTTATATGACCAGTTGCAACGAGAAATATCGGGTAGCTAAACCTCTGTATAGTGTCAGTTCTTAATTTCGACCCTGGCCAACGGCTGTCATAAAATACGTCACACGGCGAACGCTGGTTGTAATTTGTAATGCAAAGGATTAAGATTTCGTCCGCAAGTTCGCTAGCGAGCTATTAAATCCACCAGTAATGGCAGTCTGGTACAAGAATAGATCGTTTGTGACGTGATAGACTCGTCTGCTCTCGTTGACTGCGCGGTATTACGTAGTGCAAACTCTCCAGTGTGGGTTTAAACACCGAATTCAGGAACTGAATGATTATGGATTATGCTTCTACTAGAGCGCCACCGAACGGTGTCGTTAAACACAATTATCATACTTATTGTTACTAGTCCCAGTTTATGTCTAAATAGCACTCATTCCATTCACCAAACGGGGTGCCACTTACCTTATCACCACCGTCACATCTTGGTCACACCAGAGTTGATTTAATGAACGGCTGGCGAAGTGGTACAAACGATTGGTAGACTTGGCAACCCCATTGTTGTTTACGATTTGTTACGTCATTGCAACTGTTCATTAAGTAACGTAGCATAGCTTCAAAACAAGTTACTGTGTTTAGCCAAATGCTCTATAAAATATTATCAACAGTAAACATTTAAATATAATTGAAAAATGTCTTTGCAATCATTACAACTTTACCAAATGATACAAAGCTGCGAAAAATCTGCACATCAAACGTAGATTGAGGAAGCGGTGGTAAGTTCGGTTTTCACGCATCCCCTTTCAGAAGGAGATACATTTTGAAAATCGGCTTCTTTTAATTATCCTTGTACAACCGAAGCGCGGATGCTGTCAGCAGCGTCAGCTCTTGTTACGCGTGACATTACGTCAAGTGATTAACCCTAGCGTACGTCGAACGTTTAACAAGATTTAACAAGATTGCCACCCAGAGAATTAACTCTAGGTGGCAGGTGGACAAGGAAGCCCTTTGGCTTATCGAGAGTCCGACCTTTTTATATATGTGTATCCAGCCCGTCTGAGGTATGTGTCGATTTTATTTTTAAACATATTCACGCTACTAGCACCCACACAATCAGCAGATAATCTGTTCCATTCATTTACAGTCCTTTGTGAGAATGAGAACTTTCTTATATCTAATCTACACTGCTCCTTTGCTAATGTAAGTTCATGCCCTCTAGTCCTTCTATCTTTCTTAACTGAGAAAAAAATATTTCTATCAATATTTTCATAACCCTTCAATATTTTAAACACTTCTATCTGATCTCCTCTCAACCTCCTGGTCTCTAGTGTTGTTAAACCGCATTTTTTAGGCGTATTTCGTAACTAAGATCCCTCAGTTTTGGTATCATTTTAGTTGCTCTCCTCTGCACTCTTTCTAGCATATCTATGTCCTTCCTGCGATACGGCCTCCACGCTTGAATACAATATTCTAAATGAGGCCTAACTATAGTTTTGTACAGCGGTATTATTAGCTCTTTTTCCTTATACGTTATGTTTCGCCTAATTAATCCAAGGATTTGATTTCCCTTTGAAGCTGCAATTCCGCACTGCTCTGAAACCTTCATATCAGCACTAATGGTTAACCCTAAGTCCTTTTCTTTTTCAGTAGTACTTAGTACAGTACCCCCATTGTATATTCTACCTCTTCGTTCCCATGTCCTGTGTGGAGGCATTTACATTTCCCAAAATTGAACAGCATTTGCCACTTTTCAGACCATTTGATCAACCTGTCAAGATCATCTTGTAAATGCTGTCTATCTCCATCACTTTTAATCCTTCTAAACACTTTTGTATCATCCGCAAATTTCAACACCTTGCTTGTTATTTCATCATCCAAATCGTTGATATATATTAAGAATAATATAGGTCCTAATACTGATCCCTGTGGTACCCCACTCAATACCGATTTCCAGTTTGAAGCCACCCCATCAACTACTACACGTTGTCTTCTGTCAATCAGCCATTGTTCTATCCAGTTTATTATACCATTTCCTATGCCATGGGCCTTTAGTTTAAGCAGTATTCTTTGATGTGGTACTTTGTCGAAAGCTTTTTGAAAATCTAAGTAGACGATATCTACTGGTGATCCCTCATCTACCCACTTAGTGATGTCTTCCAAAAAACATAACATATTTGTTAAGCATGACATCGCTTTAAAAAAACCATGTTGAGATGGGTTTATAAAGTTTTGTTTAACAAGAAAATCCACCATGTGATCTTTAATTAGTCTTTCTAATAATTTACAAATCACTGATGTTAAACTCACTGGTCTATAGTTCTCTGACTTGTTTCTCGAACCTTTTTTGAATAACGGTATAATGTTTGCTTCTTTCCATTCTAAAGGAACCATTCCCTCAAGTTGAAAACTGTTGCAAGCGGTATGCTAATTTGTTCTACAATTTCCAATGGTAGTTTGGGTGGAATACCATCCACTCCAGGTGATTTATTATCCTTCATAGCCCTTATTTTCTTAGCTACCATTTCCGGGGTTACAATTAATTGTCCTAAATAGTCTGAATCTGCCCCTTGAACTTAGCCTCTGGTACTAGCAGTGAACTAATATCGTCCCTGGTAAACACTGAACTAAAGTACTCATTCAGGTCTTCTGCCATTAAGAATCCCTCTGATATTATATTTCCAGCACTATCTTCTAGAGGACCGACCTTATCTTGAACTTTCTGTTTGCTTCGAACATACGCATAAAAACTCTTGCTGTCATGTTTTATATTACTAGCTAATTGTTGTTCATAGCTTCTCTTTGAATTTCTAATTTCAGCTGTAGCTTGGTTAAGTGCTTCTTTATAACTGTTGTAGTCTTCATCATTTCCAGTACATCTATATGACTTCCACATCATTTGTTTATACTTAATTTTTCTAATGGCTTCTTTCGATAAGTGTTTCTTTTTGGACCGTTTTCCTTGTTTTTTGAAGGGTACAAATTTATCGACTATGCACTTAATTTCACTCTTTAATATATTCCAGCATTCTGTTGCCGTCTTATTTTTCAGTGTGTTATTCCAGTCTATCTTTGCTAAATATTTCCTCATGTCCTTATACCTTCCTTTGTGGAAATTTCTCCTATACTGCTTTTTACTATTCCTTTCTGATTTTACTTTGATGGTAAAATGTATCTGGTTGTGATCGCTACTCCCCAGTGGCTCACATATCTTGACATTGTCAACTAATTCATTCTGTGAGGACAAAACTATGTCTAACACATTCTCACCCCTGGTTGGTTCTAGCACATGTTGAGAAAGGAATGTATCTTGAACTAAAACTAAAAACTTGTGGTCCTCACTCCCCATACTCTGTAGAGATTTCCATTGTATATGCCCGTGGTTAAAATCCCCCATAATAATACAGTCCCGTTTGCTTACTTCCCTTATAGCGTTTTGTATTTTTTCATTCTCTTCTATGCTTATGTTTGGACTTCGATAAACTAACCCAACTGTTAACGTTGAGTTTCCTGTAACTATGTTACACCAAACAGCTTCTTCGCAATCTGCTTCTCTTTCTAATTTTATTTCATAAGCCTGAATAGATTCTTTAATATATAAAATAACTCCACCTCCCTTTCTTCCTATTCTACCTTTTCTAAACATTACATATCCTGTCAGTCCCAATTCAGCATCTGATATATTGGTGGTGGTCCAGGATTCGGTTATACCTATTATATGAGGGTCAATATCTTCTACCATAATGTTTAGTTCATTTCTTTTGTTTACTATACTCCTTGCATTTAAACAAACACATTTATATTCAGCTTCAGAAGAGTTTTCCAGTCTGTTATTTGCTGATTCATTTGTGCTGTCTTTATCTATGCCTCCATTTTCAGGCTTTTCTGTGAGTCCCCCCTGCGAATCTAGTTTAAATAGATGCAACCTGTCCCACTGTCAACAGATCGCAGCAGGTTCTCTGAAAAAACTGCTGCCCCTTTCCACTAAGATGGAGGCCATCTCTCATGTACATATCTTCCCTCCCAACAAAGTATCCCCATAAATCTGTGAATCCCACCCCCTCTTCTTCACACATCTGCTCAACTAGTGCGTTGATCGCCATCCTCTTGCAGTTTCTATACATTGCCCCCCTTCCTCCCATTACTGGCAAAATCACCTTCCCTCCTCTCAATCTCCTTTCCTCAGTTTTCTTGCCACTGCTATTCTCCTTCAGTCTTGCAGTATTCTCACCTCTCTCCCTGTCGTCTCTCTCCATTCGACCTGCCTCCTTGCTAATTCCCATCTCCATTCCCTTCACAATATCTGTCAACTTAACTATCTCCTTCTGCAGACACTCCACCTTCCAACACCCAATGCACTGAAAGGTGAATCCTTCCTCCATGGTTTCTGCACATGACTTCCCACAGCCGGACAATGCAAAATCTACCCAGCTGTGGCAGTGATCGCACACCAAATGTCGCTTTGCCTTGACTTGCCGCTTGCAAGGCGCCATATCACGATCAGAATTTATTTAATAACTTAACTAACTTAGTCTTTATAAAGACTGTTTCCTGTGTGCTACAGCACACTTTAGGTTACACATTTCAATTACACACCCGACTATTTATCCTGACACGAACGCTAACATTACCGGTAGTGACCTAATTTAAATACAATCAATTACGTTACGTTAGGCTGCTTTATTTATTTAGGTTACGCCGCCCGACTATCGCCCTTGCTTAATTTTAACAACAATGCTACCTAATCAAAATATCTAGCAAGTACTGGCTTACACTAATATTATCTTATGTAAGTAGTTTGATGGTTGTTACTTTATCTCCTATATATTCTACCACATAATCAGGTTTGTTAAATCTTGTTTACAACTTATCGAAGGCTAAGCCTAAGTGAGTTACCCTATTATCACTCACTATACTAAGGTGTTCAAAAATACTTTAACTAACTAACTTTAAGCACAACTGCTACTCAATATATGTTTATTGCAACTTTATGAATGATATTAAGGTGCCGGGGCTGTCCATTCTATCCTTTAAAACGCGCACCTTGTACACTGACAGGCATTCTTTATGGCGGCTTCCGACGTATCCTCCATAAATGCCCACTTACTACACCACTGCCTCTTCAAGGAAATCCGTTTTACTTGCGACGGGGCGCAGGAATCGAATTTAGACAAGGCTATTGGAATCCAGTTGCGGGAACGCTGGTGACTGCCGTTCACTTAGCACATACGGCACGCGCTCGCCGCAATGAAAGCAACACTCGCTTAGCGTTGGAAATCAATTTGGCGGACCTTGTCCAGCATGCTATGATTGAAGTATTCAACAGCTCTTTGGCCTCATTACGTGAAATCGTTGCGAGTATCATTTAGACAGACGGTTAGTGCTTCTCGCAGTGACCAGTCGGTCACTGCCCCGCGTCGATAATACGATTATCTCATTGATAACCGCAACCCACAGTTGCAATGTAAATATAGACATTTGTTGCTAGAAATGTAAATTGGAAATCCAAGTGATGAATGGAAAAGTATTTTTGTTGACTTTCGACAATATTGTGTTACTTTTATTTCAGTAGTCCAAACAACAATGTTGTTGTACTTAACACAAATACTTATGCTTTTGTTTAAGTTGTTCTGGTGTTTCAACGTGTCTGTGCGTCATATTTCGAGTTGTGCGTCGTTTGACGTAAAACGCGATCTGTTCAACAGTGGGTCAACGCTTTATTATTTGTGACGTTACAATAACGGTCGATGACGTAACTGAAAAACGAATATTCAGCGAAAATTTTTAAACAGAATATCTATCTGAAGAAGGTCTACGTCTACATTGTACGACATCTGACAATTATGTGTCAGATTAACAATATATGTCATGTCATTGTCAAGTTTTAAGGTACGATGTGGATAAGCTTTGTGCTAGAGGGCCAAGCCATGGGGTCTATGTGAAAACTAGAGGAGTCTTTGAACAATTATACCTTGGAAGTAGATGGACATAACCCCTCATGGGAAAATATTCCCCATTGACAAAGATTCTTGCCATCTTATAGACGGAACTATACACGAATAACTAGATCCTAAAGTGAAGAACCAGTACATATGTGACTGAATACCTTTAAATAAACAAATTCCAGAACAAAGTATAATAATTGTTATGGTTTTGTTCATGGGGGCTATGTACGTGAATGGTTATGTCCAAAGGGGATATATCCTGAGTGGTTATGTCCAAAGGGAATATATCCTGAATGGTTATGTCCAAAGGGGGTATAACCTGAGTGGTTATGTCCGGGAGGTGTTTGTTTGTGAGGGGGTATATATTATTGCATAACAGCTGACGTTTTGAAAGCAGGCGGCGAGAAGACTGATGTCTGATCATGATATGCTCCTGGCAACATTTATTGCAGCATGGCAGATTGGTGCAGAAGTCTGACCATACCAACACACAAGAAAGAATGCACCTTCACACATTTGAGCAATTCCCCCCACATCCATCCAGATAAGGACTTCTGTAAGATTGTAGCTATGAGTATAGATGACAACTTTGACGCACACATCAAAACAACAATATTTGGATATTGGTAGAACAGAAAGACGGTATAGATGTTATTTTTGTGGTAAGCCAGATCATAAAAAACACAAATGAGCACATGCTTCCACCGAATTTCCATTTTCTCACTGTTACTCAAATATTTTCAGTTCTAAAATCTCTCTATCTACTCTTTGTTTTTTCATCCTGCTCATCGTGGTTTGACACTGTCCGTAATTTCAACTGTGCGTCCATGCAATATTGGTGTGACTTAGTGCGTGCGACCATGTCGTCAGTCGCGTTTTTATTGGCCTTGCGTCCGACCAAAGAGTCTGGATTTGTTTCTAGACTAAAATAGTCGCATTCAGTCGACACCTGACTCGTCGTAATAGACGAAATGCACGCAACAGTCCCACTGGACTCGTCCGTGATAGCTTTCACAGTTCTCTCGTCGCTTGTACTGATGCCTAAAGCTGACGCATTTCGACGTTCTCGTGACATTTGCACTGCCGAAGATCGCTTTCAGTTGCGACTAGAATAAATTCGTAGAAATTATATTTAACTGTTGTTTACTGTTGTGCATGGTTAGCTATGGTGAGTGTTCTGTTTTATCTTACGGTGTTTGTTCGGCGAATACGGTATCGTATCTATCCAGATTTGTTCCAATCGATATTATAACGTTATACAATTGTATCGATTCTCTGCTGGTTGTGCATGCAGCAGAGTCTCGTCTCTGGTATGTCCTCCCTTCCCTCTCTCCCTCCTCTCTCTCACCCTCCTCTGTCACTCTCTTTCTCCTTTCTCCATTCTTCTATCCTCTTATAATTTATGTTATTTATTTGGAAATAATACCATTACATTTTAGTTATATCGATATTTATATTGAACTACCGGATCGTTTACGACCAGCAAGAACCTTGTGTTAAATCATAATTTATCTGTACGATACATGTTAGCGTTGTCGTTGACAGGTAAATGTTGTTGCTATGTTAAGACACTGACCACCACATGAATGCATTAACGTAGCGCGCACGTAAATGTCTGGGTGCATGGTCGCACTTACCCGTGAAGAAATGCGCATCAAGGGCTACTGGGGAATAAATCTAGCTAACTGGTTACATGTAGAGGCGCCTGCGATGTGGCGATGACGTTGTCGCGTGTGTATTAACTACAAACAGCCGGTCGACACGAGGACGGTCGTCATTGCCGTTAATCCCGAGGGACGGCACACATCAGTGTATGTAGCTCGCGCGGCGTGTCTTGTAGCGCCAGTTAATGTATCAGTGACGCCCAAAGAAGGACAGGAGGGGCGTCGATGAAGGAATCAAACTATGTTGACGCACGGTGTTAGTACACACGTTGTTACCGAACGTCACTAATGACTCACGGCGTCAACAGAGATACGACCACCGAATGTCAACCACGAACGACAACGTCAACAGCAAGATGACTAGTGAAGTGAAAGTCATCCCTGACTTACGATGTCTAAACGAGAAGATGACTGCCATATATCAACCGCGAAACACAATGTCAACAGAACAATTACTACCGAACACCACCACTGACCACGACATCAGCAGAACGATTACTATTGTGGTCACCCTGGACACACGACGTCAACAGACAGGTGCCTAGTGTATGTCACAGGGGACACACGACGTCAACAGATACGTAACTATTAGAAGCAAAACAAGAAGTTTATTTTGACCACAAATATATAAAATGAAACTACACAATATAAAAGTACACACACACACACACACAAACACACAAACACAAACACATACACACACACACACACACACACACACACACACACACACACACACACACACACACACACACACACACACACACACACACACACACACACACACAAACACACACACACAAGCACAAGCACACGCACGCACGCACGCACACAAACACACACACAAACACACACACACACAAACACACACAAACACACACACACACACAAACAAACACACACAAACACACACACAAACACACACACACACAAACACACACACAATGACAGCCATGTATATGAATTGATTCGACAAATTGTATAGGGGCATTGGTTCGTCAAATAAAATGTCTCCGTCTCGAATTCTGTGAAGAGAGCTTGAACGTGAAAGAATCAATTTCTGTTTCTCGTGTTTCTTTTCTGATACATGTATGCGGTTTTGAGTTATTGCACAACACACACAAACAAACAAACAAACACACACACACACACGCACACACGCACACACGCATACACACACACAAACACACACACACACACACACACACACACACACACACACACACACACACACACACACACACACACACACACACACACACACACACACACAAACACACACAAACACACACAACCGCACACAAACGCACACAAACGCACACAAACGCACACAAACGCACACAAACACACACAAACACACACAAACACACACAAACAAACACACACAGACGTTCACGCACACGTACACACACAAACAAACACATACACACAAACACAAACAAACACACACACAAACACACACAAACACATCACACATACACGCATGCACGCACGCACACACACACACACACACACACACACACACACACACACACACACACACACACACACACACACACACACACACACACACACACACACACACACACACACTATATATATATATATATATATATATTATTTTATGTACTACTATAGTTGCAGTAATCTATGGAATAGTTTGTGTTCAAGTATTAATTGTTATTACGCTATTTAATATAATAAAATGATTATCTTACCATGATATGGCATTGAGAATATCAACAAAGCATATTTGACACCTAGCTGACAAGGCCAGGGTAAACATAAGTGATTACATTTCGATTTGTCAATGGATTCCTGGTCATAAATGTCATGTTTGGCGATTTGTTTTTGATAGCGATATTTATCATTCTTGTTATTTTCAGAAATGACATGATTGAAAATCCTTTTTGCTGTGTTTCATAATCGTTCCATTTCAACGCATTACAATGTCGTAAATAGAAGCAGATTTTTTGCGAATATTCGATGTATCGAATCATCACACAATGACAGCCATGTATATGAATTGATTCGACAAATTGTATAGGGGCATTGGCTCGTCAAATAAAATGTCGCCGTCTCGAATTCTGTGAAGAGAGCTTGAACGTGAAAGAATGAATTTCTGTTTCTCGTGTTTCTTTTCTGATACATGTATGCGGTTTGGATTTATTGCATTTCAACAAAGAAACTGTATAACAAAAGCATTACATGTGAGGTGATTTTTTGAAAGTCGGTCGGGCCTATCAACGCATGACGGATGTTAAAATTAGACCTGTGCGTCACTTGACGTGTTACGTTGTTTATTCGAGTCAAAATTGTATTACTGACGTTACATTAGCTGACGACCGCGTGACTGGGAAGCGAGCACTGGGCCGAAAATGGTAAAAGAATTGATCTTTCAGGAGTAGACCTATATCTACGAATCTCAGAAAATCGTAACAACAGTGTTTTCTCGAAATTCACGCCTATGTTAACTTTTTTTCTCACCAGTGGACAGTTTTCGTAGCTAGTAACAATTGCTGAAAACAAGCATAATTCACCCACAACTGTTCATAGTTATGTCATCTCCGTGAAACATCCAGTACAAATACTTCCTGAAACCGTCCCTTGCGTGTGTGTAGGCAACACGCTCTGGGAAATAATATCGAACAATAGTTGCTCGGTGATCTAAACACGAACGGCCAAGTTGCTTCCGGAGGATGGTTATTTGGGAAAGTAAAAAAATAAATATCTGGTTTGAGGTTAAGTAATTGCCGATGTTGATCGGTAGAGAGCGGTGTGAACAGACGAATATCGATACACGGAATTCCAGTGATACGACATGTTAACAACATAATTCTACAGTTGTCATGACCAGCACACAGTAATGCATTTATTGAATATTTGCTGTAGTGATCAACATACCGGGTGACATGGGAGCAAGAACGGTATGACGTAGCGAGTTCTTGTCACGTAGAAGGTCCGGCCAGATTGTACCCGACCCGGTAGCCCATATACAACACTTCATTTTGTTTAAATAGCGGCGAACAGAGCACTTGATATGTTGCAGCCTATAGAATGTATACACATATGACAGGCTTACACCACACGGAAAAAAACAAAGTTGTTTTTAGCGTCTGAACTTATGAAAGCTGCCGTCTTGGTAACATACAAAAATAAAATTCTACGGTTATTATTTACAAAGCAAATTCCATTAAATGACATCAGGTCTGGTAAATAATACAGAGAGATTGTTATCATATCTGATACCACAGACTCGGTCGGCTTTTGAGAAAATGAATGATAGTGAAATGTGAAAATATTTTTTTAGTGAAGAGTAGTGTGTAGTTTTGTTATTAAATATACAGATTGCACTTCTGCTTTATTAAAAAATTATAACATCTACTTATAATCGAGCTAGCGTATGTACGCGGGTAGGTTGATGTTTTCCTCTTAGACGGCTTGAATCTCGAGCGCCAAACTTTCATGGATTAATCTACGACCCCTAGAATAGGACGCAAGATCTATAACCTTCTAAAAATACCCCATATGTGTCAAGATTTTCACCTTTTATGGGGTAAATCAGTTGTTCGGAACGTAAAACGTAATATGCGCATAATACGTAAAACGTAACATAACAATCGCAGGAACCACAAGCACGTGGCAAATACTTCGGGAAACCGGCAACACGAAGTAGACGCTGACACTATAATACTTATGTCTACCCTCATGCCAATAACATATCAATATGAATAGTTTTTGACATTTCTACACTATCACGAATATGGCCTATCGATGGACGTGAACTTCACATTCTCTCCGACCTTCGACATTTTGAATAAACAACGAGTATCTACGAGCGCGTGTTTCTGTAATGATGCTGTGTGTTTTCAAACATTTGATAAATATTACTATCACGACTGCCATCTAATCGTCAGGTAACGGGCATTTTTGCTAGTTCGTGTTATCACAGCACAGTACAATGCATTTCGTCCTAAACATTAACACTGAAGCCTTGGCATGTTCCTTTGACGCAGTTTCCACATGTGGAGGCGGAGTCTGCACGTACACTCTGCAACAAATATACTGTTAGCCACTGCGCAACATAATATGTACCACCTGTGTATAGTATTACTAATTAATCATGTAAATACGGTTGGGTGACTAAGAGTGAAACAATTTTACTAGGCTTCGAACGCCTGCAACTGGATTCGAACACGGGTCCTGTCAAACGTGAGTGCAACACTATAGCGCTTCATCATCGTCGTAGCTCTATATCGTGATCGTTGTTGATCGTCGTCGTAGCTCTATATCGTGATCGTTGTTGATCGTCGTAGTAGCTCTATATCGTGATCGTTGTTGATCGTCGTAGTAGCTCTATATCGTGATCGTTGTTGATCGTCGTAGTAGCTCTATATCGTGATCGTTGTTGATCGTCGTCGTAGCTCTATATCGTGATCGTTGTTGATCGTCGTAGTAGCTCTATATCGTGATCGTTGTTGATCGTCGTCGTAGCTGTATATCGTGATCGTTGTTGATCATCGTAGTAGCTCTATATCGTGATCGTTGTTGATCGCATGTGCGTCACTCCGATATGTTGGTGTTGTACTTAGATGTCTAGCGACTTGAACTGCAATCAACGCTTATGAATCCGTATCCGGTGTGCATACATCGACCACGGCTCCAAAATGTCGTGACTTCTTAGAGCAAATTCGTGACACCGTCGGTACACTATGTAGGTACTTATCGTTTGTAACTCCGAATCTCGTGACATCAGATTCTTGATTCATGACATCGTGTCTAAAACTCAGGACTGCATTTATCGTGATGGTGAAGCGGTTACTATCCCAATTAGGCACTGAAAGTTATTTAAATGGTGCATGTTTGCCGATACGACAACCTACCAATTTCTTAGAGTTACAGTTTGATTGTAATGGATCGTTTGAACGCATCATATATTACATACCTAAACAGATAAATGAACTTCAAGCTAACTACTAAGTTAACACTCTTGACTTCCAACATATTTATGAAGTATAAAACAAAATTCAATTTTCAAAAGTGCTATATGAAATTAAAAATGCATGTATAAACGTCGATGTTTTATTTTTATGTTTAGTTTTAAGCGTTCAATAAGTGTAGGCAACTAATATGTTGATATGTTTGAAACAAAATTATTGGTTTTTTTTCAACTACTAAAAGTATGCAATGTTGTTTTTTGCATGCAACATCCCATACTTCCTTTATACACGGACCTAATGACTGGAAACAGCCACAATCGCGTCAGGTGAAGCTTCAATACGCGCCTGTCTGCAATCGTAAAATTAACAGTAGGTTTTTGTGATCATAAACTAAACATCTGTCTGCATTTGAGAAATAAGGCTAGGCATCATTAACAACAATTCCCCCGCCCGAGCGTAATCATTGCTTGCCGACCGGTATCGCTGCCATCTAGGTATCCGCTGGAATTCGTTTACACAGACAAGCCGCTTCAATACGGTGACATTTACTGATAACCGGTTATGTATGCCTCCACAGGTGTCAGTTTTTTCGTCCCGGCAACAACTGTCTAATAACTAGCGTTATTGTTGTATTGAATTAAATACCAAAACTACCGGAGAAAGCGTGGAAAGTTGGCAGGTCGCGCCATTGCTGACCCTGGAGCACATCAAGGATGCCGCTGTTTACACAAAACATTGGAAGTTCATTTTTATTTGCTTGTTTTGTTGATTTCAGTGCTTTTACCAGAGGTCGTCGTACCCCATTTAGGCTTCTGTATTTTTGCATGCAGGCAGTTTGCAACATGGCTGAAGAATTTAACTCTTATATTAACGTCTAAAACACGAAAATGTACTTCCATTACGCTGTATCGCCAACAGCGTCACTATGTTCTTACGACAAAGACGATCTTGTCGATTCATGAGGAGGATGTTACCGCAGTTCGATGTTGACATCTAACTGCTTCCTATTAGCACCCCTCCTCTCCGCCTGTTACCTTCCTACGTCTTTCTAAAGTCATCACCCAGTCCACTTAGCTCGGCTGTGGTCTTCACATTTTTCTGCGGTTTTAATATAAATATAAAAATAAGGTAAATGTAAGTTCATGTACAACACTGTATCCAATCCTTAGGACTACTCAACGCGCTTTACACCCCATGGCGGATACAATAGGTTCTCTCAGTTGAGAGTCCGACGCACACTTAGTAACGCCACCGCGCTCCACAACACTACAGTCACTCTGCGTACCAAATAGAAGCAGAGCTTTTATTATTTTATACATATTTACTGCGATTTTTTTAAATTTTCCATTGAATCGGACATTATCCTCTTACTTACATATCAACATAATTGTTATTCTTCCCATTTTGCTTGATGTCATTGTTACGTAGTTTAACATCTCCCGTTTTATTTGCTACTTCAATGTTCCCATGCCTTGTGTGTGCATATATTAAATGTCCCTCAATGGCATGCCGTCTACAATTTCGTTTATGTAAAGCGCGTTGTTGATGCATACCCACTTGTAAATTGCGCAGATAATGCGTCGAAAAGGTTCGTAGAAGTTTATAATTTATACATTGATTTACTGAACAATTAATTAAGCGTAGGTGATACGCAACAAGTCCACCGAGGCATCCGATTGACATTTAGACAACCGCTATGCAGCAGACAAATGACGTTCGGTTGCATAGTATGACGTTAGGCGCAGTAGCTTTACGTTGACACTAAGATCGTGACATTTTCTCCAAGACAAAACAGCGTCTGGAGAGTGATCCAGTCAAAGGTCGGGGCTATTGCCGCAGACCAGACTCGCAGAAACGTGCAAGTAATTAGCCGCCGTGCAGTGGATGCATTTCACGTGCACTGGTCTAGCCTTGTCACTGCACGAGACATTAACGGGTCAGTATAGCGGCGTGGATTAATAGCAGCTCGTTTCAACAGCCTCGCCAGAATCACCTGCACACGCTCGTCTAATGGAATACTGAAAGCGTGTCCTGCTAAATAGCACACACACATCGGAAGTTGCATTACGATTGACTCGGCGAAATCCGTCGTAACGACTACTGTCGCCGGTGCTGATTGCTGTTATATTGCCTTGCCGGTCTGCAGGTTTCAGGCGAAGGATCACCAATTATTTTCCAATTGACGAAAGTGTAAACGTTATCCCTGACTGCAGAGAAACCGATTCCTGGCATTTTCTGAAGGTCTTTTCGCTCGCCGACAATACCATTACCGCGGTGGATTATATATAGTAGAACTGCTTCTGGGACATTGTTATCAGTAGATCGATACATATGAAAAACGACGTATAGGCGAAACACTTGCAATTTGAAATAACGAATCGCCTAAGTAGTAGATTATCATATACTACTGACCTAGTATGATTAGTTGCGTTGACTGTACCTACATAACGGTGACGAAGGTATCGTATCAGTGAACAAACAGCTGTACAAATAATAATATAAAATTGCACCATCGGTCGGAGCGGTGGTGTAGTAGCAGACGTAATCGGACAAGGTTTTGTCCGATTACGTGTGCTACTACGCCATCATCTCACACACACAAAATTGATATATCTTTATGCAAATAAGTCATCAATTATTCGTCGACGTGTCTAATGTTCACATGTTCATATGTTCACGTTTCACTGCGATCACTTTCTCATGAACGTGCTCTTAACACTATTAAATTTGGATATACTGGTATATTAAAGGTAACTGAATAATTACCCATAAACACTACATTTAAAAGATTCTGCCGCGACATACGTCCTTAACACCATATAACAGTGTATCACGCAACTGACTGTAATACTTCGTAAAATGTATTTTCAGTGTATAAGTAGGCCCCCTGGGTATTAGCTAAAGGTACTTTACAGGACACAAATCAAGTCTTATGGAAGCGTAAACTATTAATGCTAGACAATTCTGGGTACGCCCCTGCAATACTGGGACATTACGTCGTTCGCTGCAGTCTACATTAAAGGACGGCTGTCTGTTCCGTTACGTCGTTCGCTGCAGTCTACGTTAAGGGGCGGCTGTCTGTTCCGTTACGTCGTTCGCTGCAAACTACATTAAAGGACGGCTGTCTGTTCCGTTACGTCGTTCGCTGCAGTCTACACTAGAGGACGGTTGTCTGTTCCGTGACGTGGTTCGCTGTAGTCTACACCAAAAAAGGTTGTTAAACACAGGCAGCAATTTGGATATTGCGTTTACAATGCGAACATTTCGCGGGCGGAACTTTCAAATGGCGGACACTGGTTTAGGGTTATTACACGCAATTTGGCGGGTAGTGTCCCCCTAGACCTTTGGAATTTGGCGTGCCCGTAGACCTTTTTGAATGGCCCCATGTGACCGTGCTCCCTAGACCCTTGAAAATATGCCCCCGTTCAGGTTACAATATGCCCCAGACTACCCTCTCTACATTAAAGGACGGCTGTTTATTTATTGTAGTATTAAAACAATATGTAAATAAATGTTAATAAATGAGGGACTGTCAACGGACATTTAAGCTATCGGTCACCGCGTAGACATATTAGATTAAGCAGTTTGTTGATATCGTATATTTCCCCCCAAATCCAAAGTACAAATATATTTGAATAAATCGTGGAATAATCTGCAACTGTAAGTTATGTTGACTGTTGTCCATAAATGATTTCCTGAGAACGATTGTTTCTAAGGTATTGTCGTAAGGTCTGTCTCAAAACAAGATGAAATCCCTTGCACGATATCCATAATGTGGCGTCTTTAAACTGCACCAATGCTGGATTCTGAACGATGCAATGCAATAATGCAACGCTGCAACTTCTTGGACAAAACGACAAAAACGCCGTACAAATATTTTGTAGCTGACATGTGTGAGAGACAGAGCGACTACACCACGCACGGTTTTGTTTGGCCTATTAATTGACCTCACCCTAATTTATCATAACGGAAACGAGGATTGCATTGCAGCAAAGTGTGGCATGTTTACTCCGACTGCGGAAAAACTGAAAACTACAAAACAAAAAGTAGGTTGTGCATAGAAAGTTATTTGTTTCGGCTTTTCGTTAATGCTTTCGTCATGCTTACAGTAAACACAATAACTGCCAGCAATTTGGGCTGTTTACTTCCGCATACGCACTGAGCGCGGATGCATGTAGTTGAACACTTGGGTGCCTATTCGCGACGTTTTCCGTTTGTTTTACTGCGCTGCGTCTCCTGTTTTATGGCGCTGTCCGTCTTCCATTGTGGGCATCCATTTCCTTCACGGCTAGCCAGAAATGCGTCTACGGGCGTCATGCGCATGCTAACGCGACAGTGCCGTCAAACTAACGTTATCTATGCGTTTTACGAGCAGGACGCATTTGCTGTTTGCGCACAACGGTCGTGATGAAAGGGTGGCAGTGGGACGTGTTATGCGGCAACTACGAAAGCAAACTGATTCCGTCTATTTGTCGCGTCCTAATAGGATTGTAGGTGCAGTAAAGGCGGCGTACCCGCTGGGGATATGTGACTGCTGACCAAGGGTGTGGCGCCGGTTCTGCAACGAGAACGCAACGTACTGTTGAATGTTCTCGTACCCTTCGGATTTGTAAAATCGCATGACCTGTGGTGTCCCGTCGGCGCATTTGATAGCGACTGTCCGTAGCAAAGATGTACTGTTGAGATACAACTCCTACGTATAATACTGCGAAACTCGTGAATCGCAATCACGTTTGGAGTTCGCCTACATGTGCGTGTGTTGCGTACAGACAATCGTAGTCACTGATTTGTAATAACTATTTTGGAACAACCGTTTCTGGAAATCAGTCGTTTTCGTGAAAGTATCAGTGTGATTCGCGTATGTGTTGTTACCATTTTTTGTTTGTTTTTAAGTTGCATTCTGATATAAAGTACCTTTTTAACTGTTTTTACGACGAAAGTGTATGTACAACATAAACAAAACTCATTTGATCATACTCGCTACCATGTACACTTGTATGTCACTTTGGCATTTGGAATGTTATTTGCTTTTGCAAAATTACCAGTTACCAGGTCCGGCCAGCAGAATAACTGCTGATAAATCGCGGATATAGTGGGGCATGTGGATTCACTTGGAACTGGTAATTTATATTTAAAAGATGGACGATCTCAGAATGCAACGTTAATAACTGTACGTGTTCTACTAGGTTACATCGACATTTATAGTAAAATGCCGCATTGTGTGTGTGTGTGTGTGTGTGTGTGTGTGTGTGCGTGTGTGTGTGCGTGTGTGTGTATGTATGTATGTATTATGTATGTTTATGTTATATATGCACCTTTGTATGTATATGTTTGTGTGTGTGTGTGTGTGTGTGTGTGTGTGTGTGTGTGTGTGTGTGTGTGTGTGTGTGTGTGTGTGTATGTATTATGTATGTTTATGTTATATATGCACCTTTGTATGTATATGTTTGTGTGTGTGTGTGCGTGAGCGCGCGCGCGCGCGCGCGTGTGGTGCACCCGTCCGTGCGTGTGTGCGTGGTAGACGTCTTTTAATATTTATTTCTCACACCTTCTCATTAGTCCTTTGCTTCAGTCTCATAAAACACGCTTCTTAATAAATACATCGATGCACTAAAGTTGCGTGCCACGTCACTGTATTTCAAACGCACGTCTTTATATTTTATGAAGTGTTTCGCACAACAGAGAGCAATATTTCACGAAACACATTTTCAATCTTTCATTATTTACCAACCAAACGTGCTTTCAACAGAAATCAAGTCATATGAGTTCGTTGACATATGAGTGCAAGAGAGCCCTGGATATCAACGGATTCCCCTAGTGAAAAACTAAGAACGCCATCTTTGATTTTGTATTGTAGTTGCTTTTTGAAGTAATTACGCGAACTCAGAGAATTGTTTATGAGGGAAATATTTGTGGACGAAGGAAAACGCATACACACGCACGCACACATGCCTATGCGCTCACACGCGCACGCGCACATACACGCGCGCGCACACTAATGCTGTAGGAGTCATTGGTGCTGTAGGAGTCATTAGTGCTGCAGGAGTCATCAGTTTTGATGGAGTAATCAGTGCTGTAACGACCATTGTTAATCATCCATCACCCTGCCCCCTGCCCGCTTCGTCATTGAGTGCGCGGTCTCTCGAGGTGAACATTAACGCTGATAAATTACAACGGACAAACAAGACGCATCGACACTACCCTGGATTATTTCTGATACGCTCTTTGGAGCCGTTTGATTAATAATAATAATAATAAATAAATATTTGTAGGCAAGCAACTTGGTAAGGATGGATGCAGGCAAGCTAGCAAAGACACTGTACTGTACCTGAACCTTCCCGCTGTAAATATGTTAATGTGTGTGTGTGTGTATGTGTGTGTGTGTGTGTGTGTGTGTGTGTGTGTGTGTGTGTGTGTGTGTGTGTGTGTGTGTGTGTGTGTGTGTGTGTGTGTGTGTTTTTGTGTTTGTGTGTATGTACTATGTATGCATGTATGTATGTACGCATGCATGCATGTATGTACGTACGTACGTATGTACGTATTATGTATGTATGCAGGCATGTATATATGTACGTTAGTATGTATGTGTTTGTGTGTGTGTGTAAATGCGCGCGCGTGCGGTGCGCCCATCCGTGCGTGTGTGCGTGGTAGACGTCTTTTAATATTTATTTCTCACTTCTTCTTATTAGCCCTTTGCTTCAGTCTAAAAAAACACGCTTCTTAATAGATACATCGATGCACTAAACTTGCGTGCCACGTCACTGTATTTCAAACGCACGTCTTTATATTTTATGAAGTGTTTCGCACAACAGAGAGCAATGTTTCACGAAACGCATTTTCAATCTATCATTATTTACCAACCAAACGTGCTTTCGACAGAAATCAAGTCATATGAGTTCGTTGACATATGAGTGCAATAGAGCCCTGGATATCAACGGATTCCCCTAGTGATAAACTAAGAACGCCATCTTGAATTTTGTATTGTAGTTGCTTTTTGAAGTAATTACGCGAATTTAGATAATCTGTATTAGGGAAATATTTATGGACGCACACATGCCTACGCGCTCACACGCGCACACGCGAACGTACGCGCGCGCGCGCACATACATACACACACACACGCACGCACAACATTAATGCTGTAGGAGCAATCAGTGCTGTCGAAGTCATTGGTGCTGTATAAGTAATTAGTGCTGTAGGAGTCATCAGTGCTGTAGGAGTCATTAGTCTTGTAGGAGTCATCAGTGCTGTATAAGTCATCAGTGCTGTAGGAGTCATCAGTGCTGAAGGAGTCATCAGGGCTGTAGGAGTCATCAGTGCTATAGGAGTCATCAGTGCTGTATGAGATATCAGTGCTGTATGAGATATCAGTGCTGTAGGAGTCATCAGTGCTGCATGATATATCAGTGCTGTATGATATATCAGTGATGTATGAGTCACCGGTGCTGTATTAGTCATCGGTGCTGTATGAGTCATTAGTGCTGTAGGAACCATCGGTTCTGTATGAGTCATCAGTGCTGTAGGAGTCACCAGAGCTGTAGGAGTCATCAGTGTTGATGGAGTCATCAGTACTGTAACGACCATTGTTAATCATCCATCACCCTGCCCCCTGCCCGCTACGTCATATAGTGCGCGGTCTCTCGAGGTGAACATAAGGGGTCATGTTCTAGTTAGACTTCCTGTTCATTGCACACGAAGAAAAGTGCAGTGTATTTTTGAGAAATAATTTTTTTTACAAAATTCACATGCTGTGACATAAGTGCATTTGAGTAGGGAGATTGTCATGTGTGATTGTAGAAGGTGTTGACTGTAAAATGGTGGATTTCTAGATGATTTGAATAAGCGAAAGGATATTTGGCAGCAATTTGCCTGTGTGACCTGTTGCGGAGTAATTCTTGCCGGCATTTGTAAATATTGACGGGTGTCACACATACAGGCATTTTACGAGAGCTGGAAGTATGCAATTTCTTTTTAAATCTATCAGCATGTCAATGAGATGATGATAACAGCAGGTGAGAAGTTTAAGACATTTTATAGGTCACGTTTTCTTATAATCAGACAAAACGTTAACATGGTCGCCTATGGGAAAACCAACAGTGTGCTGACCCCATAAACGCTGATGAATAACAACGGACAAACAAGACGCATCGACACTACCCTGGATATTTTTGATACGCTCTTTGAGGCCGCTTGGTTAATAATAATAATAATAAATAAATAAATATTGCGGGCAGGCAACTTGGTAAGGATGGATGCAGACAAATTAGCAAAGACACTGTACTGTACCTGACCCTTCCCGCTGTAAACATGTTAATGTGTGTGTGAGTGTGTGTGTGTGTGTGTGTGTGTGTGTGTGTGTGTGTGTGTGTGTGTGTGTGTGTGTGTGTGTGTGTGTGTGTGTGTGTGTGTGTGAGTGTGTGTGTGTGTGTGTGTGTGTGTGTGTGTGTGTGTGTGTGTGTGTGTGTGTGTGTGTGTGTGTGTGTGTGTGTGTGTGTGTGTGTGTGTGTGTGTGTGTGTGTGTGTGTGTGTGTGTGTGTGTGTGTGTGTGTGTGTGTGTGTGTGTGTGTGTGTGTGTGTGTGTGTGTGTGTGTGTGTGTGTGTGTGTGTGTGTGTGTGTGTGTGTGTGTGTGTCTGCGCTCCACAATTGACAAGCCAATATATACTTTACAGCGATATTTTAGATGTTCTAGACGTTGGTTAATTTATCTCATCGTTAAATTATGTATTTGTAAATATATAACAATATGAAATATTACAGGTGTAACACGTTTTGCATAGTTCTTTGTTACTGAAATGCTATTAAATATATAGACAATCTATGTCTTGTTACAAAACTATATCAACACACTGAGTACGCATGAGGGCGTAAGTGCATGTGTGTGTGTGTGTGTGTGTGTGTGTGTGTGTGTGTGTATGTGTGTGTGTTTGTGTGTGTGTGTTTGTGTGTGTGTGTGTGTGTGCGTGCGTGCGTGTGTGTGTGCGGACGAGTCTGTGTACGTGGGAGCCTGTGCGTTATGGTAGCGTGTGAGCCTCAGAAATCACATGCTACATCACAACAGAAATCATCGATTTGTTTTGTTTCTTTTACCTAGCAATCTCGTTTACAAATATAAGATGACACACGCAGTTTGTTCTTTCCAACAAACTCCCTTGCAAAAAGAGAAAACATCAGATTGTAAAGTTCTTCTATGAAGTAATCGTTAAAGTATCTACCTGGTTCTTCTTTCTAACAATCTCCTTCACAAATAATGGAAGACACGATGGTTTTTTCTTTTCAATAATCGCCTCCTGCAACGACAGGAAAACAGCTCGTTTCCTGGAGATTGTTTTTCATAATAGTACTCATTTAGTTACTTGATTTCTTTGAACCATTCTCTGAGTGCGCTGTCAGAACAGTAACTGCAGTTTAGCCGAGATTTTGCTCTAGGTTTTGCTTTTTAAAGTAAACGCGTAGATCGTGTCAGACTGGCACCCTAGTCGTGCGCATTCTGTCGACTGTCACTACACTGTCACGAGCTTCATTAATAATTAACAGCGTCATCCCGTGTAACGTGTAGTAGTTGATGGGGAGGCTTCAAACGGGAAATCGGAATTGAGTGGGGTACCACAGGACCTATATTATTCTTAATATACATCAACGATTTGGATGATGAAATAACATGCAAGGTGTTGAAATTTGCGGATGACACAACCTTTTTTAATTTTAGAAGGATTAAAAGTGATGGAGATAGACAGCATTTACAAAATGATCTTGACAGGTTGATCAAATGGTCTGAAAAGTGGCAAATGCTGTTCAATTTTGGAAAATGTAAATGCCTCCACACAAGACATGGGAACGAAGAGGTAGAATATACAATGGGGGGTACTGTACCAAGTACTACTGTAAAAGAAAAGGACTTAGGGTTAACCATTAGTGCTGATATGAAGGTTTCAGAACAGTGCGGAATTGCAGCTTCAAAGGGAAATCAATTCCTTGGATTAATTAGGCGAAACATAACGTATAAGGAAAAATAACTATTATACCTCTGTACAAAACAATAGTGAGGCCTCATTTAAAACATTGTATACAAGCGTGGAGGCCGTAGATGTGCTAGAAAGAATACAGAGAACAACGACTAAAATGATACCAAAACTGAGAGATCTTAGTTATGAAATATGCCTAAAAGAATGTGGTTTAACAACACTAGAGACCAGGAGATTGAGAGGAGATCAGATAGAAGTGTTTAAAATATTGAATGGTTATGAAAATATTGATAGAAATATTTTTTTCTCAGTTAAGAAAGATAGAAGGACTAGAGGACAGGAAGTTACATTAGCAAAGGAGCAGTGTAGATTATATATATGAAAGTTATATTTTTTATAAAGGATTGTAAACGAATGGAACAGATTATCTGCTGATTGTGTGGGTGCTAGTAGCGTGAATATGTTTTAAAATAAAATGGACACATGCCTCAGACGGGCGGGATACACATAGATAAAAGGGTTGGACTCTCGATAAGCCAAAGGGCTTCCTTGCCCACCTGCCACCTAGAGTTAATTCTCTGGGTGGCAGTCTTGTTAAATCTTGTTAAATCCCTTGCTGTGGTTGGAAGGATCGACCGTCGTCAGATATGAACTGAAGGCTGCACTCAGGACACTGTATACAGATAAATTATGATATTAATTTGTTTAATTAATTAGTCGTTATTTATTCCGCGTACATCTATTAGGTCAGTGCGTACTGCGGGTACACACACAAACACGCACGCACGCACGCACGCACACGCGCGCGCGCGCGCGCGCGCACACACACACACACGAATCCAACAGAACCGGTGTTAAGTCACCGTAATAGTCCAATCACCACGTAAAACCCACTGGTACTGAGGAGATGCTTTTGTCACAAATTGTTCCAAGCAGTCAACGAGGGCTCTCTCCTAACTAGTATAATGGATTATCGGCGGGCATCTAATTGATCACATCATGTGTGCCCTGGGGAACTAGAGTCAACACGGAAAGCTACAGATCCATTATGGCTATTGACAAAACTGAAACAAACACGTAGTAGCGGGACGTTGATGTCTCACACCAAGTATCAAGGCGGTGTATTGATATTAGCCGTAATTAACCGCTGCGGCAGTTTTATATATATTGTGTAAACCTGTTTGTATAAAGAAATTGTGGTTTTTTGTGTCCGAAGCATTTCGATGTGTCAAGCGATGATCATGCGAAAAAGGTATTCAAACAAAAAACATGAACTGCCTCATCAAATCGTAGGCATTTAGTACCCGGTATTCAGCACTGTTGTCGTACGATCCTATAGCGACACCGTGCGGTGTTTCGTATCACTATAACAGGCCACGCTCTGTACTCTAGGAGTCTCCATTGCGCGGGAGCACGCATAAACACCAACGTTCACAAATCACAATTTGTGACCTTCTAAAATTATTATGATAACTTATAATAAAATCTCATCCGTATTATTCAATATTGGATACATTTAACTGGACGTCCGTTTCGTACGTGATAGAAAGGTTTCGTCGACCCTTCCCTCCCCCTCCCCCCAGTCTACGTATCGTATACAAACAAGGATTCCACATCGAGAACACGCCATCGATCTCGCACGTGCCAATCTTAACCACAATAGGAGTGGCGAAGCCAGCGTGCCGATGATATCGGTGATATCTAACGCCCCGGGCAGCGCGGGATTGACAGCCAGTATTAATTCCGAGAGCCAGGAGGGATGTCATCGTTAATGCACGCGGCGCATGCGCTGTCACCACCCGACAGTGCTACATTAACGAGAGCGGCTGGCGGCTTCGGCAGAACAACGAGCGGGAGGACAAGTCGCTGACGCGAGTAGATTTGCCGGCGCGGCAAGTACTAATCGAGTACACGTGAGCCATAGAAGACTAGCAGTTGCAGAGATGTCGCGGCCACGAGCACATCGAACGCGCTCCGAGGGCGAGTCGTCGAACCTGGGCCGGGCGTGCCAGACGCACTACAGGGTGACGGTGATGGGGGCAGCGGGAGTCGGCAAGACGTGCATCATATCGCAGTTCCTGCACGCAAAGTTTTACGCCAAGTATAAAGCGACGGTGGAAGAGTTCCACCGACAGATCTTTTACCAAAGCGACGGCAGTTCGCTCATGCTGGACATCCTCGACACGTCGGGCGCCTACGCATTCCCGGCCATGCGGCGGCTCTCTATCTCGACGTCCGACGCCTTCGTGCTGGTATACAGCGTAGACGACCCCGCCTCCTTCGACGAGGTGAAGCGACTCCGGGAGCAGATCATCGAAGAGAAGGAGGACGAGCTGACGCCAATCGTAATCGTCGGCAACAAGAGCGACGTGTCGAGCGAGAGTCGGGCCCTCGAGCGGGTCACCATCGAGAGCACGGTGAACATTGACTGGAACAACGGGTACGTTGAGGCGTCGGCCAAGGACAATCTCAACATCGGCGACATCTTCGACGAGCTGATGGTGCAGGCTGACCTGCACGTCAGTCTCGGGTCGACGGCAGACCACAAGCGCAGGACGTCCCTGCCCTCCTTCAACTCCAACTGCAAACACGACGCACTCGAGATTCTGCGCAAACAGGACAGTTGCCGCATTTCGTAAGACATGGCCTCTCGCTACTAACTGTGTGATTCTGTGTGATACTGTGTGATACTGTGTGGACGCACGAACATGTAATGAAACATTCGTGAACGAACTGTCTGTTTCTATAACATCCGTCGCACACACGAGACTAATTCCATGATCTGCCAAACAACGACGGCTCTTTCAGCGGCATCCACGCTGCAGGCGAGACACTCGAAGAAACGTTCATTCCGTGCTCTGTCTTTTATCGTAAAGACACATTTTGTACTTGTTCACGTGTATATTTTATACATACGTTTGTATTCTGATTTGTATTCGTGTTTGACGCTGTTTCTGCTGCTGCTGCTGCTCCTGCTGCTGCTGCTGTTGCTGCTGCTGCTCCTGCTGCTGCTGCTGCTGCTGCTGTTGCTGCTGCTGCTGCTGCTGCTGCTGCTGCTGCTGCTGTTGCTGCTGCTGCTGCTGCTGCTGCTCCTGCTGCTGCTGCTGCTGCTGCTGTTGCTGCTGCTGCTGCTGCTGCTGCTGCTGCTGCTGCTGCTGCTGCAGCTGCTGTCTCCAGACACGTTAAGTCGGCCCCAGGGGCTGCGCAGTATTAATATATAGTAGATACTGCAGAAAGGCGATGACAAAGAAGTAAAGCTTAGTCGGTTGTGACACTGTTCAATGACGAGAACGGTATTTTGAGTTGTATGTAGCCAAACAAACGGCAAATCCAATGCAATTTTATATATTGTATATTTGATGTATTGCCAATATTTAATGACGCTTAACCATCGTGACCATCGTGACCATTGTGACCATTGTGACCATCGTGACCATTGTGTGAACAATGCGTGCAACTGCGATTCGTCGAACATTTATTTTAAAGAAAAAAGCTATTCGCCTCCGATGTGTTAACGCATAATGTAGCTATGGGACGTTGCACTCTCCAACATGTACGTGATGTTTACGTGCGTGACGTGTTTGCAGATTGCTGGTCTGCCTACGTTCTACCGATAGCAGATCATATATTTGCATTTCGCGGCACTATGTTTATCAACAGAGTCGTGTGTTGACGGTAGAAAAACAGTGGCCTAGCCGGCAAGCTTCTCTATTTTTAACTGAACTGGATATTTTCGGTGCAGTACCAAGACGATAAATGGCGAAACAATGAGCCTACCACTACCAAAAATAGAATGGTTGTCGACTATTATAGCGTTCATGTCGCGTATCGTACCGCTATCCTCTTGACATTTGTTACGATGCGCTCAGTAATGATCAATTAAGCTCATATCATGTACCGCTTCACGCATGAATTTTGTCGTACTTGTAAATAACGAGTACGTCACTATGATGAATATGATACAGACCAACCATTTTGCTACAGTTTTGATGTGTGTATTGTATTAATTTTATAAATTTATTGTTTTATGTGACACGATTTTGCTATTTTACATTACAATGTCAATGCACATATTGTTCGTTATATTGAATAAAATATATATATTGATATCGATAACGATAACTCCTGATGTAGATTCGATCATTACATATAGATATAGGCCTAAGTCAAATCGCCGGTGTAGTAAGTTAAAAACGCTCGCTCTCGAAAAAACTACGGTAGTACTTTGAACACGGACTCAAAATACTCTAGAATATTTCAATCTAGCTGCACGAGTTCAAAACTACTACAATGCCAACGTTCAAATCTGATCGTTTTAACACAAAATCGTTGTCAGTTTTATTATGTAGAATCATGTTATATAGTTTTAACTATAATTACTCAAACGTTTTGGCCGCGCACCTGCGTCTTAGGCAGGCTTCGGTCCAAATGCGAGTCAGTTGTCTATGAATATTGACGTATTGTCAATCTGACAAGAGCCGTTGGAAGCTGCGTTCAAGACACTGCCGTAATTGTTAGAGCGGGGAGTGCTGCACCGGCATGTGTGCTTACACGTGCAAGGGCGTTGCCACGACGGCATGATTCTCACCCAGGGTCGGGCTGCGGCCTCGAGGAAGGACGGCAGACGCCACGCCCGTGGCTTGTTGACATCGACGCCAAATAGCTAGCAATCTATGGTGTAAACCACCAGACACGACAACGTTGTATCCTGTTAAAGCGTCTGTTCTCTGGTCTGTTCAGTTACCAGGAATCAGCTAGGGATGACTATTATTCGTGAGCAAGGGAGAGAATCGAAAACAATCGAACATAAGTCGGCAGTAACATATAATGCCGACATGTATTATTGACTCGGAGGGCGTGAAAGTGATTGACGGGGAGTAATTATGTGGTGGATAGGACCTAAGGGAGGCCATCTTGATCAGGAAAACAACACCGATCTTGAATCGATACGCGGTGTTCCGACTCAGCCACGTGCCTGGTTGTTAATAAAAGAACATAAAAATAACACAAAAATAATCGATCTAATAGATTTTATCTTTTTATGGACTAACTACCGAATGTGAAAATGGTGCCACAGTATATCTAGGGACAGGATACACATAGCCTTTCGTTCTTTTCACTGAATTTCGGTTCGGCCGAACCCAAATTAATGCAGAAACGTGCTCCTAAAATTCACACGTGTAAGATAGCGTATTTGCACAAAGTAGCTGTTGGCTGTAGCCGATACGAAGTAAGTTAGTTGGTTTAAATAAGTACGAAACGAGAGGAACAGTCCAGCTCCAGCTCTAACAAGTCACGGTGAGACCTTAAACCCACAGCATCGTCTGAAAACTTCATAAACCTGAGTAAGTTTGGCCCAATTTGTTACCATACCCTTATAAATAAGAGTTCGTGACAACTGGTGTAAATACGGGAAAATACGTGCTCCGATAATTGCTCTATTGCTACAGTATTTGTTAACATTCGACGCAGCACAAACAACGTATCGACGTAACATTGAATATCTGCAGTTTTGCCTAAATTGTAATGCTTCGTTCTTCACAGAAAGGTTTTGCTTTCGCAAAGACAATCAATCAGACTTATATTATCGGTATTTAAATAGAACAATGTGCATTCTGCGGAATATCCCGTGAAACGTCTGGTTTGTTGTGTTACGGTCGCGTTCTTTTTGCACACGTGTTCGCCGTTATGTGTTCGTGTAGGCCCTAAGTTCATAGCAGTCACTTCTTAAACAGTGTCCTCTCTGTAAGAAAAATAGACCCGAGGCCTCTACAAGACTCAAACTCACCTTAATCATCATATTCGTATTACCTGACGTTTCCCAGTTCATGCACAGATGCTCGTAACGATAATAACCCATGATCCATCTGGCGGATACTAAAATAGGAACCTACTGTATAAATGTGTCGACGCACATTTTGTATATAGTTAGAGTCTACGTCAGAAGAAAAAGTATGTTTTATAAATTACTCACATAATAATAATAATGGAATTACTTCTTTAGTCCCAATATCCTCGGAAAATCCGAGCTCAGTGGCGCAACAAATCCAAAGGATTAAGCGTGACTATTGTCAGGTACTCATTAAAACTCGTCAACAGATGGATGGAATTGCTAAGAATTTAAGGAGGATATGCAGTATTAAAAATACATTTTAGATGATGCGAAATGAAACTATATTTTGTACTGATTTAACACCAATAGGGAGTAAATTCCACAAAGTTGGTGGGGCAACTGAAAAGGCTCGAGTTCCAGCATTCGTCTTAACTATGGGAATAAAAAGTAGACCAGAGTCTGCCGACCGAAGCTGTTTAGGTTTCTTTGTTGGAATAAGCATAGAATGTAGGTATACGTGAGGGTTCCTTGTCTGGAACTATTTGAACAATAGAGCTTACATAGTTACAGCAGTAATTATTATTGATATTTAACAAAATCACAAAGCCATAACATCAGGACGTGAATATCAAGTCGCGTCGAAGCCAGCACAGTGACGCCACATGGTGGATTAATAACCAGCAAAACGTAAAATGTGAAACAGTGGCGCCACCAATGGTTAATGCAATATTTACACCATGTCTTCAAAAACTGTACGGCCTACCACAGCTTGAAATAAAACTAACCGTTCGAATTTATAGAAGATACAAGATAATAAACATTTATTTGTTAATTTATTGTCCATGTATACCAGGCATGATATATCGCACATGTAACCTCCGCCCAGGTTCCTGTTCATGAGTCATCACATAAAAAGTATGGAACAGTCTTGAAGAAGAAGATACAAAACACAAAATCTAGATCAAAATTCAAAGTTTTATTAAGCAAACAATATATAGACAGCTATCTCAACCATGTACAGTGCCTAAATCCCAGATGTGTGGAGTGCAGTTACAGGTGTTTTATATCTACGTTGGATCCGGATAAAATCTCATACAATTATTGTCTATAATATGTTTGTTATTATTATTCATTCCATCCTACCCCCAGTCCACTGTTACACGGTCATCGTTGTAATGTAGTTATCGTACACGTGTATATGTGTATCGTAGTTTAAATTTATCCTTGCGGGGTCACAGGAAGACGGCATCTAACATGCCATGCAACACAACATTACTTTTTTAAAACGATTGTTTTGTGTATACGATTATGTTGCTGTCTGTTGTTGGTGCAAAATAAAATTTGATTTGATTTTTATGTACTGGAAATGATGAAGACAATAAAACATTTATAAAGAAGCACTAAACTAAGCTACAGCTTAAATTATAAATTCAAAGAGAAGCTATGAAAAAAAATTTGCTTGTAACATAAATCATGACAGTAAGAGTTTTATGCGTATGTTCAAAGAAAACAGAAAGTTCAGGATAAGGCCGGTCCTCTAGAAGATAGTGCTGGAAATATAATATCAGAGGGATTTTTAATGGTAGAAGACCTGAATGAATATTTTAGTTCGGTGTTTACCAGAGAAGATATTAGTTCACTGCCAGTACCAGAGGCTAAGTTTAATGCCAATGGGGCAGAATCAGACTATTTAGGACAGTTAATTGTAACCCCGGAAATGGTAGCTAAGAAAATAAGGGCTATGAAGGATAATAAATCACTTAGAGTGGATGGGATTCCGCCCAAACTACGATTGGAATTGTAGAACAAATTAGCATACCGCTTGCAACAGTTTTCAATGTGTCGTTAGAAGAGGGAGTGGTTCCATTAGAATGGAAAAAAGCAAACATTACACTGTTATTTAAAAAAGGTTCGAGAAACAAGTCAGAGAACTACACACCAGTTAATTTAACATCAGTGATTTGCAAATTATTAGAAACACTAACTAAAGATCACATGGTGGATTGTCTTGTTAAACATAACTTGATAAACCCATCTCAACATGGGTTTCTAAAAGCGAGGTCATGCTTAACAAATATGTTATGGTTTTTTGTTGAAAATATCACTAAATGGGTAGACGAGGGATCACCAGTAGATATCATCTTATTAGATTTTCAAAAAACTTTCGACAAAGTGCCACATCAAAGATTACTGCTTAAGCTAAAGGCTCGTGGTAAAGGAAATGGTATAATTAACTGGGTAGATAACGGGTAGTTGTTGATGGGGAGACTTCAAACAGGAAATCAGTTTTGAGTGGGGTACCACAGGGATCAGTACTGGGACCTATATTATTCTTAATATATATAAATGATTTGGGCGATGATATAACAAGCAAGGTGTTGAAATTTGCGGATGACACAAAAGTGTTTAAAAGGATTAAACGTGATGGAGATAGACAGCATTTACAAGATGATCTTGACAGGTTGATGAAATGGCCTGAAAAGGGGCAAATGCTGTTCAATTTTGGGAAATGTAAATGCCTCCACACAGGACATGGGAACGAAGAGGTAGAATATACAATGGGGGTACTGTACTAAGTACTACTGTAAAAGAAAAGGACTTAGGGTTAACCATTAGTGCTGATATGAAGGTTTCAGAGCAGTACGGAATTGCAGCTTCAAAGGGAAATCAAATCCTTGGATTAATTAGGCGAAATATAGGGTATAAGGAAAAAGAACTAATAATACCCCTGTACAAAACAATAGTTAGGCCTCATTTAGAATATTGTATACAAGCGTGGAAGCCATATCACAAGAATTATATAGATATGCTAGAAAGAGTACAGAGGAGAACGACTAAATGATACCAAAACATGATCTTAGTTATGAAAAACGCCTAAAAGAATGTGGTTTAACAACACTAGAGACCAGGAGATTGAGAGGAGATCAGATAGAAGTGTTTAAAATAATGAATGGTTATGAAAATATTGATAGAAGTATATTTTTAACAGTTAAGAAAGATAGAAAGACTAGAGGACATGAAGTTACATTAGCAAAGGAGCAGTGTAGATTATATAGAAGAAAGTTCTCGTTTTCACAAAGGACTATAAATTAATGGAACAGATGATCTGCTGATTGTGTGGGTGCTAGTAGTGTGAATGTTTAAAAATAAAATCGACACATAACTCAGAAAGGCGGGATACATGTAAATAAAAGGGTTGGACTCTCGATAAACCAAAGAGCGTCCTTGTCCATCTGCCACGTAGAATTAATGCTCTGGGTAGCAATCTTATTAAATCTTGTGACTGAACGATCAAGTACATGGGGAAATTGACCAAGACGGGTCCGGATTTGTAGAATGTCACTTAATTCCGATTACGTCCAGAACGATTGATCGAAACCCACGCACGCATCTGCATATGCAAGCACGCATAGACGCACACTCCTGTCCGCGCGCACGCACGCAACACAAGCGCGCGCACACACACGCACATACGCCCACACCCACACACGGCCCACAAACACACACATACACACACACACACACACACACACACACACACACACACACACACAGACAAACAGACAGACAGACAGACAGACAGACACACACACACACACACACACACACACAGACACACACAGACACACACAGACACACACACACAGACACTGACACACACACACGCACACGCACACGCACACGCACACGCACACGCACACGCACACGCACACACACACACGTCTTCTATTTAGACCTATCGCTCTTGCTTTGTAGTATTCGTAGTACTCATAGTGTCGACATCAGTGCTGTGGTCTGCAGTGGGCCTCCATCGTAGTGTGTAGCATACGTGTCACACTTGAGGTAACGTGGTGATAATGCAAAACATATTACATGCGTTGAGTTTCACGTCTAGCTATGTGTCTGTGTGTAAGCCGGGGTGCCAATCAGAGTAGCTCATCTCGAGAATGGATCTAACGAAGGTGAAGTTGACCTAAAGTTTTATTAGGACCTTCAAGATTTATGTCGAGGAAGCCTAGCGATGTATTTGCTTTTAGAGAATTTTTTTTTTATATCCATGGGCATTCAACCGAAGATATGTTGCTATATTGGCCCGAAAAAGGTTTGGGTCAACATTTGCGTGCCAGTTGGTCCAATGTTGCGACAATGTTGAGCCAACAATGTCATGCTATAGTTGGGCTAAGATTGGAATGTCCACTGGGCCAGTATTTACCCAACAATTATAAATAGTTGCTTGGCTCAGCACCGTACTAACATTGGGCCAAGATTGGCATGCCATGTATGCTACTATATTACTCACTGGCTCGAGACATGGCGACACGTGTTTGAGAGCTGCGTTAGGTGAGAGAGATCGAGGGAAATAAAGTGTTAGACGCGAATTAGGACGTAAGTAAAAGTAGTTCACGACACCTACGAAAGTGTGGAGTCGAGTACGAAAAAGTTGGTTTTACATTATCATCCGGGAATTGTTGGATTGAACTGATTTTGTACCGTGCATTTGACTGAAGCTGTACTAAACTGTGGCATCCATTCATAGGAGCGGCTGTCGTAATCGTCTGGCACCTACTCAAAGTGTTGTAAACATGCCTAGATCAAAACAAGTTGCACGGCCGGAGTCTACCAGATCAGATAGCAACGTTGTCGAGGAATTCGACGCGAACCGGTTCAAACTGATTGTACAAGAACTACTAACTGATGAAATCGTCCTTAATAAAATGAAAACGGTCCTATACCCCAAACAACTTAGTGACGGGATGGACTACTTAAAATCAAAAATCGACGAACTCACCAAAGCTTTACTAGCAAAAGATGAGCGAATTGCGGGCTTAGAAACCAAAGTCCAAGATCTAGAAATCCAGCTTGATGGATACGAACAATACTCCCGCAGATCGAATCTCCGCTTCCTGGGAGTCGATGAGACCATCAGCGACGACAAAATCGAAGAGTCGGTGATCGACCTTGTAAACAATACGATGCGCTTTTCCCCTCCGCTCCTGATCAGCGATATTGTCCGGTGTCACAGAATTGGGAAAAAACACCAATCAACTGACACGCAACGCCCTCGTCCCGTGATTGTGAAGTTTCACAACGAACGTCGGAGAGATGAAGTGTTCCGCCAGCGAAGCAAGGTGAAGTCAAGTTCAGACGCAAATCATATCTTCATTAATGAAGACTTAACGGCCCGGCGCGCTCGGCTTGCCCGCGAAGCACGGATGCAACGAAAACAAGGAACTATCAATGACACTTGGACTTTTAACGGAAAAATACTCATAAAGGATCGGCAAAACAAGATATTTGCCATCTCTACGACATCTGACATTCCATCGAAGTAGAGATTTAAATGTGAGCAGCTTATTATTGATGACAGTTAACACTGGAAAAGCTGAGTTTCCTCGATTTATTCTCACCTAAAGCTACAATCGATGCTAGTCGTTTTATTGCAATTATTATTATGTTCTGTATTGACACAGTGCATGTTTTCATATTCATGCTACAGTTTACTATATCTAAATCTCAAAACTACAAACAGTAACACAATGATGATGTATCTTTACTTAAATTGTTATGTTATACATGATATCACTAACAGCAACTACTTACTGAATTATTGGAGCAATGCTATTTGCAGATATGTAAAAATACCAATAGACTAAATGACAGATTCAGACGAATTATTCCTTCAACATTATGGAGGTGCCCAAAAAAATTGCTTAAATACAATTTTACATTTTAATGATGATGAAAACCTTGAAAACGACAGTTTGCCAATAATGAAGTCTTCATCGTATTATGACACCGACAATTTTAAGTCACTGATAAATACCAAAACAAATAGTTTTGGCATACAGAGTACAAATATACAATCTATTAACGCTAAATTCAACGAGATCGAGATCTTTGTAAAAGAACTGCAGCTACTTAACTATGCTTTCAGCATTATATGTATTCAGGAAAGTTGGTTAACTGAACAAGATGATTTATGTAACATCCAGTTAGAAGACTATACTTGCATTCCATTGGGTAAGATTAGTAGTACCAAAGGAGGCCTAATTATGTATGTTCACTCTAAATATGATTACAAGGTATTGCAATGTATAAAAAACGAAAATTGGGAAGGACAGCTAATTGAAATCACTGGGATGGGCTTATTAAACCTGTGATAGTTGGTAATATATATAGGCCTCCACGAGACTTAAACTGTGATTACAAACAATTCATTGAAGAATTTGCATCATTATTATCACAATTTGATTTCAAAAAATCTGAAGTTATTATTGCTGGGAATTTTAATATAAACTTGCTTAAAATTAATGACAAAGAATATTGTAGTTACGGCACCCTAACAGGATTCAGTTTCTTTCCAAAAATAACATTCCCAACCAGATTGTCTGCCCTAAATGGCTCATTGATCGACAATCTGTTTTATAAAGGTAGTCAATTAATGCTACAATGAATAGCAGGTATCTTAATCAAACAATTCTCAGACCACCAACCATATTTTATATTTATTGACACTGCTTCGGTCAAAAAATTTACTCCTAAATTAGTTAAAATACATTTATAGAATGAAACAGTTATGTCAAATTTTGCTTATGAAATAATCAACTCAAATATTATAGAGAAATTAGATAACGACCCGTTGCACGATCCAAATAGCAATTACAAAATAATCATTGATGTACTCGAAAAGGCAAATAGTAATCACATGCCATTTAAATTAGTGACGTTTAATAAATATAAACATAAAAACTCCCTATGGATAACAAATGGTATACTCAAATCCATAAAATACAGAGACAATCTATATAAACAGTTTAAGATGTCAAATCCAACATCTATTGATTATTTCATTAAAAAACAAAACTTAAAAACTTATAATGGTATCCTAAAAAGAAGCATCAGAATAGCCAAATTTTTACATTATGAACAATTGTTTAACAGGTACAAAAATGACACAAGGAAAACTTGGAAAATTATAAATGAAATTCTGCAAAGACCCAACAAAAAAAGATCATTAACTGAATATTTTAGAGAAGGAGAACACAAAATAACTGACAATGTGGAAATTGCTAATACCTTTAATGTATATTTTACAAACATAGGAAAACACCTAGCAACAAAATGTTGTACTTATTATCTCAACACATATTCAGTTTTTCATAATTGAGCTGCAGGTAGTTATGGGTTTTTGATAATGATATCGATTTTGTTTGTACATATGGGTCAAATAAACACTTCCGATTCCGATTCCGATATATTGTAAGTTTGTAATTATTAATGAAATGTTTTTGGTGAATCATAGTTATAGATCATTAAGATAATTATGTCTACTGCTGTTTTAAAGTTCCTTAGGTTCTACCAGTGCAGTAGAGATACCCATTACACATTAGTTACAGCCCACTGTTTGACACAGCTTAAAACCTACATGCAACTGTCCAGTTTAACAGGGGTCTAGTTGGTTAGTGCTGTCTGTTGACACAACCAATTTCAACTACTGCTGTAGACAATTTAGTTAGCAAATTTACCATTTTAGGGGATCTTTAGTGCCCTTAGAATGATTCAATCAAATACAGATGTGTTGTGTATAGTGGCACTACCACAAGAAATGTCTATGCAAAATTAGAGAAAAAGTTACTAAACAGTGTTTGAAAAAATAGGCAAAATGTAAAAAATGACCAGTTTTGGGGCCCTTGGAGGCCCTTAGGGAGCCGTTAGAACAATTTAATCAAATACACATTTCTCATGCATAGTGGCAATGCCCTAAGATATGTCTATGCAGAATTAGAGAAAAAGTTGCTTAACGCTTTCTGAGATACGGCAGCTAATGGCGGACGTCAGACGCACAGTGATGTCACTAGTCCGTTGGACCTTTGGCCCAAAGGACTAAAAAAGGTAGGTAGGGACCACATAAAAACTTAATTACACATGCTGAAGGCAATTAATGGAATCAGTGGATGTGCACAACCAGTACTGTTTTGTATGCAACATTCAAACACCAGCAGGAATTGAACCTGCCACACATCACTGGACCACTATGAACCCCACTGCTCTGATGCGTGGTAACCTTGCATGATACAACATAGAAAATAACAGTAATCTATTTCAAATGAACTAATTTTGTTAGATAAACGTTATACATTACATGCCATTTAATTTCTGAAAATCCTTACATTATTGGTTCATACAATAGATGTAAAACTAAAAATGAGTGCTTGTAAATAATGTAATGAACATTTTAGATAAATGTTGTCATTAATAGTATTACTTATACCAAGAATGTTATGCTGTGTAGTTAGCAAACAAACCGAGCTGATGGAAAGAGGAAATTGAAGTGATCTACTCAACAGTGCCATTAATTGGACAATGGGTCACCTGACAAGATGATGCCTGACTATGTTCTGCCCCATTCTGTTCTGTGCGACATCTACTGGGAAGTTGTACTTCGTGTTTCAAATGGATGTGTGCATCTGATAGCTTTGTGTATCAAAATGCATAGCAGTGCTGTTAATTGGACAATGTGTTAACTGACACAGTAATGAAGAACATGCCTGACTTTGTTCTGCCACATTGTCATTAGTTCTGTGTGGCTTCTGCTGCGAATATGTACATCGCTACATGTTTCAAATGGATTTGTACAATGACCGATTTGTGTATCCAAATGCACAACATCCCGTCATTATGTTACAAAATAGGAATACAGTGTAATATTAAAATTTATGCTTTCTTATGCTCATCATGCTTGGATTGTGTTCTACAGCATATTCTTCAACATTTGTTGAAACAAGTTTGTGTTAAATGAACTATACTGGGACTAGTGTATAAAAAGGTGCCAACAAAGTTGATTTTACAATAATTTTGAAAATTCATAATATAAATGTTCCACAACATTCCAAATATTTCAATATGTCATTGGCGGCTTCGTGCATGGAGATCTGGTGTTTTTCTTTTAAATCAATCCGTCTGTCATGAGCTGTCACTATATTCATTCTCCGTTTATTCCAAATATTTTCATTCTTTTCTTTGCTAAATCTGTGACATGAGCAGCAGCTGGTCCACGTTTCCTTTGATAATTTTATCGGTCACGACTCATTTGCATGGCGGTGGCTAATCCAAATACATACATGTTGATGACGTTTTTCTTGCATCTATTAACTCGACGTAGCTAATCGAAGTCTGACGGACAGTCCCGAATATTCATGAGAATGCTTTATACGGATCATGATGGTGGGGTCAAAGTGGAAACTGCGCGTACGTGCAGTTATTTTTTTGATATATTGTTAGGGTCATTAGTGATTACCAAAACATAATTCTAATGAAATAAAGGCTTATAATTACATGAGATAATCATATTAACAGGATTATTTAATAACTGCGTACATTACAAAGAGATTAAAATTATCAAAGAATCGCTTTAAGTTTTACTATTATTATTTATTATCTGTTACATCATGGATAGCACAGTACAGCATATAAAACAATATACATCATTACATTTTGCAACAAACTGTTAGTAAACACAAAATAATATATACTGACTGCATCATAATATGATAAATTACCTCTGGTAGACAATATTAAAATGCAGAAATAATTACTCAAACTAATAACCGTAATAAATTCCCCCAGCTGCTGTCAACATTAAGTTTAACGTAACCTTATTTAATTAATTAATTTAATGACATATAATTTTTTGTATTTTATTGTCTATGACAATAATTATTGTCAAAAAGTCAATAAAATGAATTGTGGTCTATCCCCACGTCTGAAGGAATCCATAAAGTGGCGCCACCTACCGGAGTTTCCGTTGGAATTAATAAATACGTGTAAAAAAGAGTGAATTTCTTGTACATTTTGATCGATAAAACAGTAAATTAATTTTTTTATCACGTGATAATTGTGCATGTGTAGAATATGTGTTGTAGATATATTACGGTAATTCCACTTTTTGTTCTCAGAAAAACAACACTTTTTGGTATTGAATTTGAGTCATTTCTTGTTCCCAAACTGGTCCCCAGAAGCTTGATGTGCTGCATTTGATTATAATTATAGGAAAAACGACCATAACATTGTATATATTGAACATATTCATGTGAAATAAAAGTTATGTGACCCAAAAAATCATATTGATATTAGAGAACATTATAACCGGTCCCTTGCTCCCGCATAATAACCGGTCCCTTATACCAGTGCGCATGCGCTACTAGAAACGGAACCATTACACACTCGCATTTCAACCTGTTCAATACTTGTTTAGTTATTGTCATTTCATGCTTTCTCTTTAGTAAAGTGACTGAACAAATGGAACTCTGTTCTTATTTATAACTAAACAACTTGATGGCGCCTGTGAACGTTGAGTGTCCGATCGAGGATTGTGATTATACGGCTACGCACGCAGAGGCGGCAGTGGTGGCTGCTATGCTGAGTGTACACGCCACTGTGCACGTCGCAGTCCCCCGGGCGCTGGGCGCGAATGCGAAGATGGAGAAACTCAAGCGTCCTTCCGTAGCACTGGCCGGGACGGGCGAGGCCTGGTCATACTTCATAACCCGCTGGGGTGAGTACAAGACGGGTACTAAACTTGTTGGACCCGACATAGTCGCACAACTACTGGAATGCTGCGAGGAGGAGTTGAGAAAAGACCTCACTCGCGCAGCGGGCAAGAGCCTAATGAGCAGTGACGAAAAAGACGTCCTCACCGCCATGAAGGCACTCGCCGTCCGAGCGGAGAACACTATGGTAGCTCGGGTAGCCCTGTCTAACATGCGGCAGGGACACGAGGAGCCCATCCGGTCGTTCTACGCCCGTATCAAGGGGCAGGCGGACACATGCAAGTACGAGATGAAGTACACTAAGACGGAGTGCGATCAAGTCAACGACTTCACAGAAGAGATTATACGCAATGTGATTGCCCGCGGCATCGCAGACCAAGAGATACAACTTGATCTGCTCGGTGAAAAGAACCAGGACATGCCATTAAAGGACATGATTGAGTATATCGAGGCCAAGGAGTCTGGAAAACGCTCGGCATCGCGTCTACTCGACCCTCAGAACACGGATGCGATCAGCAGCTCGTATCGGCGGGGGAAACAGCAGAACGTCCGCAACAGGGGAGGAGCCAGGCCGGAGAAACCGAAAGCCAAGCCCAAAGGGGTGTGCATCTACTGCGGCGAGGTGGGTCACGGCAAGACGCCTCTGTGGCACACCAGACGCACCGAGTGCCCCGCGTATGGCAAAAAAGTGCCAGAAGTGTGGCCGCCAGAATCACCTCGACAAGGCGTGCCTGAGCGGACGACCGACTAAGCCCCCATCTGAGGAGACAGACGAGCTGTATGACGAGCAAACGGCAGCCTTCGTCGAGCTATGCACGGTCACCATGGACAGCGCGGGCGACGGGTTACGCACACTCCCCTCGCTCACCATCTGTACGATGATATGTGCGATAAATGGACGAAACGCGCGTCCAACCCGCAGCCGTACATCAACCTCACTCTTACCAACGAGCGCGAAGATTACAATGCGCTGGGTTTTGACCTCCTGAAACGCACCCGCGCAGTATCCCTGCCTGTCATGGCCGACACGGGCTGTCAGAGCTGCCTGATCGGCATTGGAGTCACCCAACAAATGGGCCTGAGTACCAAGGACTTCATACCCGTATCCATGACTATGAAGGCTGCGAACAACAAGGGAATTCGTATTCTCGGAGCTGTGGTGGTCAGATTCGCCGGTAACAGTGGCACTCGGAGATTGGAGACGCGCCAAATCGCGTACGTGACAGACACCTCGGACCGCATATTCCTCTCCCGCGCAGCTTGCGTGGACATGGGCATGATCTCGGACAAGTTCCCAACACTCGGGGAGGTCAACCTGGCGACCTCTGAATTGTGTGACTGCCCGCGACGTGCAGAGCCGCCGACCAAGCCGACCACACTCCCCATGCCGGCGACCGAGGCTAACAGAGAAACCTTACAGAAACACTTACTCAGAATATACGCTCAGAGCACTTTCAATACGTGCCCGCACCAGCCCTTACCGAGAATGACTGGCCCACCGCTACGTCTTATACTCGATGAGGATGCGACGCCGGTTGCCCATCACACTCTCATCCCCGTGGCCATACACTGGCAAGACGAGGTAAAAGCAGGCCTTGACCAGGACGTTCGTCTCGGCGTGTTAGAGGAAGTACCCATCGGTACGCCGGTGACATGGTGTCACCGCATGGTAATCTGCGCGAAAAAGAATGGCAAGCCGCGACGCACCATCGACTTCCAGGCCTTGAACAAACATGCGTTCCGCGAAACCCACCACACCCAATCCCCGTTCCACCAGGCGAGACGCATACCTAACGGGAAACGCAAGACCGTATTCGACGCATGGAACGGCTACCACAGTGTCCCTCTACACGAGGACGACCGCCACAAGACGACCTTCATCACTCCATGGGGACGCTACCGGTACCTATCGGCTCCACAAGGGTATATAGCGTCAGGAGATGGTTATACACGACGATACGACGATATCGTCGCGGACATTGGTGACAAGACCAAGTGCGTGGACGACACGCTACTATGGTCAGATACGATCGAGGAGAACTACTTCCAGGCGGTCCAATGGCTGGATATATGTGGCCGGAATGGAATCATCCTCAACCCGGAGAAGTTCGTCTTCAGCGCACCCACAGCGGACTTTGCAGGCTTCACGATCACCATGACTGACGTGCGACCATGCAGCCGCTACCTGGAGGCGATCCGCGATTTCCCACAACCGCGTAACATCACCGACGTCAGATCGTGGTTCGGGCTGGTCAATCAAGTGGCCTACGCGTTCAGCATGGCCGAACGAATGCATCCGTTCCGGAAGCTCCTGAAAAATGGAGAACGCTTCAAGTGGTCCCCGGAGTTAGAGGACCTATTCCGCGAGTCGAAGGACGTGATCGTTCAAGAAATCGAGCGCGGCGTCCGCATCTTTGACAAGACCAAGCCTACATGCATCGCCACAGACTGGTCGAAGGAGGGCATTGGATTCTGGCTATTTCAAAAGCACTGCCGATGCTCACCAATCAGACCCTCCTGCTGCAACGACGGGTGGAAAATAACCCTGGTCGGCAGCAGGTTTACACACGCAGCAGAATCCAGATACGCGCCCATAGAGGGCGAGGCCCTCGCAGTCGCGGACGCCTTGGACAAGGCGCGCTACTTCGTGCTGGGTTGCGAGAACTTGATCGTAGCGGTAGACCATAAGCCGCTGCTGAAACTCCTTGCGGACAGAGCCCTTGACGACATACCTAACTCCCGCCTCAGGAACCTCAAGGAGAAGACCCTGCGTTATCGCTTCCGCATCACACATGTCCCAGGCATGAAGAACAAGGCGGCAGATGCCATGTCACGTAGGCCGGTCGGCACCGCGCTACCACCACTCATGAACCTACAAGACGACAATGCTGCCATAGTGAACCACCTACCATCCAGCATGCACACCAACGTCTTATCTCTCCTACGCCGAGTCGAACCGGATGACGACGACGACGACGACGTCGAGGAGGACAACCTGACATGGTGCGCCGCGGGCCTCGAATCATTGCGATCAGTGACATGGGACCGTGTCAGGGAGGCTACCAGCAGCGACGTCGATATGCACACACTGGAGGAAATGGCAACCGACGGCATCCCCGACTCGAAGATCGAGATGCCAGAGACGATTCGCGACTATCACCAGTACCGCGAAAACATCACATCGACAGACGGAGTGATCCTATACAAGGACAGGGTTATCATACCGCCCTCACTCCGCGGTGAGGTACTGAGCACCCTACACGCTGCCCACCAGGGCGTATCGATGATGACCGCCCGTGCAGAATCCTCTGTGTTCTGGCCAGGCATATCGGCCGACATCAGCACCACTCGGAAAAATTGCGAACACTGCCACCGGATGGCACCCTCACAACCTGGAGCGCCGCCCATCCCACCGATCCCGGTCGTTTACCCCTTCCAGGCTGTGTGCTCGGACTTCTTCGTACACAGGGGCGTACACTACCTCGTGACGGTGGACAGATACTCAAACTGGCCAATCATATCGCAGTCGACAGGTGGCGCCACCGGCCTCATCAACCACTTACGTCGCGCCTTCGTGACGTACGGGACGCCAGAAGAGCTCGCATCGGACGGGGGTCCGGAGTTCACCTCTACCGAGACCAGGTCTTTCCTGCACAGATGGGGCGTACACCACCGCCTATCATCGGTGGCCTTCCCCCACAGCAACTGTCGTGCAGAGATTGGGGTGAAGACGATGAAACGACTCATCACCGACAACACCGGTCCGAAGGGAGAACTGGACACTGACGCTGTGCAGATAGCGATACTACAATATCGCAACACACCCGACCCTGACACAAAGATCACCCCGGCAATGTGTGTCTTCGGCCGCCCGACACGCGATTTCATCCCGATTATCCCCGGGAAATACAGACCACATGAGACTAAACGCCTTCCACCACTCGCGGTAGGGGACTTAGTCCGCGTATAGAACCAGACAGGACCTCACCCCAACAAATGGGACAAGACGGGCAGTATCGTTGAGGTACGTCAGCACGACCAATATGCGATCAAGATTGACGGATCGGGCAGAGTCACACTTCGGAACAGGAAATTCCTGCGCAAGTTCAGCCCAGTTCACTACGACCGGCCGCCAACCCGATCGATCTATGACGACCTAGCAACCCGCGTCACCGTACCAACACCCGTCGTGACACCGCAACTACCTGACCTCGATAACGACCCTGCGACACCTGCGACGCAGACGGGGCACACACCGCCACCGACACTGACGTCAGCGAGAACACCCCAGCGCAAGACACCGCCCGCTGCAGTCACGCCTGCAACCCCAGGACGAGACACACCGAGGCGCGCGATCCTCCAGACGCCACCACCAGCCCCAGAGACCCCGAGATCTCCACCCCCATCGGAGCCTGACGTGGAACCACCAGCACCAGCAATTGGTCAACGACGATCCACCAGAGCGACCAGCGTGCCTACCTGGCACAAGGACTACTCCATGGGATAGTCAATAAACATTTATCAGCCTTTATCCAGTAGCATAAAAACTCGGAGGGAGATAGAGAACATTATAACCGGTCCCTTGTTCCCGCATAATAACCGGTCCCTTATACCAGTGCGCATGCGCTACTAGAAACGGAATCATTACACACTCGAATTTCAACCTGTTCAATACTTGTTTAGTTATTGTCATTTCACGCTTTCTCTTTAGTAAAGTGACTGAACAAATGGAACTCTGTTCTTATTTAGATATGAACCATAAATAATTCTTGCGAAGGCCTAATTATGTATGGCAGCCTGGCCATTACCAATTAAACTTAAAGCCTAGGCAAAACGTCCGGTAATCACCATAAGCCATAATGCCCGTGATTAATAATGACAATGACAGTATGCCGATTGCCGAACGTCCCACACAATCATCATAATTGTGTTCTAGTCAGTTACGGTTGACGCATTCTACTTGGCTCACTTTTCGAATAAGAATGCAACGAGCTATCGAAGGTAGCATTATCATGATTTACTCAAACATAAACTAACATATTTCACAAACTGGCACATTTCACAAACCGTTTCCCTCCATTTTCCGTTCGTTAACCCGCCGTATCTTACTGTATTCATGCGCGGCATGTAAATAAAGAAAGTGCACGTAAATGGGTGACGTCATGTGCATGAACAGTCGGGCATTTAGCGTTTCCCATTCCGATTCCGATACTATATTGGTAACCTAGATTATCCAGGCATCGTGAGGTGGCAGCACTAGCCCTGACTGTTTCCCGGTGTCGCGCTTACATTTATTCGGGCGTTAAATAATATCCGGGTGACGTTTCTGCGCGTGCGCGTATCTAGGGGAATGTATTTAGCACCAGCTACGACTGTCGCGTTTTCATTTATCCGGGCGTTATGTATGCTTATATGTATAATTACATATATGTCTATATATATACATAAATTATAAAATGTTTGCTTCCCACAGACATAAACAATTTCTGTCGTAAAACAGTTTCCTCTCCACGCACACATCACATGACTTACTCTTATACATGGTCACAAATCTGAAACAGCAAATTATAATTATGTACTCTAACTATAACTGTCGTATTGCGATAACAAACGAAACATATTTAACTACTGGATATTATTTATCACTACATGATCTACTGGTGCTAAATATTATGCCTTACATGTGCACATATAAACATCACCCGGATACAATTTAACGCCCGAATAAATGTAAGCGCGACACGGGCAAAGTCACGCAGCCGGGCGAGTGTCGGTTACGCGAGACTACTATATTGGTCAATTGTTGGCATGCAACCATTGTCCCAACATTGGGATGTCCACAGGGCCTATAATTGCTCAACTATGACAACTCGTTGCATGGCCCAGCACGGGATTAACGGTACGTGGGCCAACATTGGCATGCCAGTGAGTATGCAATGTGTGCTGACGTGTAACTAACATTGAACCAACGATGGCACCTCAAGCTATAATCACCTAATCATGATAATGCCGACGTACGACCAACACTGGCCCAATGTGGCACCCCAAGTTATACTGTCAAGCAATATGCATGCTAAAGTATACATGCAACCAATGTTGGCCTAAGGTTGACATTCCATGCTGTCGAAGCACAACCAACATTGGCCCAACGATGGCAACACAAGCTATACTACCATGCAGCACCCCCCACGCAGGGGATGCCAACGTACAACCAACATTGGTCCAAGTTTGGCATCCCAAATTACTGCCATGCAATGGATGCCGACATACAACCAATTAAGGCCTAAGTTTGGCAGTTCAAGGTGTATGCTACCATTCTTTGTCAACATTCGGCCAAGACGGAAATGCTATCTGGGAAGATAATTTAAAATGCTCCTGAGACAGTTCCTAATGTTTGACCATGGGCTTGGACCATATTAGTTTCGCTTAGCCGACTATCGCCTAGCTGCGTGACTTCGCCAGAACGATAGTCTGGCTGTGCATGGCCCTTTTGAATGTTATGCCATAAGAGCTGCCACCTAGTGAATATGCATGTGATTAAAAGGCATTAAACTACAAGTTTAATGTCGGTTTATTTTGTGTGTGACATGTTTCAGTTATTAGTATAGTATTATCTGATAAAAGTGTATCCTTATTGAATTTGTTATTTCATAGTTGGCCTAAGACCCAGTCATCGTCTCTACCCGAATCTGGGGTAAAGCCCCCTATCGGTAACAACGGCTGGAGCTTAATATTCCAGTCCGTTGTGACGGGCCAATGCTGCCACCTCACGGCGGCTGGATAATCTAGTCTAGGACCATATATATATCATTTTATAGGTTAATTGCTACTAATGGTTGTTAATGTAATGCCCCTACTGTACTATTAATGTCTCTTCCGAAAAACATAGTCTTGAAAGTATATACAATACATATCAAGTAGCGACATCGTCGTTGCTTGGTATAGCCTGTGCCTATGTGGAAGCAATAGTTGGTGTATTTTTGCTTGCAGATGCTTGGGTAGCTTAGAAACAACTAAACAGCTGCACGTCGTGTTGTTTGTTACAGACAGAACGATAGCTTCCGCTGAACTCGAGAATTGGGAGGGTGTGAATGTCATTTTAAGTGACGTCAAAAATGAGGGGTGTAGGCGCTCTGTGGCTGACGATCTCAGAGCATGAATAAGGAAAAGAACAAAAAGAGTGAACTTCCCCCATCAGAAACTAACCATGGCAGCGGCACGCCAAACGAAATACGAAGATTCTCGGTAAGTTCGTCTGGCGGTCCCCCCCCCGGCCTAGGCTAACTCCCGAAGCAAAAGTCGCAACACATACCGACGCACAACTTTAATAAAGTTAACAACAACTTAAAGCGGGTCAGGTCAGTACCATTAAAACGAAAGGGCGGGTAGTGTTTACATTTCACTATTATTATCCCAAACAGTCCACAATTAAACATGGTTCGAGAGCAACACGACAATGAGTGAATGACAGTGCATATCATGTGGTTGGTTCCTGACCCTGTGGCTGTGCCCCCGTTGGACCTGTCAAGCCAAGCTCAAGCACTTCAAACGGTCAACAAACGATAATATATTCTGACTCCATACAGTAATTATATTATAATAGTTTTGTTTAGCTACTTCACAGTGTCACAGTTTCACAAATAAACAGCTGGTCCCATGCTTGGGTTGTGCAAAATAGTAAGCCTGGTTATTACTTGTTTACTCACTTAAATTAATGACTTGATCATCAATAGTGTCATGACAGCTCCACTTAGTTGAGCAAATTACAGTATAGGGTGTCCATAAATTATCTTTCATAGCAGGGTGCATGATGGGTTTAGCTGACAGGTAGTCCGTCAGACTAGCTGACTCAGAAACAACTAGTCCTGATATTGTTTTACTAGTTCTTAAAAGTAAATGTGCCAGATACCATCAACCATACTGTTGCATCATATATATGTGACAGTTATGGCACATAGTAAAAGTGGCATTTATTTCATAAAGAAAACAAGCCGTTTCTTATTTCAATTAACTGTTCAACTAAATGTCATTAATAGAAACAAATACATGTGATTTCGTAGATCCAATTGCAATCATCAGAAGAAATGACTAGTTTAATCAGGGGCATTAAACGGCAGTGGTGGACAAGGCGATGTCAGCAGAATTTGAAGCATGACGGCAATGAAGAACCAACATTGTCGGACTAGTCACAAAGTTGTATCATTTGGCCTATAATTTTCATTAGCGTTTCCTTTCCCAAAGCCGACTAAACAATCAGTAACATTGCTGATGTTTGGTAACTTGCTAAAATATCACCCAATGTGGGAATAAAGCAACTACGATCACGGGGGATAACACGTAACGATGTCTGTAACCCTCGCATGTATCGTTTTTGTCCATGTCGCTCATCACTCATGATCGCTAGGCGGCACTATCTATCCTACGCTAACCGGATGTAAACAGCCGCCATTTACATTCACCGTGTTCAGCAAGTTTCCCATTCTACGGTCTTATGGAATATTTAGCTGCATGTTATAAAATGTTACCTTATTGTCTTACTTTATTTTATTCCATCACAACACCCAACTAGCTTATACACAGTGTAAATTAATTCAGATAATCACAGCTAGTCCAATGGAACTGCTCCACTAAACATGGGCCAATCCGATCACTGAAACTACTCGTCCGGGACGATCGAACCGGCCTTATTTTGCAGCCTGTCATAGTTTGATTAGTAGACTTCCACGTGTATGCCATAATTGCTTTCATAACATCTAATCAATTGATTTCCAAGCTCGCTGCAACATGCCCACAGTCACAGTAGCAGTGGTAGCGATGTTCGCTACCCTGGTCTATAGTTCTACAATCTTTCCCACAGCCACACAAGTGCAGAAGAAGTTGTCGATTGATGTGGACCCCTTCCCTCAAGGGAACAAGGAGAAAAAGATATGTGGGTAGGGCATTAACTGTCAAGAATGTTTTTAGCTACTCCCGGATAGTTGGTTTGATGGTGGATCCTTCTTGTACTTTCATCTATTATTATGCTGTGCCACACCACTGTCACTGACTAGGTCTAGAGCTCATTTGAGTAGAGGTTCGTCAGACTGGATGGTTCAAATGAGTGATATTTTTACTTATTTCACAGTTAATTTACCTTTTGTTTGGAGAGCAGTGGTGCCGTGGATAGAGCACCAGACTCTCAATTGAGAGAACCGGGGTTCGAAACTTGTGCTGCATGTTGAATCTTGGGCAAGTTCATTCACTCTACATTGCCCCAGTTCACTCAGCTGTATAAATGAGTATCTGGCTATAGACAGTGGTGGATATTTGTGTACGAATATAATCTTTGCGCAATTACAGCATGGTTGAATGCTTCCCACAGAATGCAAGATGGTGTTCGATTGTAAAGTAAGTAAAAGTGTAAAGCGCTTTGAGCAGTCCTAGCGACTGGATAGTGTGCTACACAGGAACCTTTTTTCTCATGGTATTTCAACTGCCATCTATCGGTAGTCGTCTGCGGAAGACTGTCAAAACGTCACAGAAAAAAGGTAAACTGACTGAAATTAGTCAGAATATCACTTGTAGGTCTGTAAGCCATACCGTTGTCCTTTTCTGCACAGTGACAATGTTTTGTTTTTCAGGCTAACTCTGGAGAAACATTGTAACAGAAAATTGTAAATATAAACTCTGTGTTGGACTGCAAGACAGTTCAAATGTAAATCCATCGGTCAACCCTTCTGGCCGCCCGGCATTCAACCCCCGCATGTATTTTCATTGGATATGTAGGTCTACTATAAGTACTAGCACCTTTGAAACACAGCAGGCTGTGTTCAACAACAGACATTGGATCACTACAGTAACTGGCCCATATCATAGCAAAATAAACAAAAACAATTAACTACATTACATATGTTTTACTGTTTAGTAGTGGACATTTCTGTATACAGCAAACATCTGCACAGGGTGGTGAGTACATCAATCAAGTATGATATTTGGGTGCAGATATGCTTTTGTAACTATGAAGCTAAACAATTTTGTTAGTGTCAGGGTTTATCTTCACTCCTCTTCTGGCAGCGCGCTCGAGCTGAGGGCCCTCGCTGTCCATCCGCTCTGCATCATGCACAACAATCTTATAGAAGGTGATGAATCCGTACCAGTCATTGCAGTTGCATGCGGAGAACTCTGGTCGTGTCACATACAGTCGTGACAGGCAGAACTGGTGCTTGTGAAACGTGTTGCGCAGAATTGAGAATGCAGTATAGGTCTTCCAGATCTCGATTCGAAGGGAGTAGTAAATGTCAAGGTTGTTGAACATGCTGAAGTGCTGTCTACCAACGTCCCGCTCTCTTGTCCTGTTTTTCATCTTGCTGGTAAAATAGTCTAGCAGTTGTCTTCGAGTGTAGCTCGAATGGCATAGCCATCGGGTTTCCAAGAGAAGCTTCAGCATGTTCGGTGGTAAGTGAGTTGGGTTATTGTGCACCGGATCATCGATGAACTCCTCTCTTGCCAGTCTTGGAGATCCTCATCAGTAGTATTTTATGTTCTATGAGAACGTAAAAGACTACTCACGTCATTGTCATTATCTGCCACTAACACTTCATATTCTTCACCATCAGGCTGTGTCCATTCCAGCTTCTGACTCCAATAATCCCCTTCATCATTTTAAAGTATATAGCAGCTACTTTGCCTATCCCATATATAATTATAATGTTCTTACTCACAGTTGGAATGACGTCTGCAGCAGCCCTCACCACCAGAATACACACACAATAATGTCAACATGAAAAGTGTTTTTTTAACAGAACAGAAGTTGATTAATTTATCCAGACTGTACATCCAATAATAATATAACAAATTATAATATAAAAAGGTATACGATGAGGATGATGGAGTCTCCCACTAAGACTAGAAAAGAAGTCGCTTCCTTGGGAGCCACACATAGTATAATTATAGTTCAGTTTCTATTGAAATAAAAAACGTCTATTATCTAAGACATACGCAGTAACATAAAATAAGATACATCGTCAGTGAAAAAACCAAGATATATTATTTTATTATAAGATGTATGTTCATAGAATGTGGTGTGGTAAGCAGTATTTTATGGTGTAGTTGTCGAAAGCAACACCATAAAATACTGCTTACCGCACCACATTCTATGAACATACATCTTATAATAAAATAATATATCTTGGTTTTTTTGGGTGTGGGGAAAATGTCTTTACACTTGCACACTTGTTCAGTAATGTCCAACTCAAGACAACCACATGAAGGTTGCTTTCGACAACTATACAGTTTTGAGTCTTAATCGTATGTGGGCCCTGGCCCTCTGGGCTACGGATGCTGGGTAGGTGCCGGGTAGACCCTCCGGGCTGCCAGGAATTAATGTTGAGTCTGGGTTAATACGACGTCATTGGGTGCAATGGTAGACCTGCTTGTATTTGTATTACTTTAGTTGTGTGTTATTTACATTTCAGTAGAAACCTCGCTCACGTAATTTAAAAAAAATATAAAAGTACTTTTTTAAAGAAAGTGTAGTGTTATTACCTATACATGGCTGCATTTCTTGTCTGATCCAAACAAAATGTTGCCCTGTTATGTGGGGGAACTTAACTATGGACATGGGTTAGTCTGATGTGAAGCCACTATTTTACCCTTTGAAGACATTTGTTTTGTAATGTTATGCTTATTTATAAGACAACTCTAGAACAGTCATACAAACACACATGTTATATAATGTTGTCCAGCCCAATAGTATCCTGGCATCAGAATGTTTAGCACATGTCCTGCCAACTAGTGTCCTGGAATTAACATGTTTAGCATGTGTCCTACAGATGCCTATTAATTTGTGTGTTATATCTAGCAGATATGCAATTTTGGAGTCATGTTCTTCATTGCGGTGCATTGAACCAAACTAAATCCATATTGTACAAAATCTGCCACCTTTTAGTTTTAATGGGGCCTGTTTTTAAAGGTGTTAGCTATTAATAATGCATTTAAACATTGACACCTAGTTTTTTTGCAGACATTAATATATGCTGTAAGCATTGCTATCACATCCTATCATCATTGACAGAAAATTCCTGTGGCATGTACTAGAATAACAACCACACTGCCGTGATGATGATAATAATAATTTATTTGTAGATCACTTAATATCCATAAAATGTGCAAAGTTGCAGTTAACCGTATTGACACAAATTTAATGTTGACTGACAATAGCTTCATCGGGTTATTAATACAGAATATATACATTAAAATAAATATACATTCACATACAAATAATAAAAATATATCTTTACTAATTAAAGTAAATATGGATAGTAATTAAAGTACATATACATACTAATTATAATAACTATACATGTAATATAATAAATGTATATTTATTATTAAAAATATATGTATGAAGGATTTCAGGATGAAATGTGGTAAACACCAATCCAGGTGAAATTACTGGATGGATGAAATTTCATGATTTAAGTCTACTATAAATAATTCTTAAGATTTCTAGTATCATGTACACATGTTTATTTACTCACCAAGGGTGAAATAGAAGCACATAGATTGTTTTTAAATCAGATTGATCTCAATTTGCCCTGAAATCCTTCATATTACATACTAGTTTACATTGACACATGGGTCAAAACGCCGAGGGCAGCATTTGTCACCATTACATTATGATTAACTTGTTCCCATGACCGTTTCATTTCTGCTGTCGCCAATTACAACATTATATGCAGCAGATAGTAATTTTAACACACTGCCACAGTGGGCTACCTGGGAAATGACTGACAACTCAGTTTGTTCACTGAAAATGTCAATAACTCTAAATAACTACCTTTGTGGGTTTTTCAGTTGCATCACAAATAGGTAGATGAGTAACCAGTGGTCTAAGGGAGCGAAGGAACAAAGAAAGAGACGAGTGGACATCAAGGCTTTGGAAACAATAGACTTAAATGCTCCAAACTTAGCGTATTAATGTATGATAATGAATTAAAGTCATCATTACCTAATCTAAATATTAATGTAGTCTGCATAGCCTATGTGATAATGTGCCTGAAACTAACAAATCCAGAATAAAGATTACCTTAATATCACTTGGCATAAAACCAAATGGAACAGACAAAACAACTACCAGTAATTCTGTCTTTATCTAAACTTGCTCTGCTAACTTCATCCACTTCCAAATACAAAGATGAACTGCAATGGTTTAACTTATCAAGCTCACTAGTATTACATAAAACAAATTTTCCTGATTACCCTGATCAGTAACTGTTTATTACATAAATTTGTTATTCTTCTATGTTTTACTTTAGCTTCTATTTATTATTTGTCCTAGCATGCTAACGCATAGTGAACTACTAGACACAGAAATGTACCATACTTACCACAACTACTTGGGTAATTTTTTATACACTACAGAACAGGTGTCTTCATTACAGTTCATACATAAATAAAATAATACTTTGTCATGTATGTATTTATAGTGACTCACCATTAATGGAGGTGTCTCTTACAGAACTACACCCAGGACACCCTGAAGGAGGTGCTCAGTTGGTATGGGCTCCAGGAACCAAGTGTGGTCACCTCAATGGCCGGACACGGGGATGCAGACAGCGTGACGGCCACACTGCTCAGTGCCTCCAGCCCACAAGGGAGTCCACCTGTGCGGTGCAGGGGTGAAGTGAAATCAGCTGATTTCCCCCTTGACCTCACCCACTGCCAGCTCAAGACTGAATGTGACCCGGTTGGTCTCACAGGTGAATCACACTCGATCCTTGCTTACCTGGACACGGTTTTCTTTGTTTGGTCTCAATAAGTGTTTGCTATTTACACGTGTATGCAGTGCTGTTAGAATTACGTTATTCTTACGCAGTTACACCTTAGGTCAGGTAATATGTAAGTTGTAACAGTTCAGAAAAAAATGTAATTAGTTGTTTTTAGTTAGTGTTTACGTTTTGTTAATTTAGTTGGCCTGTGCCTGTAAAGTAGTCCTGGGGACAATTCAATTTTGTCACATAAAATTCCAATTCTAGTCAATTTAAAAAAATAAATTCCAATTCTACATTATCAATTCTAACTTTAAAAATCCTAAGGAAAAATTGAATTCCAGTTCGTTTTACTACAGTTTTATTTGTATTAGAAAACATGTGCAAAATCACATTTAATCAGATACTATTAAAGAATTCACAACTATTAACATCACTTAAATAAGTCGAGATCATTGGCTCATCTACTATTCCAAAATATTCAATTCCAATTGACTTTCAAAAATAAATTCCACAATTAGAATTGAGGGTCAATGGAATTGACCCCATACCTGTTATGAGTTGCTCCTTGATACTAAGAGTACCGGGGTATTTACCGTAATGAGTTCTTCAACATGCCCTGGAATGCATGGAAATGTAGTAGCATGTGTACTACAAGATATATTTATATATAAACCTATGCTGACACGCTGTACCTGACCTATGAATCCTTTCAAACAGATCCGTATGCTCTACACTCTAGAGTGTGAACACTTTTAGCATTGCAACGAGAGCATTCTCCTGTTTAGGAGTTGAACTGGAGATGTTTTCTTCTCATTGGTGAAGTGACTATGACATTACGAAAACTGTCATGGGTACAACAGGCACTTGGAGTGCACCAGTGTCATCCTGTCTTGACCTGTTTTTGTAAACAACGTCCTCCAGCCGAGAGGGTGTCCATGCAGAGCTGGGCTCAATCAGTGCATGCAGTTTATATAACTGTCACTCACAACTTCAGTTGTCACGCTATATTCAAGGTACAAGTTTTATTATAACGAGAGAGTGGGTTGCCCTGGCAATTGCTTTGCATTTGTTGCATAGTTTTCTTTCTTGCTAAATCTCGGGTTCTTTGCAGTCATCTATTTGTTTGTAAGATGTGTCGTGACAGCCATGCTTCAGGTAGGATCACTCCTGATTTCTTCCAAAAACTTTGCAATTGTGTAACAAAGTTTAGTTTCTGCTTACATATAAAATCCAGCTCAATCTGATACAGTTTAATTATTTATATGTAATATTTATTAACTAAGAAAATTGAAAATTACAATATAACAGTTTCCAAAGTTTTTAATAAAAATCTTGTCGGCACATTGATTTGCGAGCTATTGAGCTGGTGGTAACAAAAGTGAGAAAAAAGTTGCACTGTCTGGCATTCCACCATGTCCATACGAGGAAATAAATGTCTTAACGGCCCCAGTTAAATATGTCTGCCTTTTCACAAATGTTGTGAGTCAGTGAGCAAAGCTTTCATTCTGAAGTGTAGGAAGTATTTGTTAGTTAAGCATATAAATAACTAAAATGTGTGGTGAAGCTAAAACCAAAGTAATTTTGTATTTTACAATAATTGTACAGTTTGATTCTACTTTATTTGACATAGTTTGGCCCACCACTAGTGGGAATTGATCGATTGTTTAATCGACTTGTGGGCAGCCATGCTAAGAGAAGTTTGATCTCTAGGTGGCAATACTACTAGAGCAACTCATGGGTGGCAGTTGATGTAGTACTGTCACATAGCAATCAAACTTTAAAATGACCACCCTCACATTGATTATATAATAAATCATTAGTTGGTTGCCCTGTGGTGTTGAACCCTGTGTTGACCACCACCATGTGGTGTTGACCCCTGCCATGTGGTGTTGAACCCTGCCATGTGGTGTAGACCCCAGTCATGTTGGGTTGACCCCTGCCCTGTAGTGTTGACCCTTGTCATGTTGTGTTGACCCCTAATGTGTGGTGTTGACCTCTGCCATGTGGTGTTGACCCCTAATGTGTGGTGTTGACCCCTAATGTGTGGTGTTGACCCCTGCCCTGTGGTACTGTACTAAGTGCTACTGTAAAAGAAAAGGACTTAGGGTTAACCATTAGTGCTGATATGAAGGTTTCAGAGCAGGGAAGGGAAATCAAATCCTTGGATTAATTAGGCAAAATATAGGGTATAAGGAAAAAGAACTAATAATACCCCTGTACAAAACAATAGCTAGGCCTCATTTAGAATATTGTATACAAGCGTGGAGGCCATATCACAAGAAGGATATAGATGTGCTAGAAAGAGTACAGAAGAGAACGTCTAAAATAATACCAAAAATGAGGGATCTTAGTTATGAAAAACACCTAAAAGAATGTGGTTTAACACTAGAGACCAGGAGATTGAGAGGAGATCAGATTGCACTGAGAAGGCTGTATGCATATATGAGACAGAAAGTGTGGTACTAACTGGTGTACATGCACTCTAATTGCAACATTTATTGACAAGTTAATTGGAGAAGCTTCAAGTGGCAGATTACAACTGCTTTTTGAAAACATGTATGTCAGATTAAACAAGAATGATAAAGAAGGAAGAACAAAACACAACAAAGAATTAAAGGTCGTTAATTTTGACCAGAGCAAGTGGGCGAAGAGAAATTTTGCAAAAGAGCATGGAAACAAAGCTATGAAACTTCGAGCCATTGGAAATGTTTCCAAAAGAAGACAGAAAACTATCGATTGTGTCTTGAGATTATAGACATGCAATGTCTGGCTACAGACAATGATGAATGTTTGTGTACGAATAGTATTTGCACATTAATTGCAGCATGGCTAAATGCTTCCCAAAGGAGTCGAGATGGTGTTCGATTGAATAGGACTTCCAAGGAGTAAAGCGTAAAGCGTATTTAGTAGTCTTGAGGACTGGATATTGCGCTCTATAAGAACTTACCCTTTTTGAGTTGGCTTTTCACCAAACAGCCCCACCTGGAGTTAACCTAATTGTATAGGCCTATATAGGAGTGTTAGTGCAGTACGGTGCACATTGCAGTAGTGAATGAACATGAACTTTGAAGTAAATATTACTTGTTGACACCTGCCCTGTGGTGTTGACCTGTGCCCTGTGGTGTTGTAGATGGGTCAATGCTGGATGTGGGAGGTCAGCACAGTCAGAGCCACAAGAAGGTGGGCATGCGGTTCATCTTCCCTCCCCTCAGCGATGAATTGACCCTACTGGAGAAGGCTCAGATATGGGTGGCCCGGCACAACTACAAGTACTTTGTCAACTGGACGGAGGAGCAGCTCATGTCAGTCGACCGCATCCTACAGCCTGTGGTTCCTGTCACACCTTCACTCTACAAGACCCACATGAACAGGTGAGACATGGCACACGTTGACAGGCTGTATGTATGCCTGTTTGACATCAAAATGTTATGTTTCTCTTTTTTCGTCTGTCCAGGATGAGGCATCAACACTGCTCATTGATTTATTTGTTCTTCCATCACTGCTCCTGCACTGTCGTCTCCACCACCCATCTCCATTCCCCATGTCACTCACTCTCATTCACCAATTTCTATTCTCCCAATCCCGCCAAATCTCCACACAGACCTCCTGTATCATAATGTATGTATAATATATAGTGGATGTTCTCTATAATGACTCAGGATGTGAAGGACATCCTCTTAAAATAGGAAACCCTTAGGAATTCTGTTTTGTTCTACATTATTTTATTTACCTATGGATATAAGTAATGTTGGATATAAAGAACAGTTTGACCAAGTCCCTCTTTAGATATAGTTTAGAAATTTTAAATGGCACAGTGTCTAGTTCATTAGGTGGAACACACATTTAACGTTCACATGTCTGGATGTCGTAATACATGATTTTATACACAACTTTATTTCAGGAGTGAGTACTGTCGCAATGTGAAGCTCAAGTTCTGTCTTGAGGCTGATGCTCCGTGGTCGAGGGAATTCAGAGAGAGGCTACAGAAACCTGCCAATGAAGGCGGCTTCTCGGGTACTGATGTTAGTTGGAAATACAATATGATTTTGTGTCACTTTTTGTCACAGTAAAATTTACACAAAATCGGAATTTAAAGCAACCTCGTCTGTTCCATTACACAAAATCTCTCTGTGAAGTCAGGAATGGTAAATGATCTTGATTGTGAGAACCAGCCATCTTCAAAAAACAATCCAAATAACTTGCAATTAGCCGTGCTTGCTTTAGCAATACTGGTAGTAGCTGGTATGTACGATTTAAACATTAATTCAAATTGCAAACAATGGTTAAATGCGATTGGGTGGGAGGTATACCTTCAACATATTTATTCTAGAATTTTGAAGATGATAACAAAAAGGATGAACAAACAAGGTCGATGTAATGTTGCTTTGATTCTTGATGTTATTCGTGAGAGACACATCTTGTGAGAGACAAGCCTCTCTCGTATAGCAGTGCTCTGGAAATTTGCTGAATCACTGTTGTCAACATGTCATATGATAATTTCTTGCTCAACTAATGCAAAAACTAATGAATAAAAAATTACAGAAGTATGTTTTCGTAATAAGTCATTACCCATTAGTTTTCATCAGTTGCCTCTGTTGCACAAATTTTACTGTTTTATTTTTCTGTTGATTATAATGTACTCCCTATTTTTTTGGCAGAATTTAAATAGCGTCCAACAAAATTGGAAGCAAAGCACTGACATTTAACAGTCTAAATTAGATGTCTACAGCACAAGGTTTCTTCGGTTTAGGTCTGTGCCAGGCGAAGATTGCGGCGGCCGAATTGTGGCGACGGTACAGCGAGAACTACAAGAGTCACCAGGCACGCTACCCGAACCCAAAGAACAGGTACAGGAAACGCATGGACCTCCAAGTCTCGAACCCGGAGCACGCGACCAACTTCAAGATGCATGAGGAAGCGGAGGGGAAGTGTGACATTCCATACAAGAGGCGGCGGCGGTCGAGTGAGTATGAACAGGGGAGGCCGGGTCGGAATGGCGTGGATGGGGACGTGGACGACACGGAGGACGTGGACATTGAGGACGCGATGTGCAGCCAGGAGGCATGTTGCAAGGAGGAGTACAGGGCATTGATCGAGTCAGGCAGTGGAATGTGTGTGCCAGTTGACGCCTCTACAGACAGGGTGGTTGAAGCAGCTTCGGCGTCTAGTAAGCACAGCCCACGTCCTTCTACGATACAGTCTCCATCGCCTCAGTTCAACGGCAAGGGTTCGACATCACAGAAGGCGGCGAGCATCAGTCCGTGTGGCAGTGAAGCTGACTTCCACGGCCGCGCGTTGTCTACCCCGCTCTCACCGGAGATGTCTAGCAAGATGACGTCTTGCGTTAACTATGACACCACAGTCTCCCCTCCCGAGTCGGCGGTCTTAGCCAGCAGCACCCACAACGGGATTGCAATATCGGACATGTTCCTCAATGGCACGCAGAAGCAGCAGCAGCTACTGCAGCAGCAACAACCGGAGTACAAGCGGTCAGAGCGCGGCCTCAGCTACCTGTTCCCCAGTCTCAACGACCACAAGCTGTCGCTGCTCGACAAGGTTTGGATCACGGTGGTGCGGCACAAGAACAACTACTTCCTCGGTTGGCAGGAGGACACGCTGGTGACAGTCGACTCACTCATCCGGCCGAAGATGGTCGTCACGACGGAGCTGTACCGCGAATACTGCCACCGCAACGCGATGAAGTACGACTCGAACCTGCAGTTCTGCATGGAGTCGCCGGAGCCGTGGGCGTGCGAGTTCCGCAAGAAGCTGCGCCGGGCGCCGTGTCAGGGCGGCTTCGGCAGTCTTTGTGAGGTGAAGCTCGAGGCAGGGCGACTGTGGCGCGAGTACTCAGGGAAGTACCGCATGCACAACATCGTCAAGTGGCACATGGACATGAACAACATGACAACGACGACGACTTCAGGTAGTGTCGCTGCTGCAGACTCGTCGCCGACAGATGTGGAACAGTCGAAGGCCGATGTGTTGATGTCTCCCGTTTTGCAGCATCAGCGAGCGGAGTCGTCCAAGTTACAGCTAAAGAGCGAGTCTCCAGCGCAGTCTGGATCCGCCAGCCCAGTTGACCCAGCACCCTTGCCTGGTCTCAGCGCAGGACTCCGGGTCGAGGTGGACCTAACAAAGAAACCAAATGCTATAGACGATGAGAGAGCCGCCCAGCTGTTGCGGAGGTCAAGCTCTGTCGATGCCGGTGCGGTGAAGGCCACCTCTATGCCGACCATCGTCCATCCCCCCGCTTCCTCCAAGCCCGACACCCGCCACACACCGCCGTCTCGAGCGGCCGACTCATTCGACGACGGTAGTCCACTGCAGCTCGATTCGCTCTTCAGGCCATTACCAAAGAACCTTTCAGTATTCGAACAGATGTGCATCTGGCTGGAGCGGCACCACCGCAACTACTTCATCGGTTACTCACCCAGCGAGCTCGCGCAGCTCGACGAGCACGTACGACCGCAGATGTTCGTCACGAAGGAGGTGTTTGAGAAGCACGTCTCCGAAAGCATGATGGATGTGCTCAACAAGGTGGAAACAATCATGCGGTGTGACGAGCCGTGGGCGCGCGCTTACCAGGAGAAGCTGCGTGGCTTCGACGGCGGCTTCGTCAGCTTCGAGGAGGCTCTCACGCAGGCTGTGATACTGTGGGCGACGCGTCAACCGCCGTCGTCGTTGCAAACAGGTGCCAAAGTGTACAGTAAACAGGAAGGTGTCTGCAACGTCACCATGACAGAAACGTCGCCGGGGAACGGACGCAGTAGTCAGCACACGGTCACCAGACTGAGTCCTAGTCAGCTAGCGGGGGTGATCAGAACGCGCCCGCAGTATCAGTCTTCCAACAGCGACGACGCTGCTCCTGTCGCTACGACGGTGGACTCCGCGTCGTCGGAGAATCACGCGAAGAACTATGCAATTCCCGAGAATAATGCAAAAGCATCGTGCGAGAGTGAGACAGCCACATCGGTGATGAACTGTAGGATGACGCCTGAAGAGGCCGGCAGTTCCGACGCTAAGAGCGTCGTTGCAGACGCTCAAGTGAGAAGTCTGTCGTCGCCGATAGACGCGATGTGGCGGTATCGAGACGTACTTCGAGCGGTCTGTGCAGATGATCCGTATCGTAGCTGGGAAGAGCGCCTACAGCCGTGTCTACCGACGTTGCGGCAGACCCTTGGCGCCGACTATCGTTGTCCCGAGCGGCTGTCCGACTGCATGGTAGACCTCTTACTTGCCACGATCCAACAGCGATTCGTTGACTCTGATATCGGCGGTCAACAGTCTGATAGCTGAGTCCGCCATTGACTCGCAGCGCACCTGGTACGTGTCTACGTCAGCGATTGCTGTGTGGGTATACGGTGTCAGCGTTATTAACGTATTGTCGAGAAAAAACACCACTGCTATAAAACAGAACACTGACGTCGCGCAGACTTTAATATTGTTTCTGTGTCACAGCACAGCGTGTATGCATAACACGGCTCCCGGTGCGAGGCCGCTTTCAACTCAGTTAGTTTGCTCACTGTCCCATCTCCGCAAATCCTGCAGAAATTATTGTTACTCTGATGTGCATATAACGTTGTTGAATTTTCTTTTGCAAATAATTTGTTTACCCTTTTCATGTGCTGCAGTGTCGTAGCGAACACCCGTAGCGTCAGACGAGGCGGTAGCCTGTGTTTGGGTCAGCGTGTATGTGATAATTTGATAATTATAACTAGAATTTGTTTGCATTATTTTTAAGTGTTTTTGTCCATGCATAATACGCCTACCGTGGAGAGTGGTCCGCCTGGAGCCGACTTATGCGGAGGTCTTTCTCGAGTGCCGCTTTTGCTTCCGGACATTCGTTCGAAATCAGTATTAGTTACTCGGATTTTTATTGTGGTTGCCGTGTGTACATGGATATCGAAGTGCAATGAATATGGTGACTGATCCTGCAGAGCTTTGATTACATGCACATTACATCGTGGTCGGGCAAGGAGATGCCGAGTCCTTGTTGTTGTAGACTTAATTTGCGGTGGCGAGACACGACAAAACGACCTCGCTTATAAAGCACGTGACTGTCATTGCTGTCGTCACATGATCCCACTTATGAGATCAAAAGTGGTATTGATACGGACGCTGTTTCTTGTTACCGAAGTGACGAAGGAGGCCATCGTCTGCCTGAAGATTGTTATTGAATTAGTTATACCTGCATGGTACTTTGTTTGTTAAGGACTCGGTCCTGTGTAATTTATGTGATAATGTGCCAAATAATGTACCATTAACTCAAGAGATGTGTCTCGGATGTGTGAATTTTCAACTAATCAATTAAGTCGATTGGAGTTCGTGAGAGAACGGATACCAGTGCCGCGGCTGCTGGTTTCCAGCGTGTCGATCCCTTACACGGCCCGTATTCCAATCGGTAGAGTGTGATACTAGCGTCGCTATCTCGTCGCCGATTTATGCAACAGTGATTTCCAGTCTGTGATTGTTGACGTGTTGGACTCGTTGTGGCGCCTTGCTGCGCCACTTTTTATGCAATCCTCGTATGTTGCGCTGCTTAGAAGTGCGTGCTCACGGTTGAAGCTAATCGATGGTGCTGACAAATGGAAACCTCAATAAATTATAGAGTGCCTTCTTTGTTGTACACTTCTGTGGGGGTGACAAGAATTTGATCTCCAACGTTTATCGGGTATGACAAACTTACGACAACCGACGTTGGGAAAAGTGTGCTTTGATATATGGAATAGTTATTCCTGGTGATGTCCATTTAGTGTAGTTAACTGGTGATATTACTCTTTTCAAAACAACTTATGTATTAGGTACTTATAAAAATTATTTGTTTTCCTTAATATGTAAGATTGCGCGCGTATGTTTATCTGCTGTCCTCGAATGCGTGCAATGGAACCACGCGTAAATCGTGGTAAGTAACATACCCATCACCTATTACAAGATTGCCACCCTTGTCCACCTGCCAACTCTAGATGGCAGGTGGACAAGGAAGCCCTTTGGCGTATCGAAAGTCCAACCCTTTTTATCTACATGTATCCCGCCCTTCTGAGGTATGCGTCGATTTTATTTTTAAACGTATTCACATTACTAGCACCCACACAATCAGCAGGTATAATATGTTCCATTAATTTACAGTTCTTTGTGAAAATGAGAACTTTCTTATATCTAATTTATACTGTTCCTTTACTAATGTCCTCTAGTCTTTCTATCTTTCTTAACTGAGAACAAAATATTGCTATCAACATTTTCATAACCATTCAATATTTTAAACACTTCTATCTGATCTCTTCTCGATCTCCTGGTCAATAGTGTTGTTAAACCACATTCTTTTAGGGTTTTTTCGTAACTAGGATCCCTCAGTTTCGGTATTTTACTCGCTCTCCTCTGTTCTCTTTCTAGCATATATGTCCTTGCGGATATTACGTTTTGTCTTCATTCTGTTGCCCATCTTCCTGCACACACACGTTTGTATGTGTAAAAGTTTTGAACTGTTATGCAAGTCAAGCCACTTGGTGATTTGTTTCTTTAACAAACAATTTTGTTAAGCATGACCAAGCTTTTTTTATTTAGAAACCGGCCATTTTCTGGGAAATCTACTTTGTTACTTTAATATTTCGAATAAATTACTATTAATATCATGTATATTAAATTCACATTGTAAATCACCTTATATCGTTTTCTATTAGTCCTTTGGCCGAAGATCCAAGGGACTATTGCCATCACTCTGCGTCCGACGTCCGCCGTTAGCTGCCGTATCTCAGAAACCGTTCAGAAACTGTTTCTCTAATTTTGCATAGACATATCTTAGGGCACTGTCACTATGCACGAGAATTCTGTATTTGATTGAATCATTCTAAGGGCACCAAATGTCCCCAAAAATGCTAAATTTGCTCGGGGCCCCCAAAATACAAAATTGTCCTCCTGTTTCTCTGCTGCTCCCTCCTGCAGTCCCACTAATCTCTATTTTTAACAGACAGTATTTTGTTTGACTATCATAAGCACATACACTACAATATAATATTCATTGTAAGGTCAGGGAGGCTCCTATTAAGACAATTATATGCATCTATCATGGGAGCCACCCTGCTGGTGTAACTGGATAGTGGACTTTTCCCTGATCACTTACTAGGCTGTGAGTGGAGTGGCCAGCTGTATATGTGTGTATTGGTCTAGCCTAGTTAATTTTCTTTAGTGTACCTTTTGTTCTCAAATAATCTGTCCTCTTAGTTTTACACATGAAGACATAATTTGGCATAACTAAGTTTTTGCAGCAGCACATTTGTACTTCCAATGTATCATTGCAACATAACATACACACTGTATGTAATATTTCCATGCAATGCATTTGCATATATAATGAAAAACTTCAACAGCAGTTTTCTTCATTTTTCACTTTTTGACCCCTACCATGTTCAATGCGCCATAACTTCGCCAATTTCTGTAGCAGTCATAATTTTTGAAACTGTAAAACTACCCAACCTTTATAAGAATGAAAGAAAACAATGTTACAATCTTTCTGACTTATCACTCATTTGGTCAGCCGGGGTCACATATAGACGTATTAGTATAAAGGACTTCAGGGCCACTTGGCACATTTTTATTGATAAATATCATAACATGAGTAACAGACAATTATTTCGGCGTCAAGTTCCCTTTTCTCAATGTGTGACAGAACTCATGTGACGTGGGGATTCAACAACGGTTACAATGCGTCGATAAATAAATATAGTTATTTGTACACCGGATGTTCTCTAAAATCATATATGGATAACCATAGTGCAAACATTTAAATAGGCCTAGAAATCTACTCCTATTTCCAACCATGCTAGTTTTATCGTGTTTTTGTTTAGCAACTAATTATCGGTTGATGCAATGTTAACATGTATTTGATCATACATAACATTATTATTTTAAGGAGAATCCTAACGAGTTATAATATATCAAAAGAAATACATCATCACAATTACCAATTTCTTCTCAACTGAATCAAATATTCACGTCTTCACGGTTACTCGAAAGGTGGGCGGGAGCAGACGTTTTAATATTGTTGAAACCGAATGAGCGTCGGTCGTTCGCTAGCGAAAGTGTGATTGTCACCACGAAAGAGGCTCCGCCTATCGGAGTCTTGTGTGGTTACGCGCTAGCGTTGAGCGCCACTGGTGTGTGTCAGACTGTGTATAGTATAGACTATACCGTCTCTGCTCTCGCCCTTCGACGAAGCGATGCTGTTCTCCAACAACATGTTCGAAATCGGGGACCAGGGCGTCGAAGTCTTCGCATAGGCAAGTCGCACAGGAGCTGGCATAGTGTCGTGTCCCACGCGTACAGGGCGATACGGGTTGAAGGCGGCTCTCTGTTGGTACGCCGCCACCTTTCCGCTCGGTATCCTCGCGTACAGCTGCGGTGCGTAGCGCTTGCTCAAGTCCAGCATGTTGTACCGTTCCGTTGCGTCTGCGTCTGTGCAGGACGACTCACCAATGGCCGCCTGCCTCGATTGTACAACGCACTGCTTCGCCGGCTGGGTTTCATCTTTGGTCGCCGTTATGAAGAACTCGCTCCTGTCGTCTGCGAATTCGTCCTCCACCAAGCCACATGGTATGACGACGAAGTGTTCAGTTGGCGACGGCGATACCAACAAATCCTCCACGACGCTAGGCGGTGGTGCTGGCGGGTCGACGCTGCAGGACAGACCCGGGTAGCGCTGCACCTGCATACAGGAACAGGCGTCTACCAACGAATTACCCGGCTCTGAGTTGAAGCGGCGACCGTTGTCGGCAAGAGCACACACATGACCGCTACGACCAGCGTGCAAGCGTCGTATGTCGTTGATGCTCGGCCACCGCCCGACACTGCGAGAGCGCTGCCGTGGATGCAGCGAGCGTCTCGCTGGCGTCTCAATGCGCGGCAGCACGTCGATGATGCGAGGAAAGGTTAAACTCCTCGTCGTCGGTAAACGGGCGCGCGGCGACCGCAGTGCTGCCTGTTGGTCACCAACACCCGGCTGCAGTTGACTTGCCATCATCTTGTACAAGTGCATCTCTATGTCCCTATAGCACGGCCACCTGTCGGCTGGGATGTTGGGTGGCGCGCTACAATCGCCACAGCTCACACGTTTCCTTTCACCAGTTCTCGCATCGAAATTCGTCTTCGTTTCTATCGTTGTGTTACGCGCTGTATGGAAATATGACGGCATTGTGATGCAGTCAAACTCGACAGCTTAATGACGGCATAAATACATGTACAAACGTATAGTTGTACATCGTTCTTGTATTGGTCCGTGAGCCTGCAATAGCATTGCATTGTCTCCTCGTGGCCTTAGCAATTCAGGCATCGTACTAAATCAAGTGGCTAAAACTATCCGGATGGTCGCAACACATTCTCTGTAATATAACAAACAATCACACGACGATGAAGCGAAGTTTGATGTCAGTATCTCATCAATGTGTTACACGCGTGTTCCCGAATGTTTCCCTCCGCCGAATCGCCGGTCTTCAGCGGGAGCCAAGAGGTGGTGCGTTATTGTTTTGAAGCTGATGATCTTACTGTGGTCTTGGGGTAATCGCTGTCCGCCAATTACCTTGCCGCTGCCGAGTAGTAAATTGAACAGCGCGCCAACACGCATGAAAGACACTCCGAGATTGCGTTGTTTTCGTTCAGCACACCGAGGAACCGCTGATTCGGCGCAGATCGTGTCCATTCGAGTGAACAGTTTTGCATATCATTTAATTTGTTCCGCTTCGCAGACGTTAGAGTTGTACTCGTGCCGTTTGCCAGTGGCAAACAATAAGTTGAGTACCACCTGCCATGCGCCGCTTGATCAACACTGTGTCTGTAATAGCGTAGCTTAATGTTATCAATTCGTAACCATCGGCGGTTTTATCTACAATATATCCGCTAAATTTAATTAACACGTTGGTACTTATCTGCCCATGCTATATTCGCTCTTGACTCTTTTCATCAGATCAACGCGCATAAGTCAATGTGTATCACAATGTATATAATCAATGTCTGGTCGCATTGGCACGCTCCAATAGACACTTCGTCGTAGACCTTGGCGTTAAGACGACGATAACCCCTGACGCAGTATTGAGGATAGACTGTGTTCTCTGAGTCGATGATCCTCCCGTTGCTTCGTCAAAGACCATGTCAACATACTCATCCGGTTGCTCAAATAACGTAGCTTAAAGTTAATTTATGTATTTAAGTTACTCTCGTTTTCCATTGTGATTTCTACTGTGCGTGTCGTTGAGTTGCCAGGAACTGTGGCCCCGTTGTGTGCAGATGTTGTCTCTCGGTTGAAGTAGGACCCTAGTCCACCACATGCGAATCAACCAACATAGTGTACGTGTAGCTGTGTGCGCGTTAAGATCATATGCACAGCTTTGTTTCGTGGCATTTCTCCATCGAACAACCTAACAGGATTACATTAGCGTCCAGATTTAAGTGTGCATTTATGCCTGGGTACAATGTAACTACTTTGGACGGTCTCAACTGATTGTGGTTCGCCGTGCATATTGTTCTCTTGTTCACACGAAAGGCCGCACGCTCGCAATGTTTATTCAGTATCATGAAAAGTGCCGATTCCCATTGGTTTAATCTACTGTTGGTAGTACTGCACATTAACATAATCACCTCCAATTAACATTATCGTCAGCTCCAATTTCATTGGACAGGGAAAGGCCGTTAAACTGGGGTACTTAATGATTCTAACGCATAGATATCCGCAATTTTGCCGCACAATTAAATTTCCTTTGCTCTATTTGTCTAGACGTGTGGGCGCATCCAGAGGTTTTTATTATATTTGGGATGGGGTAATTAGTCGGTGCTTCGTTGTTCGACGGACTCCTACTTTGCTCGCCCTACAATCGGGCAAATAATCAATAACTAATAACTCGAGTATGTCAACATTTATCTTACACGGGCAGCGGAATAAGTCTCCACTGAGGACCACACCAGAACATGACTGGGTGAAGGTATAGGTATGCATTTGTAAAAGTCCAACCCATTAGTATAGTATGCCTTCGAAAGACAAAAATCAGATCCGACCAGAGCAATGTCCTCTCCGGGTTACTCTACGGCTCGCAGAAAACGCAACAACATATACCAATAGACTTGCCAATGACCACTGCACCTTTTTAAATGACACTGCTGGGAGTACATATTGACTTGAGGCCATTTTCAACACCTGACTCAACCAAATAATAAAACAAGAAAACATAGCCGTTTATGCCTCATCCTAAAAAGGAGAAGATGGAAACAACTTGGGCATGTCTATAGGGCGATCAGCGAAGACAGCGTTGACATGGGCGTTAGAAGGGAAGAGAACAATAGATAGACCAACAAGAACATAACGACAAATAATGGAATGAGAATTTAGGACTGCTAGACTGACATGCGATAGAGCACAAAGGAAAGCCAAAGACAGAGGGAATGGTGTAAATAATTAAACCCTTAGCATTTTGTGGATTGTCATAATTGTGACGAGGATGTAGTTCAGACTCAAAATATGTGTCATTGTATAATACTTGAATAATGTGGATAGTGACACGGAGATCGACTTGCATATAGTGGGCCTAGTAGATTGAAAAACCGCAGGATCGGTTGCACTGAGGAGGCTGTATGCATATGTGGGACAGAAAGTGTGGTACTAACTGGTGTACATGCACTCTAATTGCAACATTTATTGACAGGTAAATTGGAGAAGCTTCAAGTGGCAGATAGCAACTGCTTTTGGAAACATGTATGTAAGATTAAACGAGAATGATAAAGAAGGAAGATGGGGATATTTGGGGAATAGATAGGAACAAAACACAACACATAATTAAAGGTCGTTAATTTTGAGCAGAGCGAGTGAGCGAAGATAAATTTTGCAAGAGAGCATGGAAACAAAGCTACGAAACTTCGAGCCATTGGAAATGTTACCAAAAGAAGAAGGAAAACTATCGATCGTGCAACGTCTGGCTATAGCTAGACAATGGTGAATATTTGTGTACAAAAAGTATTCGCACATTAATTGCAGCATGGCTGAATGCTTCCCAAAGGAATCGAGATGGTGTTCGATTGAACAGGTCTGCCAGGGTGTAAAGCATAAAGCGTTTTTAGTAGTCTTGAGGACTGGATATTGCCCTATATAACAACTTACCCTTGTTTTAGTTGGCTTTTCACCAAACAGCCCCACCTGGAGTTAACATAATTATGTAGGCCTATATATATAGGAGTGTTAGTGCGGTACGGTGCACATTGCAGTAGTGAATGAACATGAACTTTGAAGTAAATACAAATATTAATTGTCTAACCCATAACACCTCAATAACAAATACGTGTGTAATTTAAAACAATATTCCATGTATTTAAAATTTATTTAGGTGGGATGGTGACGCAAGAAGAACGGTGCTCACAGCTTAATCGCTGGAATCAATGTAGTGAAGGTAGACTGATTCAATGGTAAAGAGCCGAGAATGCGAGAGAATAGCAGGCGATTGTAATATTATCAATATATGTAAATGACTCGTCCAGAGGACGGAAAAATTAAGTAGTGTGACAATCGATCAAATGGGCGAAGACTTGAAAATATGATCTATTCCCAGTCTCGCCTGGCTGCGTGACTTCGCCATGAAGATATAGTCTGGCTCAGAATCGCCTTTTGACTGTTCACTGCCAGTTAGCACGTCTACCCCCCAGAATGTTTACATGTTATGTATGTTTTCGATAACGAAATGAAATTACGAAATAGTATATTATACAAAATAAAATGAATCTTAAACTACATGAACACAAACAACATTTTCGAGTACTTTACGGGATTCGAACCGAGAACCCTAAAAATAGTTCCTCGATACGCTACCGACTTAGCTACCAAATCCAACACCTTGTGATCGTACTTTGGCGACTACATATATAGTTATAGCAGTCCGATCGTTGCGCGCGACATCGGTCGCACTGTGTTTAGGTAAATTTGTCCTTCTTTGGTATTTATGTACCATATGCTTATTCACACTTAGACTTTTGTTTCTGCTCGAGCATAAGCAAAGAACGGGGTCAGCCCACTGTTGGTTTTCCCATAGGCGACCATGTTAACGTTTTGTCTGATTATAAGAAAACGTGACCTATGAAATGTCATTTTCGCGTAATGCGTATAATTGGAAGGGCAAATTGTAAAAAATAGTGTGTAAACCTACTATCAGACCCGGGTTCAATTCACTTTTGTCAATTCATGTGTATTTACCAAGGATCAATTCCAATTCAATTAATTTTATTCATGTAACTTGTTAAAATCATGTTGTGCTGTAGGTACCACGGCATGGTACTTACACATCAAAGATGGGACATATGTGTGTTGTGTTTAATGATGTAACTATTATAAATAAATAAGAAAAACATTCTTATCCAATAAAAGCATGCATGGTATTGCGTGATGTAATCTCACATGTTCACATTACATGATTGTACATATTTTTACAAGACACATTGTATATGTCCCACATCCATTGTACGGTCCTTCAACAAGCTGCAATGCTGGGTGTATTAAAAAATGTGGTTGTATTTGCAAGGCAAACAGTTCCCTTTAACACATTCCAATACAATAAGTATTGTTTAATTTGCATTACACTGATTCACGGAAACTGTTTGAGAGTAGCTGCCTAACCTGAAGGAGAAGAGAAACAATATTGGATCATCATCAATGTCATGATCATAGTCAATGCAATGTGTGTTTTTCATGATGTTATTTTTTTGCAATGGAGAAATAAAACAGTTGAATTGCATTATGATGTTACCCTTACTAAATAAATGTATTTAATGTATGTGCAAATAATTCCATGCAACAAAGGTGCATGTTCATATCAGTATGTAGACATTTGTTATGCAAGAAATACATTTTAACTGTCACAGGAGTGATATTGAGTAAAGAATAAAAAAATGGGCCAAGTGGCCCTGAAGTCCTTTGGACTAATACGTCTATATGTGACCCCGGCTGAACAAATGAGTGATAAGTCGGAAAAATTGTAACATTGTTTTCTTACATCCTTGTAAAGGTTTGGTAGGGTGCTTTACACGGTTTCAAAAATTATATGACTGCTACATAAATTGGCGAAGTTATGGAGCATTGAACATGGTAGGGGTCAAAAAGTTAAAATGAAGAAAACGGCTGTTGAAATTATACATGCAAATGGATTGCATGGAAATATTACATGCACAACATTCAAATGTGGCACACAGTATGTAATATGTATGTTATGTTGCAATGATACACTGGAAGTACAAATGTGCTGCTACAAAGACTTATCAAGTTATGCCAGATTATGTCTTTATGTGTAAAACTAAGAGGACAGATTATTTGAGAGCAAAAGGTAGACTCACTGTTTGACACAGTTTAAAACCTACAGGCAACTGTCCAGTTTAACAGGGGTCTAGTGGCTTAATGCTGTCTGTTGACACAAGCTTCTGCCAGTGACCAATTACAGATTAGTCACAGTTTCCATCAAACAATAGCAGGCAGAGAATCTTAGCTCCACAGCTGGGTGTAATACACAAGTTATAAATATAGCTACTCTGAGGTAGACAATTAATTTTAGTTAGCAAATTTAGCATTTTAGGGGACCTTTGGTGCCCTTAGAATGAATCAATCAAATACAGATTTATTTTGTATAGTGGCACTACCACATGAAAAGTCTATGAAAAATTAAAGAAAAAGTTACTGAAAAGTTTTTGAAAAAAAAAAAATTGGATCAGCTCGACGGTGATAGACCGTTTGAAATTGAAGCCTTTGTAAAACTTTTGTCTCGACTTCACCGAAGGCGGTATCCTGCTGTCAGAACTTCGAAGGTGTTACTCACCTAACTTACAAATATATAGGGAGCTAATGGAGAGGCCCATCATAATCCATAGCACTACAAAATGAAGTATCTGAAAGTCACATTTCATATACTGAGTGACACATCTCGTACTGTCTCTCTGCACTGTCGCAATGTCCAATAGTTTCCTATCACAACCCTCGTGTACAATATACCAAAGCTATATATCCAACACCACAACATATGTATTATCATTGGATAGGTAATTGAATAATCTTTCAGATGAATGCAACTTGTAGCAGCAGAAAATGAAGCATACAAAAGTTACACCGCAAACAATGACATGCATTCTCAAAATGTGATTCATTCAAAAATTAGTGCTATATAATAGTAGTTTGTCAAAATGTAAACAAACTCAAAGTCTTTGACAAAGACAGTTGCAGCTTACTGTCCACCAAGCAGTAGCAGAGCAGTTTTATAATAATCCACAAGTTAAGTGGCAGTGATCTTCCTTTTATCATTCATGTGATGTTTATTGTGAGCAGGGTGGACAAATGGTTATCATACACGTACAGAAAGAAACTGAAATTTTCTATAAAAAGAACATGTTTGCCTATCAATGGCATGTATTTGCTATTGTTGCTGTTTCTGCCGGGCAGAAACAGTTTCTGCCCGGCATAAATCAAACAACCCTGTAGGTAATTATTAATCAAATGTTTTTTGGTGAATCATAATTACAGATCATTAAGGGTTATGATGGAAGTAAAATGTTTACTGTTCACTGAAAAAAACAGCTCCACAGAACTAATTATAGTTATTGTTAAGATGTTTAACCTAGTTCCATTATCTGACATTGTGCCAACAGATTGGTGTATTGGGATCATTAAGCCTATATAATTATTATATAAACATAGCAGCAGACACTGGGACAGTGTGACTGCTGCCTGGCTAAATGGATGCAATGGTGCTTTGAAGTTAGTTCTTCTGCCAACTATCCTTTTCACACAAGCCTATAGGTTTAGTAGCTGCCAGCACACTACTGAGCCTGAACTACCATGCAGGTGTGAAAAACGTGCTGATGTATTTGAACTTGATCCACTAATTAACTGTCCACCAAGCAGTTTTATAATAATAATAATCCACAAGTTAAGTGGTAGTGATCTTCCTTTTATCATTCATGTGATGTTTATTGTGAACAGGGCGGACAAATGGTTATCATACGTAGACAGGTACAGAAAGAAACTAAAATTTTCTATAAAAAGAACCACATACCTAAACAAAGCGAATGTAATAGGTGAAGAACAGGCAGTGTTCAGATAGGGGTATTGGTTGAATTGTATTTGTCTTGACACAAAAGGCTTTATTGTGCCTTAACTATGTCAACTCTTCTAATGGTTGACATTTGGTTGTTTCTGGTGTCAACTATATTGTGAATCTGTAATTATTAGTCTATATTGATACAATTGATTTACACAGTATCATGTCTACACAAAGCATGGCAAGCGTAAACAGAACAGTAGAATGCATTTGATATCAATAAAGTGTAGGATATTTCACTCTATAGTTGTCCAGAATATAAATTTTCTATGTTTGTCACCTACAGGTGACAGAATATTAATTTTCTATGTTTGTCACCTACATGTTTCTACAGACAATACATCTTTAATCAATAGACACCACAGTCACACCATTTTATAATAATTAAATGAACATCAAAATAAACACAACTTGCAATTGAATTATAGAAAATCAATAGTTTTGAAGATACAGTTCAAAAGTGTTAGGCAACTGTTCAGTCTAACAGAGGTCAAGTGTGTCTACTCTGCCTGTGTGCTGTGACCAATTAAAGATTAGTCAAGGTCTCAATGGACTGGGCTGTAGAGATTAGTCACAGCTGTTGATTTTGTGGAACAATACACAACATCTAATATTGGGGGTGGTCTCAAGGGCCCTTCTCAAAACCACATCACTAGATAATGTAAACCTTTTGCACTTTGGGGGCCCCTTAGGTGCCCTTAGAATGATTCAATCAAATACAGATTTCTTGTATATAGTTGCAGCACCCTAAGATACATCTATGCAAAATTAGAAAAAAAGTTGAACAGTTTTTGAAAAAATAGGCCAAATGTTACATTTTTACCAGTTTTGGAGACCCTAGGGAGCCCTTAAAATGATTCAATCAAATACAGATTTCTCGTGCATAGTGGCAGTGCCCCAAGATATGTCTATGCAAAATTAGAGAAAAAGTTGCTGAATGGTTTCTGAGATACGGCAGCTAACGGCGGACGCAGAGTGATGGCAATAGTCCCTTGGACCTTCGGCCAAAGGACTAAAAATATTTATACAATCTCTTCAGGGTTCAACTTAAATCTTCAAATACTGTATGTGATTGATTTGTTTATATGTTTTTTATTTATCAGTTAAAAAATACATCACTTCAGATAGAAAAGTGGTAGGGGCGACATCAAAACTACATTACATATGCTGAAGGCAATTAATGGAATCAGTGGATGTGCACAACCAGAACTGTTTTGTATGCAACATTCAAACACCAGCAGGAATTGAACCTGCCACACATCACTGGACCACTATGAACCCCACTGCTCTGACATGTGGTAACATTGCATGGATTACAACATAGAAAATAACAGTAATCTATTTCAAATTATGTAATTTTTTGATAAATATTAAACATTATGTGCCATTTAATTTATGAAATAATACATGTTAAATAAAAAATGGGTGCCTGTAAATAATGTAATGAACATTTTAATTTAATTTTGTTATTAATATTACCCTGCATTTACTCAGTTTCCTAATTCCAAGAATGTTATGCTGTGCAGCAAACAATCACACCACTATAGTGGTATCTTGTGGCACTGTTTTATAGGGTACCAAAACATAACAATACGAGAATGTTATTAAATGTACATTCATTGTTTTGATAATGCATCAAGACTGCAATTGACAATACAAACAATTCACCACGCCACTAAGCTCTGTCATACAAAGACAACTTGGATCATCATAGTTATGCTGATAATACTCAGATCTACGTTTCGTTGGCTACCCCGGATACAAATCACTCCCTTAACCAACTTAGTGATTGCCTTCAAGATATCTTCCAATCGATGACTGACAGCAAGTTGAAATTAAATGCAAATAAAACTGAATTGATAATTATTGGTAATCCAATGCAGCATAGTAAACTGGATGGTTTTTTCCATATGTGTATTTTGAATCAGTATATCACACCACAACCTTGGTGCGGAATCTAGGAGTGGTCTTTGATAGTAACTTCAATTTCCGACAACGCATATCTCAAACATGTCGCTGCTGTTTTTATCATATTCATGATCTTCGCCGGTATATGTCATTTTCTGTTGATAAAACTATTGCAACAGCACTTGTTAGCAACAGACTTGACTATTGCAATTCCTTCCTTTATAATATCGCTAGCAAGGATATCACAAAACTTCAGCGTGTCCAAAATTGTCTAGCAAGAGTAGTTACAAGATCTCCTCGTTTTTCTCGCTCTGTACCACTTTTGAAGTCTTTGCATTGGCTTCCTATACGATATCGTATAATATTTAAGATCTGTACCATTACATATGAGGCACTGTCCAGTAAGCAACCATCTTATTTGCATTGATTGCTTACTCCTATAAGAAAACCTATCCAGCTTCGATCATCTAGTTCTGACCTACTTTTTGTTCCTAGAGTCAACACTAACATCGGAACTACGGGGTAGGACTTTTTATGTTGCTGCACCAACTCTTTGGAATATGCTCCCTCTTACTGTTAGATCAGTTGAAAATATTACAAAATTCCATCGTAATTTAAAAACTTATCTTTACAACCTTGTTTATCCACCGTAGCTCCCTAGTGCCTTGACCCATCTGTTGACAACTGGAATACTACTTATGGATTTTAAGATTGACCAATCCTTTTGTTTTGATGCACCTCTGAGCTTAGTTTCCAAGGATTCGGGCGCAGTAGAAGTTATCTTATTAGTAATATTTAAATAAGGCGCGCGATAGTGTTGTGGTTAGCACATCCGCCTGACATGCCGGCGCCCCGAGTTCAATACCCGGACGGGGCAGGTACGGTATATTTTGTGTAAAAACCTGGCTCTCAACATGTGACATGCCCTACAGGCGGAGAAATCGGAGCGGTCCGGAGAGCCTCTCCGAGCTGTTCTTTTTAACGCGGAGAGATCACGTGATCTCTCCGCGTCAAATAGAATAGCAAATTTCTCTCCTAGGACGTCCGCGGACAGGTCGGAGAGACAAAAGAAATGGGGTAAAACCACATTTAAATTTTACATAGGCGGCCATTATAACGTTTCCTTCATTTCCTGCTAAATTTGACAAACAATTTTCTTGAAAATTTCACAGCATATTTAACCTCCATTGACACAAGTGCTATGGAAAACTCGTAAAATTCTCATACCTCAGTTTTCAGAAAAATCCACCCAAACCTGACACCCCTCAATTTCGCCCCAATCAGGTGACGGATTTTGAAATATTGGTGCGTTCTGCAAAATAGCCACTGTGCGAATACGCGAGCGACTAGCGTATGTTTATTGCTACCTCGTGAAAGATCTAATGTAGTAGTACATTTAGTATTCACTGGACTGACATGTGCCATGCCAAAGTGCTCGAAAAAAATTCACACATGCCACCAAAACGGTATTTTCAAGGGCACTCTTTCGGACGAATCCTTAATGTGGTCTTACCCCAAATAGGCCCTAGAACATGACCCCGAACGTCAATACGGAATCGTTTACAGCCACGAGAGCTGCCACCTAGTGAATATGCATGTGATTAAAAGGCACTAAACTAAAAAAAAGTTTAATGTCGGTTTGTTTTTGTGTGACATGTTTCAATATACGTGTAATGCTGAATAATTGTTATAGTATAGTATTATCTGCTAAAAGTGTATCCTTATTTAATTTGTTATTTCATAGTTGGCCTGAGAGCCAATGTCATCGTCTCTACCCGAATCTGGGGTAAAGCCCCCTACCGGTAACATTGGCTGGAGCTTAACTAATTATTCCAGGCCGTTGGCGCATGCGCCCAGTGTGACGTTTGAGTTGCTTCCGGTCGATGCACTAGATCGGAATGTGGGTTGTACGAGACGTTTCCTGCTCTTCTTCTTGCGCGCTCTTCACACTGACAGACGGCTGTTGATCGTATGTGTACGTGAAAGACGCCCAGTATTATATTTGCATTGTCCAGCGGATGGTTAGTTATTATGCTCAACGCAATATCGAAATTAATTGACATGAGCCGTCATGTTTAACTTCAAACTCAACTCTCAAGTGCGAAGATCGTTGCTGCTCTGACTCCGTTGTAACTGCGTGTTGACAGATCTTATCTGAACCACAACAACATTATCAATACCATTTGTGCCGGTAACGTCCAGTTAAATGCTGTGTAAAGTTACCAAGCGGCAGGACACAACATATTCCACTGTAGGCTAGCTGTAGATAAGTAGATTAGTTCAAAGACTAGACTCTGAGGGGAGTGGAGGTCAATGAACATTTTTACGGGAAATTACGCTGAACTTGAAGCCTGAACTGACAGCTACAGCTGTCCACATAATTATCATATCGCATACACAAATTGGGCATTAAATATCGCCAGCCATTAAATATTACAAATATAATAGTTGACTAGTTATGTTAATGTTCCTTTCTACTGGACTGAAGTCAACTGCATGCATATTTCACAGCCAAACTTCTCATTACGTGTATGTAACGCCCAACCACATTTTTGCAACGAAAAAGCAATACTCCCTTACACTACATCAAATATACATAATTTACAAAACAATAACACCAGGTTGTGGTTGTTGTTACACCGTTCACATCAACGTTTTTGTGCTACAATGGAATATATAACATTCTGTACAATGTTTAATTTTTTTTATGCCCTATTATGGTATTGTATATTCAACAAATCGCCTTCTGTAGGCCTATTGTCTCCCTACTCTCCCCATCTCATTGAAATCTTGCAAGATATGCCCAAGTAACGTTTATGCAACGCAAGAGTGAGCATGACTACATGGTGACGGTCACATACATAGTTAATAACTCGTTCATTGGCTAATAGCCGCAGGCAAATTGGCATCACAAAAGAGTTGTTACCAGGCATGTTTTAATCATTGAAATTTACAAGTTTTTCAGTAAAACTAACTTTGTAAAAAAATTTGTTTACTCAAGTTGAATTAAATTATCGCAAACATTTCTGAGGTATTTATAAAATGGCATATTCACTAAATTAAAAAGCACCGCAAAGCATGGATGGTACTGTACATTGGACAGCCAATATATAGGATTTTGATTTGTAGATTTATAAAGAGTTACATTGAATCAAACTTTGATGATTTGGCTATAAATAGTAAATATTTAGTAAAATTTTGCATGTTATGCATGATTGTACGCTTATGTTGGTATTTCACTAACTGGTAACTATAATGCATTATATATATATATATATCTGGTGGCCAACTGGAAAAAGGAGTTTAGGAAGTGACTTACGTAGGGCACCACCTACAGCAAGGTTTTGACCTGCCAGAGTAGTTGTAAATGACCTAAGGCTCCCTGTTCAGGTGGATGTCACTTGTGAAAATGTGTTTCTTGGCTTGGCAGCCATCTTGAAAAATGGCCACCAAATCCTATGTCCTCATATAATAATAACTGCATCACCTAAAACCTTATTTCTGATGTAAAGTTGTAGCTTTTTGGGGTCAAGGATTTCAAATATTTTTAATTTGAACTTCTGGGACATTCACATCCGCCATTTTTAAAGATGGCATTCGTCATCAATACAAATATCACCATATCTTAGCAACTATGTCACATAGATATTTTTATGTCTGTGTATAGGCTTTTCAACAGTGGTTTTAAAAATATTACTTTCGCTGACATTTATATGTCGATCATTTTTAAAGATGATGCCCGTCAAAGCCTTTCATTCCCCTATCTTAAGAACAATGTAATCTAGAGCCGCATGGTTAATGTCTAAGTACGGTTTTCAGTTAAGGCAATTTCAAGTATATATTACTCTTGATCTTCGCCGACATTCATATGTCCGCCATTTTTACAGATGGCGCCCGTCAAAGCTTATTATTCCCGTATCTTAAGAACGGTGTAATCCAGAACCACCTTGTTGATGGCAAACATTTTCAGAGGCGACTATTTCAAGTATACTACTTTTGTCATTCGCTGACATTCACATATCCACCATTTTTAAGGATGCCACCCGTAAAAGCCATCTATCACCATATCTTAAGAAATGCCTCACCTATAGACATAGCGTTGTTGCAAACGTTGAAAAAAGGATGTCTGTCTTTGTTTCGTTTTGGCGAGACTGTGTTCACAGAAATACACTACGTGCTATGAACTTTGATACTTGGGTGGGATTGGGGAAGCAGCGTCAAAAACTAATAGCATGGTTTGAATGCTATTATCGTTTTGAAACAGGAACCACATTCGCAGCCTCTTTGCCGAAGAATATCAGGTATGTATCAGTGAAACTTGATGTAACATTACCATGAACCTCCATTTTACGAAATAGTGACTGCTGGTAACAATCTATGTCATTTATATATGTAGCAAAACCATGATCGTCTATATATATGTTTATATACAGTGATGACTTTGTTGTAGATTTTGACGACATAAGTGAAGTACCATGTCCACAGGCAAAGATCCCGTATAGGCACTGTGGGTGTCAGAAAGCAGACTGAAACTTTTTAAAAAGGAGCATGCCTTTTCTGCCAAGAGTACGGGAAGCTTAGAATTGGACATCTAGTATTACGCCAGAAATCAAGGTCATGAACTTATGCAGCGTATACAAGATAACTATGAAAGCCTTGTCGCTGGTGAGATTAATTACCATAAACACTGTTTTAATACATTTACCAGCAAAACCAACTTGAAAAGAGTACAGTTTTAAAAAGAAACATTCCAGTTTGGTCAGGCTTCTGAACTTGCTCAAGATACTCTTACCACTAAAACAAAAATGGAACAATTACGAGCAACTCGCACACATTTTCCTAAGGTTGACTCCCAGCAGATTGTAATCAGGTCAAACGACACAGATGTTCAGGTATTGGCTATCAGCTATGCATCGTGACAGTCTGAGGAAGTGTGGATATCAGCAGGGACTGTCAGTAAGCTGGGATACATCCCAGTGCGTGCACTTGCAAATAGCCTTGGGCAACAGTTCTGCCAAAGTCTGCCAGCACTGCATGCCGTTTCTGGTTGTGACACGACAGGTGCTTTATGTGGACACGGAAAAACCACTGCATAAGAAGTGTACAAAAATGATGAAAGTCAACCAGCAGGCATCTCTGATCTTGGCACATTTCCAATGAGCAAAGAAACTGAAGCATCAGTAGAACAGTTCATAGTCCATTTATGACAATAATTTTTCCCTGGGGGTAAGTGAACTATGCTATCAGATATTCTCCAAGAAACAGAGCAGCACAGAACACCCACAAAGGATGCACTGCATCATCACCTCCTCAGGGTCAACTTCCAAGTTACAGTGTGGCAACAGACACATGTACCTAAACCAGCTTTACCTTCCACTGTTGGCAATGGTTGGAGGAGAGTTGATGGTGAACTGAAGCCAAAGCTTATGAGGTCCAGCACTGCTCTTGTGCATCATCCAAATGTCAGACACACCGATGCAGTTGCTACAAGCAAAATCTGGAATGCACAGACATGTGCGCATGTCAAAATGGTGAGGATTGCTTCAATCCTGTGAAGTATCTGCAACTCGACTCTGACACATCGTCATCAGACACAGAAGATGACGAGGATGTTGTTGATTAGTTTTACAGTTATGAGTAAATATTGTTTTGTTGCATGTGATTTCATGACAACGAAGATAATGTCTATGCTGCTGACTAGTGTCAACATTATTAGTACATATTTTTTGGGTGATATTTGACGATCCTTTGTTTCCTTGTCAACTTGAACTATGTTGCACTTATACAATTGTGCCCTTGTAACTTACATATGCCCATGTGTGCTAGTTGTGTACTGTTACTTGTCATGTATAATTGTATAGTAATACTAGTAACAATAATTAGTATATAAAACTCATGAATGAATCTACGCATGTTTGTTTTACTACATGAATATGATCTTGCAACAATATTATTACCGGGAAGGCAGGAATTTAGTGCTTTCATTTTGTTCCAATAACCTACATGTGTATCAAAATATGGGGACAGTTGGCTTTTACCGGTGCCATCTTTAAAAAATAGTGGATATGTGAATGTCTGCAAAGGTCAAAAGTAGTATACACTGTATTTAAAATAGTCGCCTCTGAAAAATGTGACATCAACATCATTTGCCTCTGGGTTACGTCGTTCTTAAGATACGGGAATTATGAGCTTTGACGGGTGCCATGTTTAAAAATGGCGGACATGAATGTCAGCAAAGGTAATATATTTGACATCGCCTTAACTGAAAAGTCTATTTGGACGTTAACCACGCGGCTCTAGATTACGTCGTTCTTAAGATAGGTGAATGATAGGCTTTGACGGGCGCCATCTTTAAAAATGGCAGACATCAATGTCAGCAACGGTTAAATTTAATATTTTTAAAACCACCGTCCACAAGCCTATACACAGACATAAAAATATCTGCTCTACATGATGTAGTTGCTAAGATATAGTGTTATTTGTATTGACGACTGCCATCTTTAAAAATGGCGGATGCGAATGTCGGAGAAGTTCATATTTGAAATCCTTGACCCCCAAAACCTACACATTGACACCAGAAATATGGTTATAAGTGACATAGTTATTATTATATGAGGACATTGGATTTGGTGGCCATTTTTTAAGATGGCCGCCAAGCCAAGAAACACATTTTCACAAGTGACATCCACCTGAACAGGGAACCTTAGGTCATAGACAGCAGCTCTGGCAGGTCAAACCGTTGCTGTAGGGAGTGCCCTACAAAAGTAAAAAATTCTGCACTTGGCCACCAGACTAATATGGGTTTTAGCCGAGTTTGCTTGTTATTGTCACCTTTTTGTAGGATGTGTAATGCCAACCCATCATACATTGCATGCATGAAGTTGTGGAATGCTAGTAATGGCTGACAAGGTCACATTGTATTCAAAGCCAAGTTTAGCTTATATAAATTCCTGACATCAATATTTCAACAAACATGATAGAAGCACTGCATTTTAATTGTATAAATGCAACCCTTTGTTTCAGACTGGGCCATTGACAGACACGCAGTGCCTCGTCACTGTGGATAGATGTACAATCCATACTCGAACCACAACTATGCCTCTCTGAACTTTGGCAACCCGCTCTACTACCTGTGTGGCAGCAACATATGCTACATGTCCTGTGGCGTCGCCATACTTGTTGTTGGTGTCATCATCACGTCGGTGACGTTTCAGAATCTGCAGTCGTGGAATGATGCCAAGAAGGAAGGGTACGTAGGACCCGTATTTATCGGCGCTGGACTGCTATTGATGGGGAGAGGGGTGGTGCCGAAGATCAGCGAAGGTGACTGTCACGCTGCCGTGCGACGACACTGGCATGCCATCTGCAGGACATTTGTTGTAAGTAACAAGATAAGCTTTTGTCAGGGGTAGGGGTTAATGATTGATGGTATGTTGATTTTTCTGTTGGAACACCTGCCAAAAGTAAGTTGAACAGTTTAACACAGTACGTGAAACTCTAAATATATGCTTTGCTTTTTGTGTTGTTACCAGTCTGCAGTAATATTTTCATCAAAACAAATTCTATAATTTTGTTTTTAATGAAATCAAAATTGAAAACATGCACACATATTTATATATATAGTAAGAACTTACCTTTATCATTTATGCTACAATATATATAGTAGCATAAATGATAAAGGTAAGTTCTTATAGCACTGTAATATCAGCACTGTTTCAGCCATTAGAACCACTCAGTGCACTTGTATGCAGTAGGACTTTACTCTTGACCCCTGGAAGACCATTCAAAATGTCTCCGAGTATAATTAATTGTGTTTATTAAATGTACAAGCAATTATCAGGTTGTCAAAACAATTTTACGTAGTACCCCAGGGGTAGTATAATTTCAAATACTCTTTTCAGTTTATTTCTCGGTTTAAATGTTTACTACCATCATTACTTTACATGAAACATACAATGAAAATATATTACATAGTTATTACTAAGGAGATTTAAAATGATGTGGTTGATGAGCTCAGCATTACATGTTCCTGATGACAAAACTATTTTTAGGTCATGCCTTATTGATGTTTCTAAACATTTGGAACTGTGCCAGTAATATACAGCCTGTGGTTTGTGTTGCACAACAGTACAGCTGTATGTGTTATATCGTTATTAAATAGTTTAGGCCAATTTTTGACATTTGTTTTAAAACCATTCTCACAGGATACAGCCAAACAACAGCAAAGAAATATTGCCTGTTAGTTCTTTCTGTATTTCACTATAATTCAGTAAAACGGCATATCTTTATCCATGCCCATTCAAAAGTAATACTCATTGTAAAAGGATGAAGTGCTGAATGGACCTATTACTTATCTTGACCAAATGTACTTGTATTGATCAAATGTACTTGTATTGATCAAATGTACTTGTATTTGATCACAAATCTTTTGAGAATTGCTCACATTACTTGCTTCATGAGTAGATGTTTGGTGTGATTTTTTCACTGTAATATAAAAGCTTGTTTTCTTATATTTACAGCATCTAGTTTTACGAATTTCCTTTGTAGGTCTATCTTATGTTTGCCTATTTTATAGTTGACAAATCATGTCTGTTTCCTGCTTCTGGCAACAAGAACTTAACACGGGTGTTGGTATTGAAAATTTCAATCACTTCGCCTTAGGTAATGTTGCGTTATCTACTTCCAAAAATAGTAAAACTTTCCATGGTTTCTTCTGCTATTAATTAAAAAATATAAATTTATTATTAATAGATTTAGATTCCTTTCCAAAGAACTTACTGTCCAGTTTGAATTTACATATTCTCCATACACAAAACATAATTGATGCAGAAGATCTCAACCAGCCGTTGGGAACATACATAAGTTTTACCTGTAGTGATTTACCATTCAGTTTGCGTGAATGTGCATTCTTTTGTTCCATGACGAAGCACCACCTAGTATGACCTGTCACATTGTCGTGTGCCTGTGAGTAGTATTATGGAAACGTCCCCGTCTGTGTCGGTGGCATACCCGGTGCAACCTCTGTCACATGAACCAGAGCCGCCACAAGCGAATCCCACTACAGAAACAGCCATCAATAAGTGCCTAAGCAGCACCATTTGCAGCATAGCTCTCGGTGTTCTGTTGACGGTGTTTGGCGTTGCTGTCACTGTCTTCATGTTCCACAATCAGAAGGCTGAGAATAAGGTGTTTCCTGTCGGCCCGCTGCTAGTGGTCGCTGGGCTGCTGAGCACGGGCAAAGCCCTGCTGCATCACCGCCGAGTGGTGGAGCAGAGACGCAGGCTGGAGCGGCGTCGCAGACGACTGTCCCGTGTTAGAGCCTCACACGCAACAGAGGTAGTCCTAGCTATCACGTTCACTTAGTACAGACATAACAGAGGTAGTCCTAGCTGTCACGTTCACTTTGTACAGACTTAACAGAGGTAGTCCTAGCTGTCACGTTCACTTAGTACAGCCACTGCAGAGGTAGCCTTAACTGTTACACTCACTTAGAACGGACACAACAGAGGTAGTCTTAGTTGTCACGTTCATTTAGTACAGACAGTACAGAGGTAGTCTTACCTGACACCTTCACTTAATACTGACACTACAGAGGTAGTTTTAGCTGTCTTGTTTACTTAGTACAGAGAATACAGAGGTAGTCATAGCTGTCACAATCACTTAGAACAGACACTAAAGAGGTACTCTTAACTGTTACGCTCACTTAGTACAAACACTAAAGAGGTAGTCTTAGGTGTCATGTTCACTCAGTACAGACATTACTGAGGTAGTCTTAGCTGTTATGATCATTTAGAATAGACCCTAAAGAGGTAGTCTTAACTGTTATGCTCACTTAGTGCAGACACTATAGAGGTAGTCTTAGCTGTCATGTTCACTCAGTGCAGACACTACAGAGGTAGTCTTACCTTTTATGATAATTTAGAACAGACACTAAAGAGGTAGTCTTAACTGTTATGCTCACTTAGTGCAGACACTACAGATGTAGTCTTAACTGTTATGATCGTTTAGAACAGACACTACAGAGGTAGTCTTAGCTGTTATGATCGTTTAGAACAGACACTAAAGAGGTAGTCTTAACTGTTATGCTCACTTAGTGCAGACACTATAGAGATAGTCTTAGCTGTCATGTTCACTTAGTACAGACACAACAGAGGTAGTCTTAACTGTCACGATCACTTAGAACAGACACAACAGAGGTAGTCTTAACTGTCACGATCACTTAGAACAGACACAACAGAGGTAGTCTTAACTGTCACCTTCACTTAATACAGACACTACAGAGGTAGTTTTAGCTGTCTTGTTCACTTAGTACAGAGATAGTCATAGCTGTCACAATCACTTAGAACAGACACTAAAGAGGTACTCTTAACTGTTATGCTCACTTAGTACAGACACTAAAGAGGTAGTCTTAACTGTTATGCTCACTTAGTACAGACACAACAGAGGTAGTCTTAACTGTCACGATCACTTTGTACAGACGCTACAATCCATCCATTTGTTAACGACTTTCGCCTAGCACACGAGTATGAGAATGCTTAATCCTTTGGTTTTGGTGCGCCACTGAGCTCGGATTGTCTGAGGATATTAGCGCATAAGAAGTTATTTATTATTATTACGAAGTTAGGGCCATTCACATAGTCTTAGCTGTCATGTTAAATTAGTACAGACAATATTGTGTAAGATCCACTTACACAAAAGAGGAAGTCTTAGGCATCACTTTGTTTTAGTACAGATGCTACAGTGTTAGGGTCATTCACACAACAGTGGTAGTCTTAGCTGTCATGTTCACTTAGTACAGACACTACATTAACAGAGCCCCTAACACAACTGTCAGAGGTCTTACACTCTTGGCCATCATGTTCACTTAGTACAGACACTACATTAACAGAGCCCCTAACACAACTGTCAGAGGTCTTACACTCTTGGCCATCATGTTCAATTAGTACAGACACTACATTAACAGAGCCCCTAACACAACTGTCAGAGGTCTTACACTCTTGGCCATCATGTTCACTTAGTACAGACACTACATTAACAGAGCCCCTAACACAACTGTCAGAGGTCTTACACTCTTGGCCATCATGTTCACTTAGTACAGACACTACATTAACAGAGCCCCTAACACAACTGTCAGAGGTCTTACACTCTTGGCCATCATGTTCACTTAGTACAGACACTACATTAACAGAGCCCCTAACACAACTGTCAGAGGTCTTACACTCTTGGCCATCATGTTCAATTAGTACAGACACTACATTAGAGCCATTCACGCAGTCTTAGCATTCATGGTTATTTGGTACAGATATTAATGTTTTAGAGCCATTTACAAAAAGAATGACTCCTAGCTGTGTTAGAGTCATGTTTGTGCAGACTCATTCTCTGAGAGCAGTATTAGTAGCGGATATAGTCTGCTGTAGTTATAATGTAAATGACACATTCACTTTAAAAAGAGCTGAGAAACATAGCAGGGTAGCCTGTGTTAGAACCACGTGTATACCCCAGTAGTCAAGGTGTCCTCTGCAGAAGTATTTCTTCAAACTATGTAGTCTTTGTTTTCATTTTGAAAACAAATATTTAGTTGCATGAGCAATTTTTTATTGTTGCTTTCCCAGTAGTTTTGTTAAAAAACATTGCAACCTTCACTTCACTTATCTCTTTTCATAGCTATGTTATTAAGATTGAATCAGATTCATTTGTTGCCCGTTGATGGTGTACTGACCTTTTTATGACTTGTCATTCTTCAGTTTCACAAGAAATGTTGAAACCTGAAACAGTTGTAGCCAGTGTGTATGTGTTTCGGTGTGTTAGAGTCTTAATCTGAGTTCAACTACCATTTGTAACTGTTATTAAGAAAGTGTATATGGAACATGATCAACATTTACTTAATTGACTATACTTACCGCCTTATATGTCACTTTGGCAGATCAACTCCCAAGATTTATTCAATAAATTATGCTTTTTGCGAAATTACTGGTCGCCATGTTCAGCCAGTGGAATTATAAACACACGGCACGCAGATATAATTTTTTGTCTTTTGCTCAGTTTTTTATGTGAAAATAGTTTATATGGTTTTGATGAAGGCGCTATGTATGGGGCATGTTGATTCACTGGAGGTTTTTTTATTAAAAGGTACACCATCTCAGAATGTAAATGTAATTTATTATTTGTATATTTTCAATATCAGCTTTGTGATAATGTATGATAACCATTGTTGCAGCAGCAGCAGCAGAGAGCAGATGAAGGTGCCATTTGTCTCGCTCCGCCAAGTTTCGATGAAATGTAAGGAACATGAATTAATACTATAAATCTATATACGTTATCTTTAATTGAGCTAGTGTATATGGGTGTGTTAATAATTTTCTTCTAGATGGTTTGTATCTTCAGAGATTACAACCCTTGGAAAGAAAAGTAATGCATTAATTTTTTCATTTTGATGGGTCGATTAAGGGTTGGTACCAGACGTTAGTTGTTAGACGTTTGTTCGTAGCATTATGCTATTTTGCGATTGTTCTAGCTTGCTAGAATATATAGAGCCAAGCAACTTTTTTTGTAGAATTTTGCCCGGACCCCTTCAATGATGATTTACCAATGATTAGATCGGCATTGTCCTATGATTTCTAAAAAAACAAATGTATTTGTGCAAAGAAGCTAACAAACATGTTCTTGTGAATTCTAGATACAGAAATGTATCTAAAATAAGACAAACGAAACAACTTATTTGAAAGGTCCTTTAAATTGATAAACTTTTAAATAATCATTTGTCCCAGCCAGCGACAATGCAATTGTGCATCACAAACTTTATCAAAAGTAAGTCTGACTTATGTGAGACTAGGTAATTTTGATGCTGTTTTGTGTTACTGACATTTATGTGTAGGTAATCACATGCTTCATCTTTCAGACCATGTGACGATGACATGCCCCCCGCCTACGAGGTAGTTGCCAACGATAACTGCTGCCCACCGTACGTGGCTGGCAACGTTCGCATGTACTCGACGGTTGCCGTGCAGACGAACCAGCATGGTGGCGCTACCAACATGGCCCTGGTGAACGATGCGGACGATTTAATGTTACTTCCTCCGCAGTCGCCTCCATCGTATGAAGAGGTGGTTAGAGCACAACAGGAAGTAACAAGCACCGCTCCAGCGGCGCAAGACAGGGCACCGCCCCCACCACCACCACTGCCAGAAAACACTGTCTAGTTTAGTTCACCAGCATCTTATGAACTTTTACTGGCTGCAGTTCAGTCGTCCTACAGTGAAAACACATTGTCATTTGGCTGTGATCACGTTTCAGTCGTCTACAAGTGTTATAATTCACTCGCCTATGCTGAATCTGATTGAGATGTGCTATAGTATCATGCCAGACTTACTTCTGAAAGTGGTGTGGGGTTTCTTTTCTGCAAATGACATTTGCCAGACAGTACCAAACCCATCGCAAGGTCAACACAATGGTGTGCATGACTGAATATGATGCTGCCTGGTCTTCAGATTAGCATCGCCATAGCTGTGAATGATGACAGTTTCACAGTGTTATATGCAAGCAAATTAAATCTTGACCGAAGATGTCACTGACAGTATCTTAACAGTTTAGAGTGCTGTACATCCGTCCGGTTTTATTTGATTTCCACAACAAGCCATCCGCTATCACAATGTGAACCTAGTACACGCATCATGTATACTTGGTTTTCGTTTTCAGTGTTCTTGCAGCGTGTAAAAGAAGACCTATGCAGGTTTGTCGTCTTTTAAATTGAACGTTTAGTCAACACAGCTTGAGATATTTATTAGTTTATCAGTTTGAAGTCATGGGTGTGAATGGAGAATGCATCTTCCAAAGATGATATATGGATGCCCATAGTGCACCACTTTCTCCAGTTACAACCATCATTTTGAGGCTCCATGATTTTATACTTGATTTTATGATTATTGTTGTGTTATCAGTGTTTGAGTGCAGTCAATTTATGGTTGTCACCACTAATTTACCTATGCAGGAATATTTATGACAGAATCTACAAACACACTTCTCAAACAGAAAGTGAAAGTTGTATTTGCAATGGATATCATGATTGCATGATGTATTTACTCCACTTTATTACAAAAAACCTCAAAATTTAACCTTTTACACACCTGGTCAGTTGCTGTACTGTTTGAATTTTGGTCGAGGTTGCAAAACCATTAGTCAAATGGTAATCATATCATGGTGCAATATTAAACATACTTGATAGGTAGATCACTAGATGCATTTCCTGCAAGTTTGGGCATTTATCACTGCACAGAAGGCAAACTTCAATATTATTTTGCTGTATTTAAGGGAGTTTGTACAGGTTGTTTGTGTCGGAGTGGCATACTGCCTTGTACAGTGCAATATTTGTATTTACTGTTGTAACCTGCAACAAACTGGAAATCTGCAGTCGTCCAAATGAAAATGTATGCAAATGTAAATGTTGTGATTGTCTGTTTAAAAATTTATAGAAGTTCTACCAATGTTTTTCACATTTTTATTTACTAGGTGCTTCCAGTATATTATTTGTTTTGAATATATGTGTTGACTTGTCAGTGTTTATTCTCATTGCAGAAGAAGGACAGATACTCCAAACATTAGAATAGTTTCAATAATATCATGTAAATTAATAAACAGGAATAATTATTGCAGTATTATTTGTAAATATGATACAAAGACTCAAAGCTGTGTTTGATGTTTGTTTAGATGTGGTAAATTTTTATCACAATTGCAATTCCTGATAAAACTGCTAGAAAAGTAACAAGTAACTGGTTTATCATTTACACTAATAAAATTTCAGTTGTGATTAATGTGTGGAGTAGCATATCCCTTTGATTGTATCATAGCTGTTGTTTGTTTGTAAATAGTTACATTGATTCATTACAGTAATTACAGCCTTTACAGGACATCATTACAATTACAGTACACTTAAAAGCATATTATAATGGATACAACTTGGTGTAATATTCAGTAATAATGGGATGTAAGTATATTTGATGAGATCCAGAAGACGCAGGGATGAAATATGATCTATGCAGACAAACTGATGGCCCATTGACAGACATAAATAAAACACAATCTACGGGTGGAAGGAATGTATTTTAACTATTACCACTCGGTATAAATTTAAAGTTACTCTATCAAGAATATGGTCACTTATGTTCACATATGTGCCTACAACTTAATGGCAGACAAACATATCTGGCAGTGATCGCAGGCTTGTTATCACAATAGTTGGTTAGTGTAAGACTATATCCTATTTTGTACTATACTTTTGTGTGGAGTGTGTGTGTATATGTATATATATATATACAAAAGGTTTTATATAAGCCTCTAATCTACATGTCTAATGAATAATAAAGATCCAGTTTAACGTGTAAGTATAACGTGTAAGTTTATATTTATGTTGTGAGGATGAAGCACAGAAGTGGGTTTTTGTTGTTTGTTTATATATCACGGTTTGCCGTGAAACCTTTCATATCTAATATACTAGGTATGGACATGAGGGATACTCTTGGGTGGAAACATTACAGATGATCAACAACAACAGCATTTCATTTCTGGTACAGTAAATAGCAGTACAAGAATATTTCCACAATGATTTTCCAAGTTCCATTTGAATTTCTGGATTAATGTCATTGCATTTGGTAATAAAGGTAATGGCTGCCGTGGGCTGTGATTACATTGATTTGTGCTGCAATTGTTTGATTGATAGAACTGCAATTTTTGATTGTCACTCAGATTTATTTGATCCAGGTTTATAATTAATTAAATATAATCTCTAAGATAATAAAAAATCTTAATTGTACTCTATTGACTAATTCAGACATGCTTGTGCAAGTAAGACATGTAGTAATAATAATTTAGCAAGTTGCTTTTTAATGTAATTGTTTGCCATTTAACCTGGCAAATACTGCCAAGCAAAGTGCCAGAGCCAGTGGAAGTTGACAAGATTTATAGTGCACAATATTAACCATGCATTCACTGCCAGTTATCCGTGAAGCTGTCCAGTGTCTATCAGAGGTACTAGGATAAGCATCACCAGACATGACCAATTATAGCCAAAGGTTATTCAGAACATGGAGAATAGAATGCCGTCTTTATAATAATCTTATAGGCAATAAACGTTTTTGTATTTTTTGAAATAAATTTATTTCCGGTTTTTTACATTGACATACCAGAGCATGTACTGGGGTATACAAAATTATTTTAGCTGTCAGACTGACAGAAAACTTTGGTGTGAATGGATATAAGCTACTCGTACAACGAACAGTGTTTTCACGGACATGGACGGTTTTAGCAAGTTGAAGTGTGCCAACATTCATTATTCTTTCTCTAACATTCCTCCCACTAACGTTACTTGCATTTATTTTGTATGACATATTATTTACGAGCTTAACAAAACTTCTCTTCGAATAAAATTTTAATAATTGAAATTTTACTATCAGAATTGTTATTTGGCGTCTTTGAAGGTCGTGTCGCGCGATAACCTCTGTGGCAGCAAGAACCGCGGCGAAAACAAAAATGGCGCCGAAAGTTTTGATCGGCAAGTTTCGACGGAACTGGTTGTGATCATAGATATTCGATTCGACCGACTCGGTACCAAAATGGCACAACCTCCTCCGGCCGATTCTCCGCAGATCTTGCTGCACATGTTGTGCAATAAGATTACTGGACTTAAAGATGGTAAATTTATTTGCTTGTGTTTGACTCGATGTGAGCGTTTATCGCAACAACAAATGACGGCTACCACACACTGTGACAGTAGGCACTTCAACAAAAAAATAAATATCATGCTAGAACATTGAGAATGGGCTTAAATTAAAGGTAATAGGTTAAGGATCACATAACTGTTTATTTTATTAAGATACCTTTAATAGATCAAAAGATATTGCAATTTTAATACGAAAAAACTGCTTAATTTTGTGTATCTTACAATGGCAAAATGGACTCATTTTTGTGTTTTCTGTGGATAAATATTTGCTTTAAAATGTCATAACTTTTTTATTTATACATATATTTAAATATTGTTTTCAGGATTTTCAAACACATTGACCAGAGTAATAAATTTACAATATTTAATATTTTTAGTAATAATTATAACCAAATTAATGCAATTAATTAGTTCATTTTAGTAATGTAGCATGCAAACTCAACAGACTGATACATTCCAATTAAAGGCCATAATGCCCATGATTATGAAGATATTTATACATATTATGCAATGTGTATAACCACATTAATGATGGTAATAAATAGTCATTAACAAATCAATTAATAATAATTTAGTTAGTCAATATTGGGTAATTAACACGCGATCTCGACAGACCGACACATTTCAGTAAAAGGCCATATTGACCATGATTATGAAAATATTTGTATAATTTATGCATGCAGTAAACCACATTAATTATGGTAATAAATATATACATTAACCAGTCATTCACATTAACAGTAACTTAATTAATAAGTTAATATTGGCTAATATTAGCACGCTAACAACTGACCGCTACATTTCGATGAAAAGCTGGAATGTCCATAATTATGAAGACAGTTATATAATTTATGCAATGTTTATAACCACATTAAACATTATAATAAATATACATTAACCAGTCATATAGCATTAACAGTAACTGCATTAATAAGTAAATATTGGCTAAATATCAAACAAACTCAACATATCAATACATAACAATGAAATACAATAGTCATACTCCTAGTTCACTGTGTCTATGTGTGACTGTCATGACAGGTTGGATGACTGTTGCAGGCTCTGTACACACCAGTAATCAATTGTTACTGCTTCATGATGTAATGTTCTGCATTTTAACATGAACTTGATGAACTAATGTTTATAAATTGTTCACAGTATTCTGTCGCTGAATCCAAATGCGCCAAATGCAAGATTGCTTTCTGCATTACTCCCCATGGCCCATGGGAGTCAAGCCATGAAGAAATCTGTTCTGCTCTTAATAGTCTTTTTGTAATATTGGAAGTTGATTGTCTCATAATTTAATGCCAGTAGGCTGCAAGATCTGTGCAGCAAGGTTCATATTTTAGTATCTTGTAAAATAACGTTGTGTTCTTCAGCATGATGTCTATAAGTAATGTTCATGTCGTGTTGAATGGACACTGTTCAATCTAGATATCAGATATATAATCAGTCAGATTAAATGTGTACGTATGCAGACAGGTGATGGGTGTCATATTCAGACGACTCTGTGCCAGTGGCTCGGTACCTTCACAGTCAAACACAGATCAGCGCAAGATCAGTGTCACTGCATGTAATTGCGAACAATATCTGAAATAAAAAGGCAATTGTGAATCATATTATGATAACTGTTTTGATTCTGCATGCAAATCTTGTGAAATACTTTTCACATCCCTGCCTCTGTTACTCAAGAGAGCAGTGTGAAATTCTATTATAATGCATTATGTCACACATAAATTCATAATAATTGTGATATTTGAGATGTAAAACTGTGGTGTTTAAATGTATTGCGTGTTGTCACACAATGAAACAAATGATGCTACAACTGATCAAGGCATTTATGGTTTGTATTACATGTTTTACAAAATTTTGTGCAGTGACTGTTTATCTTGAAACACTTTTTAAAACAAATTAAGTCAAATAATTTACATATTTGACCACAAAAACAACTTTTCTAACAAACTGTTGATTTAATAGGTAACAACAATTAATTAAAATTATTACATAATGAAATTTATATTATTTCTAAGTCTAAATAAAAGCATAACCATAAATAATGGAATAAGCCATGCAAAACCCAAGCGTAAGATTTTTAAGTCAAAGAAATACTAAACACATTGACAACTTTTGATGAACCATGGTACATAATTTTAATTTAAAGTGACAAACTGGTTAAATAATCTATTTAATAAAACAATTAATTGATTGTTAGTTATTTTAAATATCGGCCTTTCAAAACAAATTGAATATTAACAGGACTGGATATAAAATTTGTATTTTCAAAATTCTAGCAAGCCTAACTCGGTCAAACTAAAACGTATAAACCTAACTATGACTAACAAATACTACTACTTGACAACATCATACTAATAATACTACTATTACTAGTAATAATAGTAATACTATATCGTATTAATTAATAATACTAGCAGAACTGGCTTGACACGTATAACTATAAATTATAGTCATTAAATAAATTAATAACTTAAGTAATATTATTATCATTATAGGCCCTATCTTAAGTTAAAGTTAAATCAGATACTGTTGTTTTTGTTTTCACTAAAAGGCACAGACGTTAATTAAATAAATATGTCATGATCAAGGCGCTTCACGATCTCGGTCCGCGTCTCCGGTGACGCACTCTCGGTCATATTGACACAGATCGCTCAAATGTCACATGTTTTGAATGGCGCAAAAACCACATTGCACGAGCATTCACGCCAACGAAATTTTCAACACATACTAATGTAATCCTATAGATCTACCTACAAACATAATCTTTCGATACAAATCATTACTAGACTATAAATTTTGCAACTGAAACACAGCTATGCCATCAAATCGATTAAATTTACCATAATTTTGATCAAATTTGAAAAAGAAAAGGACGTACAGAAAGTTCGACTTACCCGCAAAAGGAATCCCGCTGCGAATGACGTAAACGACCGGGAAAAGAGCGCAAAAATAGAGGTTGAAAAAAACCACTACCCAGGTGCCGAGAAAACGAAACGGCGCTGCTGCAACGCCGTTGCACGCACGTAAAAACATTGCGGTAGCAGGATTCGTTGAAGTGCCTAGTTAATGTTATAACTTGAGTTTTGCCCAACTTTGATACCTCAGTCTCAGAGCGTTAGTTCCATCATTCAAAATCATCCCAGGTATATTTATATTAAAAAATTTATGAAAATACTGTGTCTTAGCACACGTTTGAAGCCCAAATAATGACCCGATTTTCACTACTCTGCACCGCTGTGGTCATGCGTTACTGCATCGCGCTCGTAAAATGAGCAATATAGTGGCGTATGTTGATGCAAACCGGGGCGCTATTTACGCCTCAAATGTGTGCTAAAACACAATATTCTTAAACGTAAATATGCCTTGGAAATGTTGAATAATGGAACAAACGCACTGAGGTATCAAAATTAGGAAAAACTCAAGTTAAATGGCAAAATCGAGGTGGGTCCGAATTCTACACAAGAGCTGAGGAGGGCAACTCATCTATGTTTAAATCGTTTTTCAGTGTTTCTTAATTTGTTTCCAGTTTCCGGTGTTATAATACTTATACTGGGCCGGCTGACAACTGTCCCGTTAACGATTAATATAAGTTCATATAAATATGTTGTTTTCACAACAAATCTTAAGAAAAAATTCCGAAAGATATCCATACTGTAGCTTCCTACTACCACTGATTTATGTCATGTTATGCAAACATAATTACAAAAATGGTTTTAATGAAATATTTACAATTTCCGTACGAAAAATCCCCATCCCATGTAAACAATTCCACAGCTTCTTGCACCGGGTTGAACATTTTTAACCAATGGGCGACAGTGATTAAAAGGTAAATTTATACGTCATTCTAACTCAATCTCACCATAAGCATACATTTTTGTATTAAGCAGTGAGATCAAATGAGATTAATTAGTGACAGTGGTGAGATTAAGTGGAGCGGTGGGGCGCGGTGGTCGGGCAGTTAGAGTGCTGCATTGTTGATTGGAGGAACCGGGGTTCATATCGTGGAGCCGATCGGTCGGTGGTTCTGTATTGGTATCGGCCAGCTTGTTGAAAATAGGCCAATTTCGTTCAGCCCACTTTGCCTGTGTCTTTCGGAAAAGACAATAAGGCGTTGGTCCATTCTGTCTGGTGTCTGTGCCATGGGAAGCAGGCCCTTAGCCAGAAGTAATATTTTGCCAATCTTGAATTAATCTAAAGGGTGCCTTTTAGTGCACGAACTGCCATTATTGGGAAGTTTAGTTTTCTTCTATATATATATATAAGTTATATATATGTATATAAGTTATTATAACAAACCAGTATAAATTGTGCCATTTATGTAATTAATACTGATCCGTTCGATTTGTTTCACTACCAGTTGTACAAATGATAGTCTTTAAAGTGGGCCCCTTGGAACTGTTACTTAATCGAATGGTCACCTGGCCCCCCATGAACATAATTATGATTATGCCATAAAACATGTCTATACATTGTTGTTGCAGAAGCCCTGACACCACATTACAAAATGGCCATACAAATACTTGCCAGGTAAGTTGTCATTTTGCTGAATTCGTACAAATTCAATTAAATGTCTTTTTCATTAAATGTAGAGTTTCCCTAACAAATATCATATTTTAGAGTTTTCATTTGTTTTGTACATTGTGTAAGTGATGACTTGTTTATCATTATTTTATAATATAGTATTTGTACTTTCTAAGCATACTTATTTCTTTCCTCCAGCCCCATTTCTACCCCACAACAGACCGATGAATTTCAGATTGTGGAGAAGATCAAGAAGAAAAGTAAGAAGATTGTGATCTTTTTTGAACTGGGTGTATTAGATTTCTTGACTTGTAAGATTTTCTGGTAAAATGAATTACCTCTAGATATATATGAAGCATACATATTAAATATTGACTGACTGCTAGCACTAAAGGAACATTAGCTGTTACCCACATTTGCAACATGATTCCATCAAACAACAAACTGTGACCATCTGTCTAAAAATTAACCAAACTTGGACGATATATTTATTGAAGTACTTTTATCAGTTCAGTTAGAAATATTCAATATGAATATATTGCCTAATTTGAAAAGTAATTTAATATGAATACTTCAAGAAAGATTTGAACCCATTGCACAATTTGAACTTGAATGAGTACACAAAATGTATTTACCAATAATGTATAAAGTTATGTAGGAAATGCTAACTAGTTGTAGAGGAATTCCTCTCATGTGAAGTATGCTGTCTTGTAGTGGTGAAGCACGGCAGAGTGCAGGATTGTGCTGTCTTTGCTGAACTTCACCGCAAGCTGCAAGGGCAGGTGAGGCCATCACAAGTCAGACATCTGACTTATCACCAGTCGCAATAAAGACCACTTAAAAATAAATAATCAGTCTTATATAAATTAAAGTGTTGTGTAATGTCAGCCAGGCCCTTAGCCAGAAATAAATTTTTGCCAGTCTTTAATTAAGTAAAAATGTGCCTTTCAATGCATGAACGGTTTGCGTGGAAGCCATTCACGTCGATCACAGCCATTATTGGCCAGTTTAATTTTTTTGAATAACAGACCTGTGTAATTTGAGCCATTTATTTTATTAATATTGGTTCACTTGATTTGTTTCTCAACCAGTTGTGCCAATGATTGGCATTAAAGTGGGCCCCTAGACTGGGAATTATTAGTTAATCTAGTGGTCTGCTGGCACCCTCTAAATTCCACCAGTCTTATCAGTTGTAACTGCATGTCATGGCCAGTCATCTGCCAGTCTTGATGATGGGCAGAAGGTTCTCTGGCTAAGCCCCTGATGTCAGCACAAGTTTTCTTTCTCCTTCTGAGCAGCTTTATACACAAAAGGGAAAGTCTACTCATTGAAAAAGATGGTGAAATTGTTCAAGTAGTCCTACTGCCAGCTGTTTATTGCTATAAACATCTGAGAAATAAAAATTTTATTGGTATTTATTAGCATTATCCTAAATACTTTATAGCAGTCAAAAACTTTAAAATCTCACCTGAAGTGTATACATGACATTGGTGAGAATTAGCAGATTGCATTGAAATGCGCAACTAGAACCATCAACAACATGTTTATGGTTTAGCAGTCGTTTATGTTTTAAATCTGTTTATTTATTTGTGTTGTACTTTTTAACTTAACTTATTGATGTCTACATTTATAATAATCATTATAACCTAATTTATTTTATTATATGATATTTTATTACATGTTTCTAGTAGTTTTACTATGGTTCATGTTTATATCTGTCATCCATGTTTACATTCATTTTCTTTATTATTATTATTTCATAGCATATTATTCTACATCATTTTATCTGTGATATAACAAGCAGCTTTACTACAACATATTATCTGCATATCTTTATAGAGCACTGTGAATTGCACTGGATGTGGCACTGTATAAAATAAGTTATTATTATCGTGTCGTGATGTTTGCTTAAGTGTTGTTGATGCCCATGTTGTGTGTCACCCTGTAGGACATCCTGCGAGACCGCTGGGCCATGCTGTATCTACTCTACTGTCTCAATGGGGACAAGTCCAGCCAGTCCAAGGTAGGAGTCATATCTGCATTTATGCTCAGAGGACCCATGTTTAAATTATAATTCTTAAACACATAAGCAGATCATAATAGTTAAGGGTGTTCATAAAGTTCCCCAGAATGTCTGTAACATTGCATACGGGTGATTAGGGGGGTTGGTTGTCACTGCGTGTCACGAAGGAAGTAAATTGATACAGTGGTGCCACCTGTTAAGTAGAACAGCGTGGTGGATGATGTCTTGGCAGCCATACCATGTCAGTTCAGTCTGGTTGGTATTGGCTGTGGTTTTGGATCGTTCAGAATCACAAGTCTGACACCACGTATTGGTGGGCTTGGGTGGTGGTTTGAATCAATACAAAATGGTTAATGTTATTCTGGACTTTGTTTAGTTATGCGACCACCTCGTAGTTGTACGAATAAATTGTCACAAAGTAATTGTCACAAACCGATTGTCACAAACTATCTTCTATTGCCAATCCGTTGAATAGTACTCACAAAAGGGTCACATATACACATCTTCATGTGCCAGGGGGCGCTGTTGATTACATCAGTCTCAGTACCGCCACGCAGATCGCCTTGTGCAACTCAGAATATAAGCTATTGCTTGGTGGTTTGGGAAGTAAACATAGTTAGGTATTTCAATGTACACAATACTGCTCAGCGGCTCGTGAGAATGGTGGAATGGGTAATTATATTTGGATTCCTGAACTTGAGCGTGAGTCGGACAGTTGTCTGTACTGTTCTCACAGGTAATACAACGCAGCCAATTATGAGTTTGATTCAGCTGACTTCCATATAATGCATAGGAGATCTGCCAGTGGTAGTGTACGTAGTAAACACTACTGGCTTGCAAGGATGCATACATACAATCTGAATACGATGTCACTGGCATATGCAGCTAGCGGAAATGCGTGGATGACAGCTGCCATCTTCAAGGTCTGGTTCCACAAGTCGTTTGTATCGTCCGTCAGACGTCATTTGTACGAACGACGTTTAAAAGAGAAAGCAGTACTTCTTGACAACTGCTGCACCGTCCGACCTGCAGATACGCCAGCCAGCCGAAAGCAGAGGAAAGTGACAGACTTTTTTAAGTTGAAGTGAACGTATCTATCGGCGAACAGTTGGAATGAACGTATCTATTGGCCAACAGTTGGAGTGAACGTATCATTCAGCCAACATTTGGAGTGAACGTATATTTCCATTAGTATTTTAATCGTTTGTTAAACAGCGAACATTACCATTGCTTTGTTGTGACGTTTTGGCAGCTGCCTTCATCCGACCGCCTGATAGTATCTTGGATATGTAATGGCATACATGCCCACGAATGTCACCTAACGGGGTATATTCACTTGTGTGTGATCAATAAATTGTCGATCGTACTTATAGTTGTTATTATTTAAATAAACTTGCATGCTGCAAGTTCCAACTGGTACCGTTCCTTATCTCCAGGTTATTATTATCAAATCACATTAGTTTTAGGCCAAGCGGTTAGTCGTATGGACCTACATCATGGCATACGATTGTCGATTAGTAATCCTCAGCGGTATATTTATGGGTTTTATTCAGTTCAACCTTTGACAGCATATAACATTTAAAAATGAATACAATATGACACATTGATGATATTTAACTCTAATAATAAACTTCATAAACCACTTAGCTGGGACACTGTGGCTTCGCAGTACGCTCCCCGCAGATGCAGCAACTGTCGATTATGGATGATACACCGTTGGCGTTGCTGTGATTAACGATTAATGATCCACAACGATACATGTATTGGTTTATTCAGTTCAACATTCAATACCATATAACATTTTAAAATAAATACAATACATTTACTTTACTGAACGTTTGACCGTGTATAGATGGCATCTGGCATCGCGGCTTCTCTCGCTTCCCGCAGTACTCATGGGCTTGTCAAATACTATTTGTTTTTCGTGGTAACACCCCCAGTGGCAGATATGGGAACATATTACCACGCCTCGCGTACAACATGGTTTCATTTCGTGGACCCTGACTACTGCGGTATATCGAGGCACAAATGTATATCACTACTAAACAAACAAAATCATCAAGATTGTGTGTGGTACTTTGCAGCACCTGACGTTTGCGCTGGGCGCTACCAACCGTGTCACCTCCACCCCATTCTCCATGGACCACAGGGGTGCACAGGTCACCCCAGTTGGTAACAAAACAACACTGCAGTCGGTATCATCAGGCGGCACCAGTGGTATCAGCAGCATACCACAGAGTGTCTATGGCTCAGAGCAGTCATCTCTGCAACCCATGTGAGTGTCGTGTGTGAGTTAGTGCCATTTGTGTGAGTCAGTGCACTAGTGTGAGTCAGTGCCACTAGTGTGAGTCAGTGCCATTTGTGTGAGTCAGTGTCACTAGTGTGAGTCAGTGCTATTTGTGTGAGTCAGTGCCACTTGTGTGAGTCAGTGCCACTTGTGTGAGTCAATGCCATTTCTGTGAGTCAGTGCCACTTGTGTGAGTCAGTACCACTTGTGTGAGTCAGTGCCATTTCTGTGAGTCATCCCCACACATTGAATGTGATAGTTGTTAGTTGTAACGGACACTTCGTCCTTATTGTAATAAAAAGTAACATGTATTCATAATGTGATTTTGCGATCGTTGCAATAAAGCCTTCAAGAAAACCTAAATACCTGAAATGTCCCCCACTTTCTCTTTTTGATTGCAAACCTGCTAAAGCAATGATGCTTGCTTATAAGGTAACTTTGTTGCTTTTATTTTGCTCCAGTAAAGGGTGTAGGGTATGTTTTCTCAACTGCTGTAGTTGTAGTGTTATGATGACAAGTTAGTAACTTGTATCGTTGTCTCACTGACATCACTTAGGCTATACACACGACTGTCTCTGCCGTAGGTCTGTGCCTGCGTCAGCCCTGCGTCAGTACAGCCTCCAACAACTACAGCAGACCATGCAGCACGGAGGCTCTCTCGCCAAGCTGGGGCTCACTGCCGGTACAACCTCCCTCAGCCTGTTAACAGTACTCCATCATCATCATTGATAAGACGTAGTCTACATGGTTGAACAAGTTTTATTAAAAACTACTTAATTATAAATGCCTTTGTGTTACCCATAATTGTTATATATGTAACATATAACAGTAATCACTTTGTTACGTAATTATGTATTTGTATTTTGGTACTTCTTTTCTAAAAGGCAGCTCCCGTGTTAGTGACATGTCTGTCTGTCTGTCCATCCGTCGGTCTGTCTCTCCGTCCGTCCGTCCGTCTGTCTCTCCGTCCATCCGTCCGTCTGTCTCTCCATCCATCCGTCTGTCTCCCCGTCTGTCTCTCCGTCTGTTTCTCTGTCTGTCTGTTTGTTTGTTTGTCTGTCCTTGCTTTAGTTAGGACAACATTGTCACAACTTCACTATAGATATAGCCTGTGCGTTCCCGTCCTACATTTAGGGCACCTCATTTAACCACTTCATTGTTGTATTATCATTTAATTTTTTTCATAATGTCCATGTCTGAGATAAAAGTGTGAAATTATGTGTTTATGACATAATCAAGTGGGCCTGGCACTGTCGTGATGTCATAACTTATTTATCTCAGACACTTCGAGACACTTATGTTGACATGTAACTTCCATGCAGGTAAAACACCGCCAAGTTCCGTTGTTGCCATGAACGGTGACAGACGAAACATGTCCGCCAGATCTGCCTCACGGTCTACTGAAAACAGTAAGGGATCAAATAGAGTTTATTTTGTGTTTATAAAACTTGTGTGTTTATTTGAATGCCAGTGATCCACGTCCTTGGCGGTGTCATTGATCAACAGGTAATATTATGAAAAGTTGTGATTATTCACACGCACACACCACACACACACACACACACACACACACACACACACACACACACATACACAATCACACACACACAATCACACACAAACATACAATCACGCAGTCACACACACACACAATCACACGGTAACACACACACAATCACACACAATCACACACAATCACACACAATCACACACAATCACACACAATCACACACACCACACACACTATCACACACACCACACACACAATCACACACACACAGATATGATCCCCCACAGTGAACTGGGTATTAACTCACACTGGCATACTGTGCACGTGATCCAACAATAGCTGTCTACTTAAAGGGGCCCTGTATAGATTGCATTATTCCACAGCAGAAGTATTTTGTCGGCCGACGCTTGGCATCTGCGGCTATTTATAGAACAATCTCGTGCAGGCGATATGTTTGCCGTCATTAGTTCTTGGGAACACAAGACAAGTGTACGCCGAATCTACTGATTGTGTTGTTGATAAGAATTTATTTATGACATATACTGTTGCAAACTAACAACACTAAATAAATAAATCCTTATCAACAACACATTCACTAGATTCAGCGCACGCTCGTCTTGTGTTTCTGCATATCGCCTGCACCACACTGTTCTATAAATAGCCGCAGATGCCATGCATCGGCCGACAAAATACTTCTGCCGTGGCATAGCGCAATCTATACAGTGCCCCTTTAATACCCACCTTCCAGGTCACGTGCTCACGTATGCCTGTGAATGTGTCTGACCTCGCTGTGTTTGTATGCAGCGTCATACGAAGTGCCCGAGACTTTACTTCTGAGGGAGATCTTATACGCCTTCCAAGGTATTGACGGCAAGTACATCAAATACGACATGGCCAGGGACTCTTTCAAAATTGATTCAGAGGTACGTCATCACTGACAAAATAATGGGGAAAATAACAATAACTTACTAGAGGCTGTTTATAAATTAAATGTATTATACAATTTGTATATCTCGTGGGTGAAACATTGAAATTGCAAACTATGTTTTGGGCTTGTTAAATGCTACTTGGAATTTATCCTAGTGCTGAGAACACAGCAGAAATGTACACCATTTGGATGGCACTACATAGATCAGGCTTAAATTTTTATGGGAAATTGGTGGGAGTCCAATGGACTCCTACCCTGCTCATATTTGGGAGTCCGCAGAAAATATTGGGAGTCCGTACTTTTTATGATCGGTTTCTTCTACTGTTATCATACTCCTTGTCTGTGAGTCTTTTTGAAGCAACAGATTTATGTTGCTTTTCTTCAGCCAGCCGTTTCCTTAACTTTTCCCCACCTTTCAAGTACCTTAGCAAGTTTGCCATATTTTAATCAAGCATCTTGTTCATCTGCGGTGCTCCAATCTCCCGAGTTTGTACGCCTCACATGCCAATATTTTGACCAGTCACAAGCAAACACCTCCGTGTACTGCATGTAGGCCGTTACCCAAGATGGCGGCGTCCATGCCAGAATAGAAAGCATTATGATGCACCGCGCTTACAAGTATTTTTGAACTGATACATGCGAGTACGATCACTTGTTACATACTGAATACGATGCAGGATGACAGCATACACACACGTTGAAGGATCGTTAACATCGGCCACATTAACATTGGATTTATTGTCTTTTAAAGCCACGGACTCCTACCAAGGGACATATAAGGAGTCCGTAGACAAAACAGGGAGTCTCGGACTCACGGACTTCCATAAAAATAGAAGCCTGTAGATGCAGAAGGCGGTTTCCCGGACTATTCATAAATTGCGTTTGATGTAAATTTAAAAAAAGTGTTTTACAGTAACGTTATGTAAAATGATTGACAAGCTTTGGAACAAGCACAACAGATATGATAACATTACGACCAGTCGATTTACATCCATTACTTTTCTTCCAAAAGGACATACAGTGGAACCTCGCTTTATGCTCACCTAGGTAATACAGCGACCTCGGTAATACAACCACCTTGGTAGTACAGCCACCCCAGTAATAGAGCCACCTCGGTAATACAGCCACCTCGGTAATACAGCCACCTTGGTAATACAACCACCTCGGCAATATAGCCACCTAAGTAATACAGCCACCTCGGTAATACAGCCACCTCGGTTATACAACCACCTCAGCAATATAGCCACCTCAGTAATACAGCCACCTCGGTAATACAGCCACCGTGGTAATACAGCCACCTTGGTAATACAGCCACCTCGGTAATACAACCACCTCAGCAATATAACCACCTCAGTAATACAGCCACCTTGGTAATACAACCACCTCAGCAATATAGCCAACTCAGTAATACAGCCACCTCGGTAATACAGCCATCTCGGTAATACAGCCACCTCAGTAATACAGCCTCCTCGGTAATACTGCCACCTCGATAATACAGCCACCTCTCAATTAAGGTCATTATAAGATCATTACAAATTAATTGCAGTAATAGTTGCAATAAAATATTGGAAATTAATCTTGCTAATATGGTTACCTCTGCATTCAGGTTACTTTTGTCCAATCCCCAGGGGGACCTTACCAATGAGGTTTCACTTTATTATTTCCTGAAAATGTGGTGCCCATGGTGCAGGCCATCTATGAGGAAACTGTTAGAGTATCCACGCATGTGTCACACATTCATGCATTAGCTTGATTATAGTTAGATTATATTAAAACACAGGGAATGGACAAGGTTGTTGTAAGCTCGGTGTGTGGGTCCATGACTGTAATGAACCCTCCTTTGATGTCAGGTTGGGATCTCGCGGTCGACGCGTCAGATGCTGCTCAAGCTGGCGGAGTGTGGCTGGCTGTACACGAAGGTTCGCAAGTATGCAGAGTCTCGCAGCACCGACAGGGCCTTTGGCCTCATCGGACAGGTACAGCTGGCAATTCTGCCGTTTACTAATGGATCATCTCAGAATGTTGATGTCTGATAAGAACAAATTTCTTTCATCTGGCCTCAACTCCCCATCCCCCAGATAAAAGTTTGTGAACATTGTTATGATGATGTCAATATATTAACAGTATTGGTCTGAAGCATAAAATATCGACGTCCAATATCAGATGAAACTGCCACTGACCCCACTCTCCAAATGAAAGTAATTTCATCTGATTTCAGACACTGGCGTTCTGAGATGATCCCTAGTAGCATTCTTTAAGGTTACTTGAAATATACATAAACCTTCTTCCCCTTCTCCCCTCATAAATTTCTTCCCCTCTGTGGGGTGGGGGTCCACCTCAATTGGTCAGTTCCACCCTCTAGATGATTGTTCTCCATCTATTTTGGTCTTCTGCAAGTTTCTCCCACTTTCTGCCTTTCAAAATCTCTGTTGATGCGATCCATCTTGACTTCCTCGTCTCCTGCTACCTCCTTTGTCTGTTTTCCGTACTCTCTGCATGTCATTCCTCACTTCTCTCTACGTGTCCAGCCCATCACATTCTCCTACCAACTATTTTAATTTTCAGATTTTCTTCATGCCAGTTGCTTCTCTGTCGATGTGTCAGTGCCAGTGTTCCCAACCTATATACACTAGCTGGTACCAACCTATATACACTAGCTGGTACCAGCCTATATACACTAGCTGGTACCGACCTATATACACTAGCTGGTACCGACCTATATACACTGGCTGGTACCGACCTATGTACACTAGCTGGTACCGACCTATATACACTAGCTGGTACCGACCTATATACACTAGCTGGTACCGACCTATATACACTAGCTGTGTCATCAGTTTTCTGATGACACAACTAAGTAAACCGTAAAGTTGGACAAAGTAAAATAAGCACCTCTGGTTTCAGAGTTTCTGCACAGCTCTTCACCAGGAGCTCATGGACTACTACCGACTGATTGCTGTCTTAGAAGCACAGGTGAGTGTGTGTGTGTGTGTGTGTGCACATGTGTGTGAGTGCGTGCTTGCATGCATGTGTGTGTGTGTGTGTGTGTTTATATGTGTGTGTGCATGAATATGTGCATATGTGTATGTGTGTTTGTTTGTGTGCGTGTGTGTGATATAATGCACATCAGGCCTTGACAGTAAGGTTTTAAATCCACTGGCCCAGACAGCCAGTAGATTAAAAAAGTTAGTGGCCCACCTGTGAAAGTACCCCGGATTTTGTGTTACCGTCAAAAATATGCTGATACTGAGGTGCAAAACATTATTAGTCTTTTTTTTATAATTTTACCAACAAAGTTAGAAGTTACTATACACATTGATTGTTCAAAGTGAGACGTCCAAAGCTAACAATATTGTAATATTGTTCAAGTGTGTACTCAGATGCATATATACAGTATTTGCCAAGTTTAAATAAAGTGTGGCCAGTGTGACGACAGCTAGTTAGTTGGTAGTTCAGGCTGCGAAATAAGGCCGGTCCGATCGTCCCGGGCGAGCAGTTTCAGTGATCGGACTAGTCCATGTTTAGTGGAGCAGTCCCATCGGACTAGCTGTTATTATGTAAATTAATTTACGCTCTGTATACGCTAGTTGGGTGTTGTGATGGATTAAAACAAAATCAGACAGTAAGGTAGCATTTTATCACAGGCAGCTAAATATTCCGTACGACTGTCAGATGGGAAACTTGCTGAACGCAGTGAATGTAAATGGCGGCTGTTTACATCCGGTTAGCGTAGGATAGGTAGTGCCACCTAGCGACCATGAGTGATGAGCGACATGGACAAACATACATGCGCGGTTTACAGACATCGTTACGTGCTATCCCGTCGTGATGGTAGTTGCTTGCGTTACTCCTGCATTGGGTGATTATTTTACAAATTTATCAAACGCCAGCAATGTTACTGATTGTTTAGTCGGCTTCGGGAAAGAAAACGCTAATGAAAAATATAGGGCAAATGATGCAACTTAGTCCGACAATGTCGGTCCTTTGTCGCCGTCAGGCTTCAAATTCTGCTGGCATCGCCTTGTCCACGACTCCTGTTTGCTGCCCCTGATTAAACTAGTCATTTCTTCTGATAACTTTGCAAATAGATCTACGAAATCACATGTATTTGTTTCTATTAATGACACATTTAGTTGAACATGTAATTGAAATGGGAAACGGCTTGTTTTTTTATGAAATAAAGCCACTTTTAATATGTGCCATAACTGTCACACATATATAATACAACAGTATGATTGATTTTTAAGGACTAGTAAAACAATATGAGGACTAGTTGTTTCTGAGTCAGCTAGTCCGACGGACTACCTGTCAACTAAATCCACCGTGCACCCTGTAGTTGAGTTGACGCTGCTTTCATGTACAGGTCAATCAAGGCATTAGACTATTTCATGGTTCATTTCCTAGGTGGCACCACCCAAAATAGGTGGCCTACACCTTGCCCTTGCTGATGCAGCGTTACATTTGGTTTCTGTCACTTTAGCCACTAGTTAAATTTGGATTTAAGCTGTATGTCTTATGTCTAGAGAAGAAAAAGCGTGCATAATTCTAAAGTCGAGGCAGCTTCCAACCACTGTACAAAGTGTGTCTAAGGGATGCGGTGAGACTTAAAAAATGGCGTCTCGTCATAAAAACCTGCACTGCCAGTGGTTAGAAAATTTATTCGATGCCTTTGCACCCCGTCGTCCGTTGGAATTTGGACTCGTTATTGATCAGAATTAGTATCTACGTTATGTTTACAATGTCCTATAACTGAGTCGGGTCTAAGAATTCTGGTGAACTGCATCTGATAACCGATGCGGTCGTGCCGTGACTGCCGCTTCGTCTCGGTGGCGTTCGAGTACCGGAAACCAGTGGCCCATCGGGCCAGTAAAATATAAAAACTGGTGGCTTCAAAAAAAGGCATCGGGCCAGTGTTAATGTCGAGACCTGCACATGTGCATGTGTTTATGTACAGCTGTCCATGTTAAAATATAGGAGAGCGGACATTTTAAATAGTCAATTAGGATTTTATTATGAGCCATTTTTAACAACGTGTTGCCTCATAGATAAACTTTGGAGTGTATTTCGAATGCACCGAACAAGTAAAAAGAAGCAAAACGGCCGAATTTGGAACGACAACAAAGGCGTAGCGATGTTCGATCAATTGCTGTAGTCGTCGGGGCCTGGACCATGTAGATGTACGATTAAGTTGATAAAGTCACAAAACTTGGTGTTATAACCATCTGTATACTGCATAACAGGTCTTCCTTGATCTGGCGACGGGAGCTGTCCCCTCCATCACTAACTTTGTACAGCCCTTCACTCAGTCCATGTCGTCCTTTCGCTCCACATGCCCATACCACCTCAGTCTGCTTCTTCTGATCACATCCCCAATCGCCTCCACTCCTACCTTGTCTGTCGCTGAGTGATGCGCCATACATCCATCTCATCATCCTCATCTCAACCCTTTCCAACCTCCTGTCATGATCGGTCCTCATGGCCCATGTCTCACACCCATACAACAGGCAACTTCTGACACAAGCTGTGTACACCTGGCCCTTCATCTTCAGGGGGGGGGCGCTTTGGAAGTCAGGAATAGTGTTAACTCCCTGAACTTCTGCCAGGCACACCTCACTCTCTCAGTTACCGCTGCATCCACCCCACCCTTTGTACTCAGCATGTCGCCCAGGTAGCAGAAGTTGTCTACTCTGTTGTATGTCTCTCCATCCACCTCTAAGCCCTCTTCCGTCGCCTCCGCAGGTGGTACCTCTCCCCGACAGCTCTTGCACACAAACGTTGCGCTCACTGCCTGCAAGCTGCCCTTCACACCACTGCATCTCCTGTGGATCCACCTCGTACATGATGTACACTGAAGCGAGTTATCGGCTAACACCTTTGCTACAGACTCCACATAGCCATGCACCAGACTCTGACATCACTCCTCTGTCACCTATGCTGACCATCACTTTCGACTTCCCGGCGTTCACCTTCAGTCCTTTGGCAACCAAGCTCGCGTGCCACTCCACCAGCGTCATTCTTAGTTCTTCCTTGGTCATTGCCATAAGAACGAGATCGTCTGCATACAGCACTCCCAGGGCAGTCCTCCTCTCGCCTCCATGTCCATCACAATGGCAAACAGGGTTCAATACTGAGCCCTGGTGCATCCCCACCTTCACCTCAAAGCTGCTGCTGTCTCCATGCCCCGTCCTCGCCACAGTGCTCGCCTCACTGTACAACGTCATCACTGCCTCCACCAGCCACTCCTCCGCACCCGATTTTCTCATGGCCCATATCATCACCTCCCTTGGTACCCTGTCAAACTCCATTTCCAGGTCGACAAAGGCTAGGTAGAGCTTCTTTTTCTTGGCCAGGTGTTTCTTCTGCATTATTATATAAAATGTAATTACATTCAACTGTGTTGATGACGTGTTACATTGTTTGGTTATTATACGGTGTTTGTGTGAGCATGGATTATGTTAATAAAAGTTGTTAACGTACACTTATTTTTTCTATTGTTATATTCAACTTTTTGGTCATAATTTTATTAATGTCACATATTTTGTTCATATTGACACTATGTTCGGCCATTACCATCGGCCAATACTATGCTAAATTCTATGGAAATCTGTTAAGTGTAACTAAGGTAATTTGAAGTAAACATGTGTAAACATGTACATGAACTTCAACTACATTTTTCTCGGTTTGAATATTTCTACCCCAGATATGTTCATCGTGGCATAACTTTGGCTGTGAGTGAGTTAGGTCCATGTTTTATGCAACATTGGAAAGCTTAACATGTCTTCTTTCCAATGTGATGGGTATCTAATTTTTTTTCAATTTTGGACATGTGAGTCATTTTGTTAGGATTTGACACATGTTTTAAGTAACTGGTCTTAGAGAAACATATTTCCTCAATCACAGACAATGGATAGAATTCATAGCATTAATAGGTATAGGTGTGCTTCCAGAATGGTGGTGAAGCATTCATAATTTACTCCGGTTCAGCAATGCATGCATTTGATTGGATGGTTGCAGCTGCAGCAACAAGAGGACACGAGTTCACCGAGCATGCCCAGTGGAGGCAGCCTCACTCTGAGACGACTCGCCGTGTGGACATGTGACCCCCTACTTCGACTGAAGACACTAGCGGCACTCGTAGACATCTGTCAGGGTCAGTTTGCTTTCAGTCAAAACAGTGTGGATGAAATGCAAATACAAAAATCATCTAAAACATGCACACACACACGCACGTATCTATAAATTATATATGCATGTATAATTTACTTTTCTAAAATGTGGTGTTTTTAGAAATAAAAATAATTGCATTGTGTTCCTAATGAAATTGGTGTGAGTCTACGAAGTAATAATTGTTAACGTTGATCATCTATCTTCTGTTGCAATGTAAAACATGACAACTTAAGTTTAATATGTATACATTCTTGGTGATGACCTAAGAATGATGAATTGAAGTTGTTCCATTGTTCATAATCATCCTCTCAAGCCACAGGTGGTAATTATTGACAGGAAGTTCTGTCAATCGGTCGTATGTCGTTCCACTCATGGCCTTGATTGTGTAAACACCCCAAACATTAAAAGGTAATTTCAAGACGTTACAATTAGCCCCGCCAGACTTTATGATATTGTCAATAGAGGGTGTATTATTTGAAAGTTGTGTAATGTTGTCAATAAAGGATGTATTATTTGAAAATTGTGTAATGTCAACAGAGGGTGTATTATTTGAAAGTTTTGTAATATTGTCAATAGAGGATGTATTATTTGAAAGTTTTGTAATATTGTCAATAGAGGGTGTACTATTTGAAAGTTTTATACAGTTTCAACATTTCATGGTCGCAACATTCAAATTGTGACCAATGTTGTAGGCTTGTTAAATGCAATTTGGCGGGCAGTATGGCGTCAACGTATTTATTCCTGTATTTGGAGCATTACATTAAACATGAGGAACAGACAAGGTTGGTAAGTTACATATAAACAATGTTACTGGATACTTATAACTGTTGGACATTGCTGTCTATCTACAGCGAAGAAAGGAGGAGCTCTGGCCTCGGCTGTCCACTCATACATCCAGCACGGAGACCCTGCCATCCGGTCACTGGTCAAACACACACTCATCCTGGTCAGTTCTCTCACAAATACTCACATTTGCATGTGATCATGCTAACATTGTGTTCAAGCTTGCATATATTCATGTTGGCATATCCTTATGTAGTATTTATTTTATGCTTTAAATTAACAAGACTAGCAAAGATTCTAACAATGCTACATGCGCACAGATGCATCAGAGTTTTCCAGGAGTATTTGTAAATTACATTTTTGTGACCTAACTTTTAAAAAGTTGTTTGCATTAATGCAATTTATGTAAAATGACCTCCCATCTTATGAACGCTCCTTTTGACCTCAGACCAATCATACGAAATATGCATAATGTTATGATCAATCAATTTACATGTGTCTAATGTCCGGTATAAAACTTAAAACTGTTAAAAACCCTTAAGCTATGAGGAAGTTCAAAAACATAAAGGCAGTACATTTCTTCTGAGGGAGTACATTAATCCCTGAAAGTTTGGAGCATTACACTAGTTTGATTGTAGTTAGATGAGATTACATCTGAATTAGAACTTTAGAATGTTCCTGTTTTCCTGGTTGTATAAATGTTTGATATTCATGACTATGGAACAAGAAGCACTTTTGTGTAATTCATCGGTTACATTACATTTTGTTTTATTCAAATTCAATACTGTACATCCATTTTCAACACTGCCTACAATGAAAGGTGGCTTTCTACTGTTGGATTTGGATATCTGCATAATGTAGCGTCTGTGTTGTCCTCCAGGTGGCACAACCTATCTTCAGCACAATCATCAGTTGGATCTACGACGGCGAATTGGAAGACACATATCATGAGGTAGTGTCTGTGCTCCATCTAGTTGGAAGACATGTATCATGAGGTGCCCCATCTAGTTGGAAGACACGTATCACGAGGTAGTATTTGTGCTCCATCTAGTTGGAAGACACGTATCATGAGGTGGTGTTTGTGCCCCATCTAGTTGGAAGACACGTATCATGAGGTGGTGTTTGTGCTCCATCTAGTTGGAAGACACGCATCACGAGGTAGTATTTGTGCTCCATCTAGTTGGAAGACACATATCACGAGGTAGTATTTGTGCTCCATCTAGTTGGAAGACACGTATCACGAGGTAGTATTTGTGCTCCATCTAGTTGGAAGACACGTATCACGAACTAGTGTTTGGCTCATCTAGTTGGAAGACACGTATGACGAGGTGGTGTTTGTGCCCCATCTAGTTGGAAGACACGTATCACGAGGTGGTGTTTGTGCCCCATCTAGTTGGAAGACACGTATCACGAGGTAGTATTTGTGCTCCATCTAGTTGGAAGACACGTATCACGAACTAGTGTTTGGCTCATCTAGTTGGAAGACACGTATCATGAGGTGGTGTTTGTGCCCCATCTAGTTGGAAGACACGCATCACGAGGTAGTATTTGTGCTCCATCTAGTTGGAAGACACATATCACGAGGTAGTATTTGTGCTCCATCTAGTTGGAAGACACGTATCACGAGGTAGTATTTGTGCTCCATCTAGTTGGAAGACACGTATCACGAACTAGTGTTTGGCTCATCTAGTTGGAAGACACGTATCACGAGGTGGTGTTTGTGCCCCATCTAGTTGGAAGACACGTATCACGAGGTGGTGTTTGTGCCCCATCTAGTTGGAAGACACGCATCACGAGGTAGTATTTGTGCTCCATCTAGTTGGAAGACACGTATCATGAGGTAGTATTTGTGCTCCATCTAGTTGGAAGACACGCATCACGAGGTAGTATTTGTGCTCCATCTAGTTGGAAGACACGTATCATGAGGTAGTATTTGTGCTCCATCTAGTTGGAAGACACGTATCACGAGGTAGTGTCTGTGCTCCATCTAGTTGGAAGACATGTATCACGAGGTGCCCCATCTAGTTGGAAGACACGTATCATGAGGTAGTATTTGTGCTCCATCTAGTTGGAAGACACGTATCACGAGGTAGTGTTTGTGCTCCATCTATTTGATAATAAGCTCACAAGGAAAATCCATCATTAAACAGGATCTGTTAAACTTTTTCAAAATGCAAAAAGCCACTTTTGTATCATCGAGGACAATATTTCCGTTACACATCAGCAAAAGTGTCCTGGTGACATTTCCCAGTGTTGACAGTTTTTAATATGCAAGATCACTTTTAAGCAACAAAATTGGTTTGAAAGAGCCCTGTTGGGCTGATGGGTTCAGAAGAGTGTCTGTGAGATGAACCCTGTACTCATCTAGATGGGTTCAGAAGAGTGTCTGTGAGATGAACCCTGTACTCATCTAGATGGGTTCAGAAGAGTGTCTGTGAGATGAACCCTGTACTCATCTAGATGGGTTCAGAAGAGTGTCTGTGAGATGAACCCTGTACTCATCTAGATGGGTTCAGAAGAGTGTCTGTGAGATGAACCCTGTACTCATCTAGATGGATTCAGAAGAGTGTCTGTGAGATGAACCCTGTACTCGTCTAGATGGGTTCATATGAATATTCTATATCTTAACAAGATTATTTATAACAACATTTATATCAAGATTATTGACAAGATGCCAAATGGACAATGGGGCAATTGACTTATCGAGTAACAACATTTTAAAAAGTATTAATCATCCTCTTTTGGAATTCTTCTGTAACAATGAATGTTTTTTATATCCAACCTACACTGTTCTTTTACAAACTTACTTCAAACCCTCTAGTTCTTATACAAGTTTAAACTATCAGTATTACGATAACAATTTTAAGATCAGATAACTATTTAGTGCTTGTATAGTGGAACCTCACTATTAAGGTCACCTTTTGGACTGGACAAGTGACCCGAATAGCGAAGTGACTGTACAGGTGTGTTAGTGAGATTAATATCCTATACTTTACTGTATGTGGAAATAATTTGGGCCTTTTCTAGGGTGACCTTAATTGTGAGGTGGCTGTATATTACCGAGGTGACCGTAAAGTGAGGTTCCTCTGTACTAATGACATTGATTTTATTGTTAATTTTCAAATATGGAACCTTTTTCTTGTAGTTCTTTGTGGCGTCAGACCCAACAGTGAAGGACGACCGACTGTGGCACGACAAGTACAGTCTGCGCAAGTCCATGATCCCCTCGTTTCTAACAATGAACCAGGCCAACAAGGTGGGTCTATGATTCCTTCGTTTTTAAAAATGAACCAAGCCAACAAGGTCAGTCCATGATCCCCTCGTTTCTAACAATGAACCAGGCGAACAAGGTGGGTCTATGATTCCTTCATTTTTTTAATGAACCAAGCCAACAAGGTCGGTCCATGATCCCCTCGTTTCTAACAATGAACCAGGCCAACAAGGTGGGTCTATGATTCCTTCGTTTTTAAAAATGAACCAAGCCAACAAGGTCGGTCCATGATCCCCTCGTTTCTAACAATGAACCAGGCCAACAAGGTGGGTCTATGATTCCTTCATTTTTAAAAATGAACCAAGCCAACAAGGTCAGTCCATGATCCCCTCGTTTCTAACAATGAACCAGGCGAACAAGGTGGGTCTATGATTCCTTCATTTTTTTTAATGAACCAAGCCAACAAGGTCGGTCCATGATCCCCCGTTTCTAACAATGAACCAGGCCAACAAGGTGGGTCTATGATTCCTTCTTTTTAAAAATGAACCAAGCCAACAAGGTCAGTCCATGATCCCCTCGTTTCTAACAATGAACCAGGCGAACAAGGTGGGTCTATGATTCCTTCGTTTTTAAAAATGAACCAAGCCAACAAGATCGGTCCATGATCCCCTCGTTTCTAACAATGAACCAGGCCAACAAGGTGGGTCTATGATTCCTTCGTTTTTAAAAATGAACCAAGCCAACAAGGTCAGTCCATGATCCCCTCGTTTCTAACAATGAACCAGGCGAACAAGGTGGGTCTATGATTCCTTCGTTTTTAAAAATGAACCAAGCCAACAAGGTCGGTCCATGATCCCTTCGTTTCTAAAAATGAACCAAGTCAACAGGGTCAGTCCATGATCCCTTTGTTTCTAAAAATGAACCAAGCCAACAAGGTGGGTCCATGATCTCTTCGTTTCTAAAAATGAACCAAGTCAACAGGGTCAGTCCATGATCCCTTTGTTTCTAAAAATGAACCAAGCCAACAAGGTCAGTCCATGATCCATTCATTTCTAAAAATTAACCAAGACAACGAGGTCGATCCATGATCTTTTTGTTTCTAAAAATGAACCAAGCCAACAAGGTGGGTCCATGATCCCTTCATTTCTAAAAATGAACCAAGCCAACAAGGTAGGTCCATGATCCCTTCCTTTCTAAAAATGAACCAAGCCAACAAGGTCGGTCCATGATCCCTTTGTTTCTAACAATGAACCAAGTCAACAAGGTCGGTCATTGATCCCTTTGTTTCTAAAAATGAACCAAGCCAACATGGTCGTTCCATGATCCCTTTGTTTCTAACAATGAAAAAAGTCAACAAGATGGGTTCATAATATGGGTTCATAATCTGGTGTACACTTTATTTTATATAAACTTAATGGTTCTTATTCAAATGGTTTACCGGTTTACCCATCGCAAAACATCAAGCTGCAGAAGCATGCTTTCAGATAAGAATGAAATAACATTTAGAACTAGCTATAGTAGACTCCGATAAATTTTGTTGCTGGCTAAAGTTCTGTTTATCTCATGGCTTGGAAAAGGGGCTTACGCCATTCAGTTAAGTTTATTCTATGACCAAACAAGGACGCATGTATCACAATTTTTTTGTTTTGTGCTACGGCTAACTGATAAATAAGGGCGCCTAAGTTCATGAAATCCCCAAATATGTATGTTATTACTTGTGGGTGGGTGGGTGGGTGGGTGGGTGGTTGGTCACATATCACAGAGAAAAAACTGCTACAGTGGCACACCTATCAAGTGGAACAGGTATTAATGGACATTGACGCTATGGATCACTCAAATTCTTAGGTCCCACATTGTGTATTGGAATGGTCAGTGATGGTTTGTTGAAGTTACTTTGAACCAGTACAAAACACTATGCCTTTTTTGACTGGAAAATGATATGACCACTGGTAAGCAGAGACTTGTATCAAAAACAAAATATGGTTTATTTTACAGCTAAATAGTGGAACAGACTCGTGACATGGAAAATGTTGATTATTTTATGAGGGATTGAATATTCCTGTTTCAGATTCTGCTCATCGGAAAGTCAATCAATTTCTTACACCACATATGTGACGACAGGACAACTGTGCGCACAAGGGACATTGTCAAAGCAGCAGAGACACACCATGGTAAATAGCACTAGGAACGTTGTCAAAGTCACATAGACATACCATGGTAAATAGCACTAGGAATGTTGTCAAAGTCACATAGACACACCGTGGTAAATAGCACTAGGAACGTTGTCAAAATCACATAGACACACCATGGTAAATAGCACTAGGAACGTTGTCAAAGTCACATAGACACACCGTGGTAAATAGCACTAGGAACGTTGTCAAAGTCACATAGACACACCGTGGTAAATAGCACTAGGAACGTTGTCAAAGTCACATAGACATACCATGGTAAATAGCACTAGGAATGTTGTCAAAGTCACATAGACACACCGTGGTAAATAGCACTAGGAACGTTGTCAAAATCACATAGACACACCATGGTAAATAGCACTAGGAACGTTGTCAAAACATCACATAGCACTACAAAATCACATAGACACACCATGGTAAATAGCACTAGGAACGTTGTCAAAGTCACATAGACACACCATGGTAAATAGCACTAGGAACGTTGTCAAAATCACATAGACACACCATGGTAAATAGCACTAGGAACGTTGTCAAAGTCACATAGACACACCATGGTAAATAGCACTAGGAACGTTGTCAAAGTCACATAGACACACCATGGTAAATAGCACTAGGAACGTTGTCAAAGTCACATAGACACACCATGGTAAATAGCACTAGGAACGTTGTCAAAGTCACATAGTGGTAAATAGCACAAAATCACATAGACACACAATGCTCAAGAGTATACTGTGTGTAGCTCAATAGTATACTGTGTGTAGCTCAATAGTATACTGTGTGTAGCTCAATAGTATACTGTGTGTAGCTCAAGAGTATACTGTGTGTAGCTCAATAGTATACTGTGTGTAGCTCAATAGTATACTGTGTGTAGCTCAAGAGTATACTGTGTGTAGCTGAAGAGTACACCGTGTGTAGCTCAACAATGCACCGTGTGTAGCTCAACAGTGCACCGTGTGTAGCTCAACAGTGCACTGTGTGTAGCTCAACAGTGCACCGTGTGTAGCTCAACGGTGCACTATGTGTAGCTCAACAGTGCACTGTGTGTCACACAACAGTGCACCGTGTGTAGCTCAACGGTGCACTATGTGTAGCTCAACAGTGCACCGTGTGTAGCTCAACAGTGCACCGTGTGTAGCTCAACAGTGCACTGTGTGTCACACAACAGTGCAGTTCTATGGCTCAGAAATGCTGCTATTTGCAGCTTGTGAGATCTTTGACTGAAGTAACAATGGTGTGTTGTAGTTGAGTCAATCTTTAGTCAGACCCTGGACAGCCATTTCCAGAAGATGATAGACACAGTCTACCTGGAGACAAGTAAACATCTGCTCGAGGTGCTGCATGTCAAGTACAAGTTCATGGACCATCTCAAGGTGGGTGGGCCAACATGAAGGGGTTGTCTCAAAGTGTGTTGTCTTCGATTTATTGAAAACTAAAACTGGTATTCTAGATCAACCAGGTTTAGTTGCGGGACAGTGGCATGGATGTGAAACCTATTGAGAGTGATGAGTTTGCAACAATGATTTAAGGTCCACAGATTGGGACCACTTCACTAAGAAAATGAGCTCGTAAGAAAAATCAATCATTAAATAGAATCAGTCGTTAAATTTAAGGGATGACAGGACATGTAAATTTTTTTTTTAAAGCTGATCAATCTAATGTTTTTGTTTTGTGTGAAGTTGCTATACTAAAACTAAAGCCATTTCACGATTTTAATTTTTTTCTTCTAATTTTTTAATTGCGGGAGGGGGTAATAATAAAAAATCAGTTGTAAAATAGCAAAAGTTTAAATGAATAGAAAACTGAAACCCCTATGCTAAAGTATGCAATGCCAATGTTTCTGTCTACATAATGAGCGATTCTAACTTTCTGTGGATGGTCATTTGTATACGTTATAGATAATTTTTTTGATATATTTTTTTGAAATTGTTATTTTTTCCTCAAAATGTTCACACTCAAACCCCCCTGGTATATAATCCAAGCAACTGATCATTATTCAGGCATGAGATTCTTCCGCGGAAACGCAGATTTCCACGGTTCATGAACTCGATTTGGCCGTTTCTGTGATTCGTCCAAATCCGAAAAATCTTTTTTTTAATATGGGGGGGTTGTGACTTGGCAAACATCGACAATAAAAATTATAAATTTTGTGATTGTCGTACTTTTTCAAAAGCAAGCCGTATTCTAATTGGCCAGAAACTGCGAATCACAGCCCAGCTTACAATCCGTGCATGAGTTTTGGCGGCGAATCAGTTGCAGTGTTGTTTTCGAAGTTCATAGTCGCATTCAGTCGAACGAAGCATGAGCAACGGTCTACAGTAAGTTGTCCGCTCTTATCTCAAACATTCTTGTATGAATCAATTATTGAATTAACGTAGCAGTCGAGTGGTTTTAAGATCGTAATTTCAATAAATATTACATTGTTTAGCCTGCCACGTGAGGCTTTGTAATCATGTGCGCTCATGTCGTTCTGTCTGTTTACGTTCTACATATGATATATACACGCACGTGGTTGTAATGGAGTATGGTACTTACATTACGGCGCCGGCGAACGCTCACGTCGCTGGCGTTACGGGCCATGGCATGATACAGCACCGTTAACGATATGTAAACGCGAATAATAAGCGGAGTATAAGTTTTGGCGATAACTTTAAGGTATCCTAGATGGGTTTATAGATTATTTTGGATAAAAATAAGTATATGTAAGTTTTCTTGGATGGGCGATAATATGTCAGCATGAAGTACGCCTGTTCACTTTAAGGTATGGTTTAGGTTATTATTAATTAAATAACAATTTGAATTAAATTTATCTGACGTTAATATGAACACTTTTAGGGGATATGGTGTGCACCAAGAAGGATGTTGTACAGAGAGGGGACGAGTTGAATTTGAAGATGCAAGAGAAAAGCAGCTGAACAGGTTTCCCAAGAGCCAAGCCCAAGAGGCAAAGTGTCAAAGAGACTGAAATCTGTCCACCTCCACTCCCCAGTCCTTGCTCAGGCAGAGAAGAGAAAGAAAGCTGTGCGTGCCAGGATCAAGCACAGGCAAGAAAAGAAGTGAAGTCACATGTCCACAATGAACACTTGTAAAGTTTACAAGTTTATGGTTTCAGTGAACAATAGTAGATGTGGACATTTGTGTGCGAATTTCAGTGTACTGTACATTAGAATTATCCTTTTAATAAACCTTGGTTATTTAAAGCATTTTTGTGTATTTTTTTCACATTGACCATTGTGTAACGTTGTAGTTTTGACAATGTAGTATACACTGCTTCTGGTTTTTTGTGTGATATGAAAATGATGTGCTTTTATAGTTATGTGCAGGGAACTGTATGCTTACACTTTTGATTAATAAAATCCCAAATGTAGTGTTTCTATGCACTATGTTTATGATTTTATATAGATTAGACAAAAACAGTGTGAAAGTACACTAGATTGCATCACAAACAATGATGTCTTTAAAAAAAAGTTCCAATCCAGACCCCCCTTTCTTCCCCAGTTTGCTGCACCGCGTGCAAATGTTCCTCGGAAGTGACTTGCCTCCTCTCACATGCCTGTTATTCCAATGCACAATAATGAATATATGTATGTCATTATTACTGTGTGAAAAGTTGGTATGACTTGATTGGTTAGTTTTGGAGTTCTATTAATTTTTTCCTCAAGTGATAATTGAGAAAATGGCACACAAAGTATAAACTTAGTAATTTTAATGTTTTGCACATACTAGATGTTGCAAATAAGCATCAGTATGGTAGGCTTACCATGCATATACAATATGTGAGTGTTTCTAAGTGTAACATTTCATTAACAGTGACAAAAATATGACATAGTTTACCCCTACCCCCCTAATCCGTAATGTATGTAATCATAGCTGACGCACCATTTCAGACTGTTAGTCACATATAATTCACACTACATAGGTTGTGACTTGTGTCCAACATACAAATGCATACTGATAGCATGTAACAGTCCATAGACAGGTTTTGATGTAAAAATACATGTTTATAAGATTAGACGGCTATTTTACTTGAAGTTAGCATCACTTAACTTTTACAAATGCAGCATGTATATCACCACAAACAATCGTGACATATCGGTCAGGTACCAACATAACTGAATGGTTATAGAAGTAACAGTTCATTAACAGTGACACAATTATAATCATTTTCCACCCCCTCCCCCTACCAAATGCACACATCATAATGCAAGGAATCATGGTCAACACATGAACTGAGACAGTTTCCATATATATAATTCTGCATTGCACGTGTTGACTTGTGACCTTCATGACACATGCAAAATGTAGCAAAACGAAGCACTCCACAGACTTGCTTGCATTAAATCAGGGTGTGTAGAAACAGGTGTTATGAGAATAGTTAACCTAAGCACCACTTCGCCAAGGCATTTTACAAATGCAGCAAGTGTGTGTGTGTCCATATACAATCGTTAGATGTTTGACATGTCACAGTGTCAGTCAATCATCACTAACTCTGAAGCACTTTTCTTGTATAATGTTACTACAGTGTAGCTTGTAGTCTAACGGCAGTTGGCTAACGTCAATGATGCGCCAGTCTCGCCTGCTCAGTTTGTTGGGTTCAGCGAGGCTGTCACATTTCACGGCATTCATGGTGTTGATTTTCCGTGAAGACACGACTATAGGGCAACATGGTGTTGCCTGTGCCACTCCCAGTAACTGTGCAGTCTCTACGACGTTGCGATCTTCCCTGCGCTGTCAGTGTCAGTCGCAGTGACGTCTGCTTCAACAAAGTCATTTTCGCCGTCGGATACAGCTAAGTCGACTTTTTCGGTACACCAATGACATGCCGCATTGCACTGACTCAGACGCTTCTGTATCAGTTTCGATTTCTTCAGTGGCATCTCGATTAAACTCTCTTTTTCACAAAATATACCATTCACTTATCGGTTGTCAAACTATTTTCCGTAGCAACTACTTTGAATAATGTAAACAGGAAATTCAACAACCCAGAGCATTGTGGGATTGATTTGCTTTGTTTTGAGAAAAAATGCATCATAAAACCACAACAAGGATGCTTGAACTTCTTCCATGCCTCATTTTGAGAACTTTGGCCAGTTCCGTGTCTCATTTGCATAAGTTCAAAGCTAAATAAGGAGATCGTCAGGATTTGGGACCTGGTTTCAACACGGGAAAATTCAACTTTGGCACAAAGGGGCATGACTACTGACATAACTGACAGACAGCCAAGAAGACGGTACCAAACAAAATGACGTACCGTGAATGAATGTGGTCGTTGTCAAGACATAAACATGGACTACTTATGGTGTGTTTCATTGATTCAGATTTTTATTGTTATTTCATATTTGATGGGCCTTCTAAGTTAGTGCTAAAATAGTGAATTAGCGGTGACTAAAAAATGATCTTTATTGTGAAGTAGATATGTCAATCTGCCAGTAACTGAACAAAAAAAATGTCATAAAAATTGTTTTTTACACATTTCACACTACTGTGTCTGTCGTTAAGGAGCTTATTAAAACTGCGAAAAGGTACAGGTGTATCACCAAGGACACTATTTTCATGATACAACTGCAAGTGTCCCGGTGCACATCCTGGTGTTGATAGTTTTCAGTATGCAAGATCACTGATCAGGAGCAAGATTTATTTTATAGAACAAAATCAGGCTGATGGGCTCATAATAATGTTAGAGAAAATGAAGTATCTTCTGTGGTATGCATGTGAGACTTATATAAGAAGTCACTGGGCAGTAGCTCAACACTTGTTTACTGTTACCAGTCTCAAGTGGTTTACACTGTTGATTGGTAACTTTGTGTAGGTTGTAAGCAGAGCTGGAGTTCATTCATTACGATTGTAATCATAATCGATTGTAATCTATTACGCTCATAATTGTAAACATGGTCAACTTTTTCTAAGGCAATGTATTTGTAATTGTAATCTTGTCCTGTAATAGTGTAGTCGGACTTGATTACACATTATTATACCTAATATATTTTTTAAACAGTGATTAAACACATGCCATTCATAATACTTTTAATTCCAGTATATATATATATATATATATACATATACGTATACATACACATACATACATGCATGCAACCATTCATGAATAGAAACCATTTTAAGTCAGTAATCACAGAAACTCTGGTGCACTGGTCAGTGATCCCAGCACATGGGCCATGGCTAATTGCAATTTACTTGTATTGGTATCTCACTGGTCACTGGCCACTGGCCACTGGCCACTGGCCACTGGTCACTGGCCACCCACTGCTAGTGTTTGTCCTTCTGAAGGATTAACTCCTTTGGTTTTATTCACAGTTTGTCAGAAGTGTCTTCATATGCCTGATTCAGATCTGGCCTCTTTAAATTGCAATATTATTTTATTGGTTTCTCACTGCTAGTGTTTGCACAGAATCATACAACAAATAAAGGATTAAATCTGTTGGTTGTATTCAGTCCTACCTGCAGCCTACCCTTTGAAATACAATTGTGAAGTGCCTACTGTTGGTCAATTACACAGTTGACACTGTTGTATTGAACAATGTAGTTACTCACAGGTTTAGAGTCTTAGAGTTATAGATAGATCAATGACAATGTGGCTCCACTTGTGCATATCTTTTTTCCTTTTAATCAGCAAGTGGACAGGCCTACATCGCTACTTGTAGTGTTTTTGAATATGGTGTTTTGAGTAATAAATGTACTGGATTATACTTATTTATTTGTAGTTTTTGAATCGTGAATAATTAGTCACTAATACTGATTATGCATGTGCACTTAAATATGCCTTACATTATGTTATTCATCACAAAATTCACAGGTAAATCTATTACGTACATATTGTGACATATGTGCAAGTACATACGATGTACATTCTGCTTACAACATATTTGATTACACATATGTATATCTGGTTAATATTGTACGACATAAACTTAGCACATCATACATACTATACAAATTTAGGAATGAAGACTGATCCAAAATAATGTAATCGGAGAACTGTAATCGTAATTGATTTTTTTACGTGTGTAATCGTAATCAACTTTTCCCAAGGCAGTGTAATCGTAATCATGAGTGTGTTATCAACCCCAGTTCTGGTTGAAGGTCCATCGAATCCATGACGTTTTTGTAAAGGACACTTTGGCCATGGACAGTTGGGCAACAGACATTTTGGTAACATCTGATGCTGCATATTAGACATACAATTTCCAACAAGGTTTATCGTCCAGCAGTGTTTTTACAGGCAACAGCTGCAAAGAACTGTGGCCACATACACTGTATTAGGTATAACACTTCTTATACTGCATATTACACGTCCAAGTGTCGAGCGGTGTTTTTACAGTTGGACCATATATGGCCAAAGGCTGCAAGGAACTGCGGTAGTTGGATTACACCATTGTTGTAATCTCTGCAAAGGTTGCGCAGTTGTGTCTGCAGTCTTACTTACTCATACATCATACATTTTCGAGGTGGCTGGTTATTTTCAATAATTTTACTGAAATGTCCTATTACCGAAATATCCTATTACCGAAATGCCTGATTACCAAAATATCCTGTTACCGAAATGTCATGTTACTAAAATGTCTGTTGCTCAACTGTCCATGGCCAAAGTGTCCTTTACCAAAACGTCTGGCTACCAGGTACAGCATATCTTCCTCATTTATTAATATTTCAATATATTTGAATCTTATACACATGTATTCTGATGTATTGGTTGGTTATGCACATGTTGTGTTTGGTTTATGTCTGGTGTTTTTTTATATGAAATCTTGTTTAAGTTCATATTTTTTCAGGTTACGTCTTAGCTTGGTGTTCAAATGGGCAATCACTGTTTCTGAAGCCTCTACAGTAATGATGGAATCTGTGTGTGTTTTAGGCAATGATGGAATCTGTGTGTGTTTTAGGCAATGATGGAATCTGTGTGTGTATTAGGCAATGATGGAATATGTGTGTGTTTTAGGCAATGATGGAATGTGTGTGTGTTTTAGGCAATAATGGAATCTCTGTGCGTTTTAGGCAATGATGGAATGTGTGTGTGTTTTAGGCAATGCGCCGCTACTTACTGCTGGGTCAGGGAGACTTCATTCGACACCTTATGGATCTCTTAGAGTAAGTAAGTTTCCTGCGCTGCAGTGTATACTATATAGTATATATTGAGGTATCAGCCCTCTGCTATAACAGGATGGCTGTAAGTGTGTACTATGTATTGAGGTATCAGCCCTCTGCTGTAACAGGATGGCTGTAAGTGTGTACTATGTATTGAGGTATCAGCCCTCTGCTGTAACAGGATGGCTGTAAGTGTGTACTATGTGTTGAGGTATCAGCCCTCTGCTGTAACAGGATGGCTGTAAGTGTGTACTATGTGTTGAGGTATCAGCCCTCTGCTGTAACAGGATGGCTGTAAGTGTGTACTATGTGTTGAGGTATCAGCCCTCTGCTGTAACAGGATGGCTGTAAGTGTGTACTATGTATTGAGGCTGTAACAGGATGGCTGTAAGTGTGTACTATGTGTTGAGGTATCAGCCCTCTGCTGTAACAGGATGGCTGTAAGTGTGTACTATGTGTTGATATGAGGTATCAGCCCTCTGCTGTAACAGGATGGCTGTAAGTGTGTACTATGTGTTGAGGTATCAGCCCTCTGCTGTAACAGGATGGCTGTAAGTGTGTACTATGTGTTGAGGTATCAGCCCTCTGCTGTAACAGGATGGCTGTAAGTGTGTACTATGTGTTGAGGTATCAGCCCTCTGCTGTAACAGGATGGCTGTAAGTGTGTACTATGTGTTGAGGTATCAGCCCTCTGCTGTAACATGATGGCTGTAAGTTTGTACTATGTGTTGAGGTATCAGCCCTCTGCTGTAACAGGATGGCTGTAAGTGTGTACTATGTATTGAGGTATCAGCCCTCTGCTGTAACAGGATGGCTGTAAGTGTGTACTATGTGTTGAGGTATCAGCCCTCTGCTGTAACAGGATGGCTGTAAGTGTGTACTATGTGTTGAGGTATCAGCCCTCTGCTGTAACAGGATGGCTGTAAGTGTGTACTATGTATTGAGGTATCAGCCCTCTGCTGTAACAGGATGGCTGTAAGTGTGTACTATGTGTTGAGGTATCAGCCCTCTGCTGTAACAGGATGGCTGTAAGTGTGTACTATGTGTTGAGGTATCAGCCCTCTGCTGTAACAGGATGGCTGTAAGTGTGTACTATGTGTTGAGGTATCAGCCCTCTGCTGTAACAGGATGGCTGTAAGTGTGTACTATGTGTTGAGGTATCAGCCCTCTGCTGTAACAGGATGGCTGTAAGTGTGTACTATGTGTTGAGGTATCAGCCCTCTGCTGTAACAGGATGGCTGTAAGTGTGTACTATGTGTTGAGGTATCAGCCCTCTGCTGTAACAGGATGGCTGTAAGTGTGTACTATGTGTTGAGGTATCAGCCCTCTGCTGTAACAGGATGGCTGTAAGTGTGTACTATGTATTGAGGTATCAGCCCTCTGCTGTAACAGGATGGCTGTAAGTGTGTACTATGTGTTGAGGTATCAGCCCTCTGCTGTAACAGGATGGCTGTAAGTGTGTACTATGTGTTGAGGTATCAGCCCTCTGCTGTAACTATGTGTTGGGAGTATCGGCCCTCTCTGCTGTAACAGGATGGCTGTAAGTGGTAGTACTATGTGTTGAGGTTATCAGCCCTCTGCTGTAACAGGATGGCTGTAAGTGTGTACTATGTGTTGAGGTATCAGCCCTCTGCTGTAACAGGATGGCTGTAAGTGTGTACTATGTGTTGAGGTATCAGCCCTCTGCTGTAACATGATGGCTGTAAGTTTGTACTATGTGTTGAGGTATCAGCCCTCTGCTGTAACAGGATGGCTGTAAGTGTGTACTATGTGTTGAGGTATCAGCCCTCTGCTGTAACAGGATGGCTGTAAGTGTGTACTATGTGTTGAGGTATCAGCCCTCTGCTGTAACAGCTGGCTGTAAGTAACATGATGGCTGTAAGTGTGTACTATGTGTTGAGGTATCAGCCCTCTGCTGTAACAGGATGGCTGTAAGTGTGTACTATGTATTGAGGTATCAGCCCTCTGCTGTAACAGGATGGCTGTAAGTGTGTACTATGTGTTGAGGTATCAGCCCTCTGCTGTAACAGGATGGCTGTAAGTGTGTACTATGTGTTGAGGTATCAGCCCTCTGCTGTAACAGGATGGCTGTAAGTGTGTACTATGTGTTGAGGTATCAGCCCTCTGCTGTAACATGATGGCTGTAAGTTTGTACTATGTGTTGAGGTATCAGCCCTCTGCTGTAACAGGATGGCTGTAAGTGTGTACTATGTGTTGAGGTATCAGCCCTCTGCTGTAACAGGATGGCTGTAAGTGTGTACTATGTGTTGAGGTTGAGGTATCAGCCCTCTGCTGTAACAGGATGGCTGTAAGTGTGTACTATGTATTGAGGTATCAGCCCTCTGCTGTAACAGGATGGCTGTAAGTGTGTACTATGTATTGAGGTATCAGCCCTCTGCTGTAACAGGATGGCTGTAAGTGTACACTATGTATTGGGGTATCAGCCCTCTGCTGTAACATGATGGCTGTAAGTGTGTACTATGTATTGAGGTATCAGCCCTCTGCTGTAACAGGATGGCTGTAAGTGTACACTATGTATTGAGGTATCAGCCCTCTGCTGTAACAGGATGGCTGTAAGTGTACACTACGCTGCCTGGTTCTGATATCCGTCAATGTGCATTCATAGATGTTCCACCTGGTAGGTGGCAGTACTGTAACAATTAAAAGTTCCTCCCCATTATATATAGCAATGACCAAGCTATACAAACTATACCATAAAATGAAATAGCTGGCGGCTGCCTAAGGTAACAACAGAATAAGGAACATATGATAAATGTAGCATTTTCAACAAACTTTGTTTTCATAGTTATATTCATAATGATGTAATATATCATTATACTCTCTTGTGAGGTGAATTTTGTAACTAATTCTTGGAGTGCTGTAATGTGATTTTTCCTGTTTTCCCTTACTCATCTCCCTGGAGTGACAGTGTTTCATGATGTATATGTCCAGAGATGACCTAGTGAAGCCGGCCACTACGCTGTACCTGCACAAACTGACCGGGATCCTTGACCAGGCGATCCGCGCCACCAATGCACAGTATGATGACATAGACATCCTCAAACGCACAGACGTCCGTCTACTTGAGGTAAGCATTACACATTTCAATCTCATTATCACTACAGCTTCTCCTGTTCGATTTCAGTACTTCTATGTCACAGTTTGGCGAGGTCTCCGTGACTAGATGGCTCAAGTCTAATAGGGTTCAGCATTAATTATGTCAATGCTTGTGAATAAGGGCAGCAACCATGAACAACACAACAAGGAATAATGGACATTTAATTAATTTTATTACATATATAAATAACAAAGAACTTTTATAGTAATGATAAGAAAACGACTTCTACCCTCTTACTCTACTCCATCTAGGCTCCCATCGATTGCTATCAAATCTGTAGCTATCCCCAGCTAATCCTTGATACTCGAAAAAAATAATAGAATAGCTCATTCAAAAAAATAAATAGTACTATTAGCACTGTCAAGGGAACTTCAAATGTCAATGCATTACAAGTTCAGGTCCGCTCGGACTCGGGTAAGTAACATCGAGGAATCTATACCATCCCAAGTATAGGGTAAAACAGTCTCTTAATTACATACAATATATTGAGACAGTTCGAAGAAGTCTAGCCAGCAACTTAGTCATCTAAATATAACATTGAATTGTCACTTCCTTATGTATCGTCTCGCTGTGTAGTCAAGCAAAAGTTTGCTCCAATTAGACTCGGCTAGCTTGCCACGAGATATCGCACCACGACTCGACAACTGTCTGCCGGAAGTGTTCTTCTATGTTGCCCGCGCACTCTGATTGCCATCACGTGTTCGCCTGGTTCCGTTGACCCAGGTCAGCCGACCCGTTACGTGGAGTCACACCCCATCTCGATAATTGTCATCTGTAGACGACGCTCGTCTTCATTGCGATCACCTGACATGTGTCTCCGCCACATGCTCGCTCTGACTGCCGCTGCATGCCCTCACCCGGTCCCAATGACCTGGCTACCACATTCAGACCGCTGCTGAATGCACTCGAACCGCTGTCACACTGTTTTATAATGGGAACATAACCTTGTTACTGCTTCCCATTGCACGTTTACTCTGCCTACCTCTAGACAGCAGGATGGCAACCGCCATTACAGCCTTGTTTTTCTTTCTCAAAAATCTACACGTACCACAATCTCAAAGAAGCTGGCAGTGGCTTTCATACCTAGTCTTAAACAGCATAGCACATGACCGGGTTGAACCAATGAGATGTGCGACAATGAGCCATACCTAATTTATGCATCGTGAAAATACCCCTATAACAATGTAATCGTCCAGTAATTATAAGCAAATTATAACCACGCTTCACTGAGTGCACCTTCACTCGTCTATAAATTATTACGTAACACAATCTGCTCTGTCTACGACTGTTGGTATACCACCACAGGGGTACTAGCGTGACCTTTCTAAGTTAATAAAATGACAAGGAAATAAGATTCTGAACATATAGAAATAGCAGAAATTCTACAATCTAGAGCAATCGATTGATTGATTTCTTAACTATTTATAGGTAAAATTGAAATTTAAAACAATGCAAAAGTTACCAAAATGAAATTTGCCCTTAGCTGTCTGTTCAGTTGTACAAAATACCTTTGCATGATTCTGCCTCCAGGTGTCGCCAGGGGACACTGGCTGGGACGTCTTCAGTCTCGACTACCATGTGGACGGCCCTATAAGGACGGTGAGCTTTTAATGTCATTGTCTTATGTTTGACTGCGATGCTCTTGAATAGTTGACTGTTGCTACAGTTTCTCTCGTTGTTTAAATGCTGCTAAATGTGGTTCATTAACAGAATATGTTCATCTGATGTCTGAATGTGTATTTCATCGTAGTGCAATTTGTGAAAATGTATGATTTTGTGATTCCAAATAATTTAGCTGCTCCACATGACCAGCATTATGTGACAAGCTGGAGAAGTTGTGGTGGGAGTTATCTTAGTACAATTCAGTACAGGTTTCGTTCGATGGATGTCAATTGCTTCCTTTATTTTTATTCTGTGCCAATAATCTCTCCTCATGATCTCGGATCTTAACATTGGAATAAACGCAAGTTTCTTGTTGAGATAATTAAATAATGTCTGCCAAAGCAAGTTGAGAAACCAGAAGTTTGTTATATTCAGTATAGATTGAAGTAGTCTTGCTTGAAGGAGTGAGGCTAGACTATATCCTCCTAACCATTCTGCTTGAAGGTGTTCACCCCAGAATGCATCATAATGTACCTGCGGGTGTTCAATTTCCTGTGGAGAGCGAAGCGGATGGAGTATATCCTGTCGGGCTTGTGGCGCAGTCAGAACCACCACGCCCACCTCCTTCGATCTCTGCCTGGTGAGTTCTTGCCACCAAGGGGGTCGTCTCGGGGCTACCAAGGGGTGGTCTCCTACGTTCACAGAGTGCAGGAAGTGTACAGTGTTTGGTATTGGTTCACTGCCCACACCCACCAATATGTGGCAGGGGACGTAAGATTTTGAGCAATTCAAAAATGGAGTCAGATTACATGTTTCACTCTATAGGTGGTGCCACTGTTGATATATTTCCTTGTGATGTGTGTGGTGATGATTCAATGACCACCCACCAGTACGTCATTTGTTTATGCTGCCACCCCAGTCGACTGTGACGATGAACACAATGGATCATCATGAATTGGATGATCACATGCAAAGGGTTATTATGGATTGGGCTTTCCTAGACAGGGTGATTACTGCTGACATGAGATCTTTACTATTATGGCAAACAGTTATTTACACAATGTTATGTCCAGTCCCAGAACATACTCAGCATCACCTGGTTATTGAGTGTCAGACCATGCTACACTTATATCTAAGACAACACAAGACAGAACTGACATGTCTACAATGCTCTTATGGATGGCATCTTACAAAATCCATGATATCATGTGTCCTATGCTATGTCCTGTCTTGTGTCCTGTGCCGTGTCCTGTCTTGTGTCCTATGCGCTGCCCTGTCAAGTCTCCTATAATGAGTCCCGTAATGTGTCCTGTCATGTGTCCTGTGCTGTGTCCTATGATGTGTCCCAGCATATGTCCTATCATTTGTCATGTCACATGTCCTGCAATGTGTCCTGTCATGCATCACATCAGGCAATGTGTCCTGTGTTGTGTCCTGTGTAGTGTCCTGTTATGTGTTCCAGAGGTGACGCCTGTCCTACACCAGTGTCACATGATTGTTGCTGAGATGGTCCACTTTGTGCAGCAGGTGCAGTACTACATCAACTTTGAGGTGAGGTGACACAAATTGGTGACACACTTTAGTGACATGCATTGGTGACATGCATTGGTGACACTCATTGGTGACACGCATTGGTGACACATGACACGCATTTGTGAAACAGATTGGTGACACACATTGGTGACATGCATTGGTGAAACAGATTGGTGACACGCATTGTTGACATACATTGGTGACACGACCAGACAGTCACGCTGGTGGCCGGACACTAGAAGATATTCACAAATCAATTACCCAATTTTCAGCTTAATTTCAAGAAATTCATATCCTCTAGAAACACATGGTTTTTGCCAAATTAAAAAATAACGTACATCAAATTAAGAATTTTTGTTGAAACAAACCTGACTGATAGACATCATTCCAAATACAATATCCTTGGTTTCTGCCTTGTCTTCTCTTGTTTTATAAAGGTTTTATTCCATGTCTCTTAGGACAGTTAAACAATCATTGTAGTTGCATCAACTGGATGTTTCTAGTGTATTCTGGACTAAGCCGAGTGTTTGTTTGTATGCAGGTGCTTGCGAATATATTTTGTGTGTTGTTACTTGTAGGTGCTTAAGTGTGTGTGTATTCTGTGTGTTTGACTGTGTGTTTGTGTTGCATATGTTTGACTGTGTTTGCGTTGCAGGTGTTTGACTGTGTTTGACTGTGTGTTTGTGTTGCATGTGTTTGACTGTTTGTGTTGTAGTTGTTTGTGTTGCAGGTGTTTGACTGTGTTTGTGTCATGTGTGTTTGACTGTGTTTGTGTTGCATGTGTTTAACTGTGTTTGTGTTGCAGGTGTTTGACTGTGTTTGTGTCGTGTGTGTTTGACTGTGTGTTTGTGTTGCATGTGTTTGACTGTGTTTGTGTTGCAGGTGTTTGACTGTGTTTGTGTCATGTGTGTTTGACTGTGTTTGTGTTGCATGTGTTTAACTGTGTTTGTGTTGTAGTTGTTTGTGTTTGTGTTGTAATTGTTTGTGTGTTTGTGTTGCAGGTGCTGGAGTGCAGCTGGGACGAGCTGCTCCAGAAGGTGCGAGAGGCGCAGGACCTTGATCACATCATTGCTGCACATGAGATGTTTCTCGACACAATCATCACACGGTCACTGCTCGACAGCCAGTCCACAGTGAGTCACACTCCACCTGGGAGGGTGCTACTCAAGGAGGGGGGTGATTCAAGAAAGGGTGCTACTGAAAGAGGGTGCTTCTTCAGGATGAGACAAGTTTCTTGGGACACAAGTTTGCAACACAGGGAGGGTGCTGCTCAGGGGAGTACTACTCAGTGAAGGGGTTACTCAGGGAATGGGTTACTAATTGATGGAGCTACTCGGGGAGGGTGCTACTTGGGGAATGTGGTACTCAGTGAAGGTGCTACTCGGGGAGAGTGCTACTCAGGGACAGTGCTACTTTGTGAGGGGGTTACTCGGGGAATGTGCTACTCAAAGCTACTCAGGGATAGTGTTACTCAGCAAGGTGGGCTACTCCGTCAGGGGATACTCAGGGAGGGGGCTATGCAGGGAGAGTCCTACTCAGTTAGGGGGCTACTCAGTGAGAGGGCTACTCAGGGAGGGTGCTACTCAGTGAGGGGGCTCCTCAAGGAATGTGCTACTCAGTGAGATTGCTAGTCATGGAGGGTCTAGTCAGAGAATGTGCTACTCGGAGAGAGTGCTACACTGACTGTGACTGTGAATGTGACATGTTGTAGGAGATCCTCACTCAACTCAGGACGATCTATGATCTGATGATGTCACACTGACTGTGACTGTGACATGTTGTAGGAGATCCTCACTCAACTCAGGACCATCTATGACCTGATGATGTCACACTGACTGTGAATGTGACATGTTGTAGGAGATCCTCACTCAACGCAGGACCATTTATGACCTGATGATGTCACAGTGACTGTGACATGTTGTAGGAAATCCTCACTCAACTCAGGACCAACTATGAACTGATGATGTCACACTGACCGTGACTGTGACATGTTGTAGGAGATCCTCACTCAACTCAGGACCATCTTTGACCTGATGATGATGTCACACTGACTGTGACTGTGACATGTTGTAGGAGATCCTCACTCAACTCAGGACCATCTATGACCTGATGATGTCACACTGACTGTGACTGTGACATGTTGTAGGAGATCCTCACCCAACTCAGGACCATCTTTGACCTGATGATGTCACACTGACTGTGACATGTTGTAGGAGATCCTCACTCAACTCAGGACCATCTTTGACCTGATGATGTCACACTGACTGTGACTGTGACATGTTGTAGGAGATCCTCACTCAACTCAGGACCATCTATGACCTGATGATGTCACACTGACTGTGACTGTGACATGTTGTAGGAGATCCTCACCCAACTCAGGACCATCTTTGACCTGATGATGTCACACTGACTGTGACTGTGACATGTTGTAGGAGATCCTCACTCAACTCAGGACCATCTTTGACCTGATGATGTCACACTGACTGTGACTGTGACTGACATGTTGTAGGAGATCCTCACCCAACTCAGGACCATCTTTGACCTGATCATCCAACTGCAGAGCATCCAGGAGAACTTGTATCGCAGTGCGACGGAGGAGCTGACTGCAAGGAAGTGCTTTGAACAGAAGAAACGACACAAGACGGAACAGGTAAACCTCTCCCTGTTGCCAACGTCACCAGATTTCACCTAATAATTATCAGGAGGGGATACGTCATCTAACATTGGCTTGAAAATAAACTAAGCATGTTACAGAGTGAAAATACAATTATCAATCGGTCAATCAAAGTGTAGAGGTTGATGTTGCTGAACAATCGTTTTAAGTTGATATTTCCTTAACATATCATGCATGCGGTTATTACTTAACTGTAAGATCAGTCAGTGGTAGCCATGCTAACCAGGTGAGATTGTAAGTGTGAGGTTTGAGTTGACGGGGTGTTGTGTCCAGGGTCAGTGGGGCGTGACCTCGGAGGAGGAAGACAGAGAGGATGACCGGCGGTCAGAGTTCCGCCAGAACCTCAACTCCATCATTCGGTCCCAGCTGAGAGTGCTGGCCCAGTCCTACCAGGTACGGTCATCATGGTCACCTCATTCACACATTGTAGTCAACCAGCCATGGATCAGACCCACCCACCCACCATTGATCATCCCCCAAAAAGGCAACATCTCGCCAGATCTCGCCGGTGATATGCACCTTGTCTTTTTATGATTTACAATATTCAGTGTGACTTCCAAGCAGTTACATTAACAGCTGTCGTACAGCCTAATGCTGTAGAAATGATTTCGCAGGATGGTGACTTATCGTATGACAACTGCAAGCATTACACTAAAACCAACTTGTCTAACAATTTGTTTGCTTAACATGGAATAAATATATGGTAGGAAGTTACAATATTGATCTGTTTCGCAAATGTTTCTTCAGATTTTTGTGAGACTGACATATAAATGGGGACAGCCCAACATACAGTAAACCTTGGATCAAACAAATTTGCTTATAACGAATAAATTAATTGGTCCTGATTTTTAGTCCTTTGGGCCGAAGGTCCAACGAACTATTGCCATCACTCTACGTCCGCCATCCGCGTCCGCCGTTAGCTGCCGTATCTCGGAAACCGTTCAGCAACTTTTTCTCTGATTTTGCATAGACATATCTATATGCACAAGAAATATGTATTTGATTGAATCATTCTAAGGGCTCCTAGGGCTTCCAAGGACCCAAAAACTGGTAAACAAATTATATTTTGCCTATTTTTTCAAAAACTGTTCAGCAACTTGTTCTCTAATTTTGCATATAAATTTCATATGGTAATTTCACTGTACACAAGAAATCTATATTTGATTGAATCATTCTAAAGGCACCTAATGACCCCCCAAAAACAGACCCCAAAACTGGTAAATTTTCACATTTTACCTATTTTTTTCAAAAACTCTTCTGTAACTTATTCTCTAATTTTGCATATACATTTCATATGGTAGTGCCACTATACACAAGGAATCTGTATTTGATTGAATCATTCTAAGGGCACAAAAGGTCCCCTAAAATACAAAATTTGCTAACTAAGTTGTCTACTGCAGGAGCAGCTCTATCTAGCTAATCCCTTTTCCTACAACATCTGTCCTCACTGAGGAGGGCCAATCTGCCTGGTAGAAACTGTAATTGAGATAAAAATCTACTGCTAGGGGATAGTCTCAAGGGCCCTTCTCAAAACCACATCACTAGATAGTGTACAAATTTTGCATTTTGGGGGGCTGTGTCAGCCTTCTTCTCATGTGATGTAGAGTTACCACAAGGAGAAAGCTTGTCTCCTTTGTTATTTGCTATTTACCTGAATGATTTTGAACAGAGTGTTAGTCATAATTATAAGGGACTTGACATGTCAGCTGGTGAAATTTACAACAACCTTAGTGATGATGATGTAGACATTTTCTTGAAAATGTATGTTCTACTATATGCTGATGATACTAGAATGATTCAATCAAATACAGATTTCTTGTGTATAGCGGAACTATGTCAACTCTCCTAATGGTTGACATTTGGTTGTTTCAGGATGACCCCTTAAAATGTACGCCCAACTGTCCAGGGGTCTAGTGGGTGCTGGCTGGGAAGCTATTCCCCTTCCCAAAACATCTATCACATGCGGAGTCTGTGTCTTGCATGGATATCTATTTTATGCAGTTGTTTTATATAAGCAGGAAGTTTGTGAAATTAGTTATTCTTAGGCCTCAGAAAAGTAATTCCCGGTTTCTCAACAATGCATGTATTTAAAAACAACATTTTATTTTCTATTATAATTATTCCTCTAAATGCAAGACATGGTGCAATAAGTGAACAGTAAACATGTCAACATTTTACTTCCATCATAACCCTTTATGGTCTGTAACTATGATTCACCAAAAAACATTTGATTAATAATTACCTACAGGGTTGTTTGATTTCTGCCCGGCAGAAACGGCAACAATAGGAAATACATGCCATTGATAGGCAAACATGTTCTTTTTATAGAAAACGTCAGTTTCTTTCTGTACCTGTCTACGTATGATAACCATTTGTCCACCCTGCTCACAATAAACATCACATGAATGATAAAAAGATCACTGCCACTTTATAAAACTGCTCTGCTACTGCTTGGTGGACAGTTAATTAGTGGCTCAAGTTCAAATACATCAGTACGTTTTTCACACCTGCATGGTAGTTTAGGCTCAGTAGTGTGCTAGCAGCCACTAAACCCATAGGCTTGTGTGAAAAGGATAGTTGGCAGAAGAACTAACTTCAAAGCACCATTGCATCCATTTAGCCACGCAGCTGTCACACTGTCCCATTGTCTGATGCTACCTTTTGCTCTCAAATAATATGTCCTCTTAGTTTTACACATAAAGACATAATCTGGCATAACTTGATAAGTCTTTGTAGTGGCACATTTGTACTTCCAGTGTATCATTGCAACATAACAAACATATTACATACTGTGTGCCACATTTGAATGTTGTGCATGTAATATTTCCATGCAATCCATTTGCATATATAATATAAAACTTCAACAGCCGTTTTCTTCATTTTTACTTTTTTTAACCCTACCATGTTCAATGCTCCATAACTTTGCCAATTTTTGTAGCAGTCATAATTTTTGAAACCGTGTAAAGCACCCTACCAAACCTTAACAAGGATGAAAGAAAACAATGTTACAATTTTTCCGACTTATCACTCATTTGGTCAGCCGGGGTCACGTGTAGACGTATTAGTCCAAAGGACTTCAGGGCCTCTTGGCCCATTTTTTCTTATCGAATTTCTTATTAATTTCTGTGCATGTAACAAATTATTGTAACTTATTTTCGGATATAACGAATAATTCTGTCCATTCCAGTGGCCAAAATTAATTGACATATCATTGGATATAAAGAATCGACGATGTGAAATAAGAAAACGTTTGAATATCTCTATGTATGTCTGTATAATTTATACTGCTTTTCAATGTTGTTGGAACAAATAAATGAAGTATCCCCATCCGTACACATGACATTACGAGAGTTTGCATGTCTTACAGAACATGGTGCAGCAGTTCCTGGTGATGTTGGCCGACCACTCAGATGTCAGTCTCCGGTTCCTCAGTTTCCGGCTAGACTTCAACGAACACTACAAAACGAAGGAACCAAAACTACACACACCGGGTGGCCGTCGTCAGGTCTCCCGCACGTAGCCGATCGGTGCTGCCATTGTGAACACTACGAGGCGCTTACACAAGTTACGTTCACGTCGGCGCAGGACAATTTGGCTGCCACCGCTGGTGAACTTTTAGTCTGCTACAGCCAAAGCCAGTGCTCCTACAAAATATCTGCTTCAGATGGTGCGAATTGTTTACTACTTTTGATACGAGGTAATGCCACTGCTGCATTGACTATGACTATTGTAGACAATTGTCCAACGAACATATAGTTGTATCACTTGTATGTGGAAACAACCTCGCCAGCCAGGGGTAGTTGACCACATCACCCCTGGCGTTTATCCCACACCTGTTTTTCTCGTTCCCTGTTTCCGGGAACCAAACTCACTCCAAATAGCAATTCCAGCAACTGCCCGTCTTCCTGTCTGGTCAGCGACAAGAGGTAGTAATAAGCACTACATCCCAAACTGATGAAATCTAAACGGTGGTCAGGTAATTGGGTAGGAGGTACAGCAATAGGCTCGTGAGGAGGTGTGGAGAAGACGATATATCTTTGGTTTACATGTGTTGGGCACATTTAGGAGAATGGGCAGAAGAATTCTTGATAGATTTGTGCCAATGTATTAAGACTGTTGCAAAACAATGAGAATGACAGACGATTGGAGAAAATGCCAGCAGTGAACACTAGGGATGGTTTCATAAGTTTACAAAGTCAAACAAATTGTTATTCATTTAACATTGGTTCAACTCCCCCCACCAATACTTACGGTTGTTGCCATCCAAAATTGCTATTAGTGTCAGTTTGTATTGACACATGTATCACTCTCAAGGTGGCACCACTGTACCAATACGTTTTCTCCGAGATACATAGTGACTACCAAATCACACAACCCCCTGCTACATAAAGAACCAAACCACACAAACCCCTGTTACATAAAGCACCAAACCACACAACCCCTGCTACGTAATGCACCAAACCACACAACCCTTGCTACGTAATGCACCAAACCACACAACCCTTGCTACGTAATGCACCAAACCACACAACCCTTGCTACGTAATGCACCAAACCACACAACCCTTGCTATGTAATGCACCAAACCACACAACCCCCTGCTATGTAATGCACCAAACCACACGAGCCCCTGCTACATAATGCACCAAACCACACAAGCCCCTGCTACATAATGCACCAAACCACACAACCCCCTGCTACGTAATGCACCAAACCACACAACCCTTGCTACGTAATGCACCAAACCACACAACCCCCTGCTATGTAATGCACCAAACCACACAACCCTTGCTACGTAATGCACCAAACCACACAACCCTTGCTACGTAATGCACCAAACCACACAACCCTTGCTACGTAATGCACCAAACCACACAAACCTCCTGCTACGCAATGCACCAAACCACAACCCTTTACACGTGAATGCACCAACCACACAACCCCATACGAATGCACCAAACCACACAACCCCATACGAATGCACCAAACCACACAACCCCCTGCTGCGTAATGCACCAAACCACACGAGCTCCATGCTACATAATCAATGCACCAACCACACAAGCCCCTACATAATGCAACTAAACCACACAACCCTGCTACTTAATGCACCAAACCACACAACCCCTACACGTGAATGAACCAAACCACACAACCCCTACAGGTAATGCACCAAACCACACAACCCCCTGCTACCGCATGCACCAAACCACACAACCTCTTGCTATGTAATGCACCAAAACCACCAACCTTGCTACGCGAATAATGCACCAAACCACACAACCCCTGCTATGTAATGCACCAAACCACACGGTGCCCATGCTACATAATGCACCAAACCACACAAGCCCCTGCTACATAATGCACCAAACCACACAACCCCTGCTACTGCACGTACTAAACCACACAACCCCTGCTACTGTGAATGAACTAAACCACACAACCCCTGCTACATAATGCACCAAACCACACAACCCCCTGCTACATAATGCACCAAACCACACAACCCCCTGCTACGTAATGAACCAAACCACACAACCCCCTGGTACATAATGAACCAAACCACACAACCCCCTGCTACATAATAAACCAAACCACACAACCCTCTGCTACATAACGTTTAACGTTTTTGGGACTTTGTAAATTGATGCGACCACCTTTTAAGGTTTTTTAAACATTTTCAGCTGCTGTTTCCCCTGGTAGATGTATACTATGCTGTGATTATATGATGTATCCTACTCAGCCATGGTATTACAACTACATGTAATGCCAATGTAATTAAATATGGTGATATTTCTCATTGTTTGCTTTCTGCACACATTTGCTATGGCTTGAGGCTGTAGGAATTAACTCTGGTTCATATATTATTAAACGTCGTCAAAGGAAGCCATGATTTGCGTAAAATTGTACACCTTTCAACCTTATTTAGATCTTTCCCCAGAGGATGGAATATAATTTACGTCAACATAATATGATATATAATTTTCCAACATTTTGCCATTGTGGTAAATAAATATGTCGAACAAAGGAAAGGTTGCAAGGTTTTGTTCTTTCAAGTTATTCTGCCAAATAAACAAACATCACATTTTCTTGGTTGAAATCCATATTGTTGACTTCAATTTCAGTAGAAATCGGTAGAAGTCCATATTACGTCTTTCATTCGTTAAGCAGCCTACAACGTTCTTATTTCAGTAGAATGTCCCCATCTACCATGCCTAGATCAAATGAAATGTATGCTCTGTTTAGTCGGAAATCTGCCTAACAAGAAGTGTTTGCTCTTCCATTCCTAAAGATTGCTCATACGAATTTATACTTGTGTAACGAAAACAAGGACAAACATACTTTATAAAAAAAATTACATTTGAAGCAAATCGGTATTAAAACAGCATATGAGCATTCCGTATTTTATTCCCTGATGTACTCTGTATATTTCTCCCTCGATTTCCCCCCGTGTCACCAGGTGTTCTAATTTTCGATTTCTTTATACAGCCTCAAAATCCTTCTTGTTTCCTTATTTTGCACATCAGCTTTCGTTTTGTGTTTGCTGTTCCAATGATTTATCCACTAGTTTTCTGTCCATGTGACTCTATGCCTTCTTCTCAATAACCACATTCCATTGTTCCTATCTCTGTTCTGGCCGTTTTATTATTTACCACGATTCACACCCGTATAAAAGTACTGTGGTCTCTGTGTAGTATTGCAGTACACGTTTTTAGTCCTTTGGGCCTAAGGTCCAACGGACTGATGCCATCACTCCACGTCTGCTGTGCCCTGCCATATCTCAGAAACTGTTCAGCAACTTTGTTCTAATTTTACATAGATGTATCTTAGGGTACTGGCACTATGCACAAGAAATATGTATTTGAATGAATCATTCTAAGGGCCCCCGAAACTGGTAATTTGTCACATTTTGCCTATTTTTTCAAAAACTTCAGCAACTTTTTCTCTGATTTTGTATAGACATTTCATGTGGTAGTGCCACTACACACAATAAATCTGTATTTGATTTAATCATTCTAAGGGCACCTCAGGGCCTCCCAAAATGCTAAATTTTCCTACTATTTCCTCACTGCTGTAAGCCTCCTGCAGTAGCATTGGTCACCGATCTCTGTTTATAACTGGATAGTGTCCTATCTCTGATCTCTGATCAGCCTGACACTGAATTATGTGTGTGGTCAGTGAGCCACTGGCTGGAGTGGTCACAGTTTATTGTTGGTCAGTCTTAGTGTGGCCAAGGCTGGGCTGGGCTGTTGTTTATTGCCCTGTGTGGGAGAGTGAGTGCTTAGTGGGCTTCAGGCATTGTAGGCACTGGGGTGAGACGTTCTGATGTAATACACCTTTTGTACCATTACAGGTATAATTATATAATTAGCTAAGCACCAAATGTCTAGTGTATCAGGCCCTATACGTTAATAACATGCATACTACAAGCCAACTTTGAATGCCATACACTCAATATTTCCATGCTATCTATGTGCATATGCAAAACCTTCACAGTCATGTTATTATTTTTGTTACACAAAGACATAATCTTGCATAACTTAATAAGTTTTTTATAGCAGCACATTTGTATTTCCAGTGTATAATTGCAATATAACATACATACTGTGTGCCAAATTTTAATGTCATGCTTGTAATATTTCCATGCAAACCATTTGCATATATAATGTAAAACTTCAATAGCCGTTTTCTTCATTTTCACTTTTTGACCCCTACCATGTTCAATGCTCCATAACTTTGCCAATTTTTTTAGCAGATTCATAATTTTTGAAACCGTGTAAAGCACCCTACACAACCTTTACAAGCATATAAGAAAATCAATGTTACAATTTTTTCAACTTATCACACATTTGGTCAGCCGAGGTAACATTATATTCCAAAGGACTTCAGGGCCTCTTGGCCCATTTTTTTCATTACGAACAACACAGTTTTGTTAGTTTTTAATCGCACAACCTTTTAGATACTCGATGCTTGCATACTCTCCAAATGACCTCACGGGTTTGTCCGTGGCGTAGGCGTGGCTGTAGGCCTAATCTGATCGGTCTCGGGGCGAATTGTTTGCATAGTTACGGTTATCCGCTTATAAACAAGCCTGACAATGAAACATTACGTGGCTCACGACTGAAGGCTGAATCTGCCTGTTAATCCGTATTAGCCATCTAAGTAGTTCTGCACCACCGAAAGTGTCATCGACACGGCTCGCTTTTGTATAGTTATTAATGCCTCTCTCTGAGACTCGACATAACGTTATTGTATATCTCAAGAATGGCATCCATGACAGACACATCCGTCTTTAGTTTAACGTCACTTGTTTGTGAGCGAGCATGTTTAGGTGTCGTTCAGTTAAATAAAGCATGCGCCCATCAGTATGTCGATCACCCAACTACTGTGAGGTATATTTCGCACTGTCATTGCGGTTAGCTTATTCTAATGAAGTAGGACTCGTGTTAATAGTTCAGTATTTCGTTTCGCATATATTAGCCTATTATAGAATAACTAGCTGAGTTACCCGGCGTTGCCCGAGGAAAAAAGGCAGTCATATGCATCCTCAAATCATTTGCAGTGAAATATAAACAAGTATTGTTGACATAATTATGAACACTGAAAATAGACCAAACCTCAAATGCAGACACCACAAAACTATCCCAAATGTTTCCAGCCTACCCGCATTAATAAATTGTAACTGGTCACTGGTTGTTAGGACAATCTTTTGTCAGAAATCGCACGAGCTCACCCATGTAACTGACGTAACCAGCAACAGGTAGCTGGATTACGTACGCGTTCGGTATTTTGTAACGTTAATAACAAAAACTAATACATTTGTCTGCATACACATTTGTATATGGAACAATTACATGTACAATGAATGATATAGAAAAACATTAAATTCCGTGGCTGGAACTCCACGGAATTGTTGTAGTGTGTTGTTTGCCAGAAGTAGCACGCTTCTCCACCCCCGGACGAATTTCGAAAATGTCTAAATTTACGAACCATCGCAATGGACCCGGTAGATCACATGCAAAAGTTCAGCCCGATACATGCAAAATTGACGGAGATAAGGGTGCACATACAGAGAACGAACTGTTTTATAATAAAAAATTATAAATAAATAGTGTCCTTCGCCCTGTAACACATAACGTTCTCATAACGTTTCGTAACGTTGTTGTATAACTAACGTTATAATAACGCCTCAAGAACTGGTAAAAATGTAACATTTTGCCTATTTTTTCAAAAACTGTTCAGCAACTTTTTTTTCAAATTTTGCATAGATGTATCTTAGGGTGCTGCCACTATATATACAAGAAATCTGTATTTGATTGAATCATTCTAAGGGCACCTAAGGGGCCCCCAAAGTGCAAAAGTTTTACATTATCTAATGATGTGGTTTTGAGAAGGGCCCTTGAGGCCATCCCCAACAGTAGATGTTGTTTAATGTGCCAGAAAGCCAGCACCATGACTAAACTCTGCAGCCTCGTGCTCCTGTTCCATGGAGACCTTGACTAATCTTTAATTGGTCACAGGGTCCAGGCAGAGTAGACACACTTGACCCCTGTTAGACTGAACAGTTGCCCAAAACTTTTAAACTGTATCTTCAAAACTATTGATTTTCTATAATTGCAAGTTGTGTTTATTTTGATGTTCATTTAGTTATTATAAAATGGTGTGACTGTGGTCTATGTGTGTTTATTGGTTACAGATGTATTGTCTGTAGAAACCTTGAGGTGACAAACATAGACAATTAATATTCTGTCACCTATAGGTGACAAACATAGAAAATTAATATTCTGGACAACTATAGAGTGAAATATCCTACATTTTATTGATATCAAATGCATTCTACTGTTCTGTTTACGCTTGCCATGCCTTGTGTAGACATTGTACTGTGTAAATCAATTGTATCAATATAGACTAATAATTAGAGATTCACATTATAGTTGACACCTGAAACAACCAAATGTCAATCATTAGAAGAGTTGACATAGTTCCGCTATACACAAGCAAGAAATCTGTATTTGATTGAATCATTCTAGTGTCATCAGCATATAGTAGAACAACATTTTCTACATCATCATCACTAAGGTTGTTGTAAATTTCACCAGCTGCCATGTCAAGTCCGTTATAATTGTGACTAACAGTGTTCAAAATTATTCAGGTAAATAGCAAATAACAAAGGACACAAGTTTTCTCCTTGCCATACCTCTACATCACATGAGAAGAAGGCTGACACAGACTGGCCCTGATTTATACATGATTTAGCATTTTTGTACATGTTGTATACAACTTTCTACACATTACCATTAATACCGCATGAAATTATCTTAGACCACAGGGAGGACCGGTATATTAAATCAAATGCTTTCTTATAATCGATGAAGGCACAATAAAGCCTTTTGCGTCGAGACAAATACAGTTCAACCAATACCCCTGTCTGAACACTGCCTGTTCTTCACCTATTACATTCGCTTTGTTTAGGTATGTGGTCAGTCTGGTGTTCTGAACAATCACTAAGGATTAATGAACACTTGTGCAGAATGTCACCCACTTGGCAGGTTTAATTGATCTATTCAGCAATGAGGACACTGCTTAGGCCTCACTCTGGACACTGTCACTCACAGTGTTGTGTATTGTCTTAGTTGGTGCATTGAGCTAATCTACTTGACCATGAATCAGTGGTGGCTCTGGTTGTGATTTACACCCCGCTGTGGAGCTAGGATTCTCTGCCTGCTATTGTTTGATGGAAACTGTGACTAATCTGTAATTGGTCACTGGCAGTAGCTTGTGTCAACAGACAGCATTAAGCCACTAGACCCCTGTTAAACTGGACAGTTGCATGTAGGTTTTAAACTGTGTCAAACAGTGAGTCTACCTTTTGCTCTCAAATAATCTGTCCTCTTAGTTTTACACATAAAGACATAATCTGGCATAACTTGATAAGTCTTTGTAGCAGCACATTTGTACTTCCAGTGTATCATTGCAACATAACATACATATTACATACTGTGTGCCACATTTGAATGTTGTGCATGTAATATTTCCATGCAATCCATTTGCATATATAATGTAAAACTTCAACAGCCGTTTTCTTCATTTGTACTTTTTGACCCCTACCATGTTCAATGCTCCATAACTTCGCCAATTGTTGTAGCAGTCATAATATTTGAAATCGTGTAAAGCACCCTACCAAACCTTTACAAGGATGTAAGAAAACATTGTTAAAATGTTTCCGACTTATCACTCATTTGGTCAGCCGGGGTCACATATAGACGTATTAGTCCAAAGGACTTCAGGGCCACTTGGCTCATTTTTTTATTATTTCACTTCCTTAAATGGTTCTTTATTTCATAATTATTTACGTATGTTGTTTAATAATCTGATCCACTACATGTTTGACGGTTAGTCAATGTACACCAATCTACTGTATATATGCTTGTATTTCTAAAACATTGACCAATCATGATATTAACGACACAAAACCAACAAATAAAACTCTAAAATAAGCCATACTTGACTGCTAACATCTGATGCACTGGACACTTTGCGATGACGCTGGACACGGGTTGGGCAGAACTGACCCAAAGAACACTGGTTTTCCTTACAACTGAATAAACATAATTCATGTGGGTGCATTTTTAAGGGATCCATGCATGCTCGTGCGACCTTTCTGATTTTATCTGGAGCTAGACCTATATGTATATATTATGAGAGTGAATTTAGAGTTTGTGGATCCGTTGACATTGAGTTGTCACACGTGTCACATGCTCACGTAATATAACCATATCCTCAGTGATGGATTTGTGGGTAGAACTGCCTTGTCAGGTTCTACTTGCCACATGGCAGGACAATGTCCATTTGTCGCTACTTGGCAATATTATTGCACGGTTGTTTCTAAACTGTTCAAGTGGTCATCTATTTAAACTCTTCTTGATACACGTTTACACAACTGTTGGATCTTAGTTTCAAAGGAAAATGTTGTATATTACAAAAGCAGATGTTATTGCTTTTGAAGCGTACAATAACACCTGGGTTCAGCATTGGCTGACAAAACAAGCAGGATATGGTTTTGTATTTAGATTTCCCTCGCACGATGTAGCATGCAGATATTGAAGATCAAATGTATTTTCATTCTTCAATTGCTTCTTCTTATCATTATTCACGGCAGACTACTTCCTCTCAGGAAATGCATCCATTCTAACGGCAGACGATCGTCCCACGCGTTGTATCTTGCGAGTTGCTGCTTGTGGTATTCCAGTTGCATAGTTAACGATCATGCTCCCTTTCCTCTGACATCTTGTCAAGTGACGTCCGAAGAACAGTGTCCGCTTTGTGATGACTGGATTGGTTTACAATGCTAACAAAAGTGCTACTTCGTATACTACTCTACTCGGTACCCCCCTATTCTCGATGTATCTAAGTTATGTTCATGCAGCCCTTTCTCTGTTTGTACTGAATTTATGCCAACTACTGGGTAGGTTGGTATTGGGCAATCAAATTTATTAACACAGGGATTGCCACTGTGCACATATAGTATGTAAAATAGTCAACATCTTGTGCACAGCCAGGTACATCCAGATTACAGATTGATGGATCACATATGTTATGTACGACAAATTTGTGTACATATATAATAATCATACTTCTTCAATGTTGCTAATCATTTACCAAAAAACCTTGATTGCTGTTATATTAAATTACAGCATACCGACTGTCATATGTTTATCGTATATATCGGGAAAAAGATACCCGGTGTGCAGACTGCACACCTTTCTATAGTACTAGCTACAGTAATTCCAGCTTGATATATACAAAAGTGGGGAGTAAAAAGGTCCTACATGCAATGGCAGGGTGGGCCTCTCTCGTTTCGTGCTTTTAAGGGCTCGGTGCGTCATTCGTCAGAATAACGTCGGTACGGCATAAGCATACTAGCGTTTGGTGGAACGTTCATCGTGGAAGTTATAGTACTTAAAAAAATCTCCATCTCCTACCAGATTGCAAGTATTGCAACATAAATCTTTCTCCAAAGCCTATGCATGCTGTTGCAGCTTCTCAATCTCCTTCCCCAAAGCAGTGACTTGTGTGTAGCTATAGATGACTTCATTGTTCCTGGGAATGTGTTCTGTAGATGGTGTAATAACACAATTATTTGCGCCGGCTCATAATCCTTGTGGCACTTGTGGATGTATTGGTACTACGCTTTTCTTCATAATTACATTTCACATGACGATGTAACTAATTGCTATGAATGCAACATGTAAGTACTTATAGTATACATTATGAAGGTTAAGCCGTATAGCATAATATCTTGAAGTTACGGCCAATACATGCATTGGTGTCGGAACGTGAACAATATTCGGAGGGGGGGGGGTGAGGCTCACCAAAAAACTTCAAATTGCATCCGCTTGAAGCTTACCAAAAACGTCAAATTGCACCTCTTTGAGGCATTCAAATAATCTCCTGTTGCACTCCCCTTTGAGGTTCTCCAAGACTCTCCAATTGCACCCCCTTGAAACGCTCCAAAACATCCAACTGTACCCCCTAGGCTCTCCAAAAAAAAACAATTCCTCCCCTCCGCCTTGAATTGAAGCTCACCAATTACTCAAACTGCAGTCGCTTTGAAACTAAACAAAACCACAAAATGCACCCTTTCCCCAAATATCGGGGGCTAATCCTATATTAAGACCCCCCACCAAAATATTGGGGGCTCGCCCCCAACCCTCCCCCCGGTTCCGTCGCCTTAGAAATAGTATGTTGTAGTTTTGTAATGTAAATGTAATGACTATTTGGTACAGTTATTAGAATTATTGCATGCAGGAACACACCTTCCCATAACCGCGTGTCCAGCGTCATCACGTGTCCAGCATCATCACCGAGTGCAATGTCTGTATTTCTCCAAATATATCTATCAAGTTCGCCCAAATTATATTCTACTGGTATGCTAGCTTTTTTATTTTATTTTCCAAATATAAACAGCGAGCTCTTACATAAAGTAAATTAGGCATAAAGACGTTAACGTTTTGACAGTAACCAGCATATGAACATATCACCACATATTGTTTGCAAACATTCAATTTCTTACAAAACTATGTGTGAATAATTATTGTTTTTAGCACATCAATATCGTAAATTATGGTACCTGTTCTAATTACTACACCGATATATATTTTAGTCAATCAAGAAGCTTAGACATCTGGGGGTCAGTTTACTTGCAAATTAACTTCATTATTTTGGTTCATTGATGTGTCCACATATAAATTATAAGAATAATATCGCTGTAAATACTATTGCGTTTTTAGCACCAGCGGCGGCGACAGCAGTGGCACCAGCGGCGACAGCACTGGCACCACCGGCGACAGAAGTGACAGCGGCTCCAGCGGCTCCTGCGGCACCAGCGGCAGCAGCGGCAACAGCGGCAATAGCGGTAGCACCAGCGGCACCAGCGGCACCAGCGGCACCAGCGGTAACAGGCACACGCAACAAAAAAACAGAACTGATGAAAATGTGACTCCTACCCTGCCAACGAAGCATCCACGTAAGGTGTTAATGAATGCGCAAAGTGTCAGAAACAAAACACTTTTGATAAACGAATATGTTCTCGATGACGAAATTGATGTTCTGGCGATCACTGAGACGTGGTTGAAGCGAGATGGTGATTCTGCTATAATCACCGAGCTTGTTCCCGATGGCTACAGATTCGTCAGTGTGCCGAGGCAACGCGGCAGAGGTGGAGGAATCGGTCTACTCCACCGAGATGTCTACTCGTGCAAGCTACTCGCAATACCACGTTTCAAACATATGGAACTGCTGCGTGCTCGCCTCACAGGAAACAGCGTGCTGCCTTTCGATGTGTACGTTCTGTACCACCCACCGGCAGCAAGCAAGAACTCTGGCACAACCTCAGATTTCATTGATGAACTAGAAATATTGTTTAGTAACATTACCCTCTCCGTTGTGCTAGCACTCATTGTTGACTTCAACATACACTTTGACGATCCATTAAAAGCTATCAAACTGGTAGATCTGTTGGACACATTTGAACTAATTCAACATGTTAGGGATCCGACACACATACACGGTCATATTCTGGACCTAGTGATCAGTCGCGCTGTGGACCATTCAGTGACGTCAGTGACGGTCAAGCCTATGTCAATAGCCGATCATCACTGTATTGACTGTGTGCTGGCGGTGAGCAGGCCATTAACTCTCCCCACCGCCATCCTTGTACGTGACTTCCGCCACTTCCAAATTGATCTTTTTCGGGAAGATATCGCCTACCAGTGCGAACAAATTCTACTTAGACACCCAGAAAGCACGCCAGACATGGTTAACATCTACGATACAGTATTGCGTACGGTCTTGGACAGACACGCTCCAATCAAGAACAGAGTGAGGAGAGGGACTAAGCCATGTCCATGGTACAACAGAAAGGTGAAGGAGGCTAGAGAGAAGAGACGCCAGTGTGAACATCGTTGGAGGACGACCAAACTCGAAGTTCACCGGCAGCTCTATGTCGAAGCCCGCAATGCTTCGACAGTTTGCATAGCTAAGGCTAAGAGTAACTACTATCAAGACACTCTGCAGAGAGCTGACAACAAATCGATGTTCCGGCTCGTGAGGTCCCTCGGGACTGAACAGAAGAACATTTATCCGGACTTTGAATCCACTGATGATGGTTGCAGTAAGTTCGCGCAACACTTCACTAACAAAGTGCAACAGATTCGAGCAGAGTTAGAAACGAAGTACCGCTCAAACACACCAGTGAGAGAGAAGGCATTTTTCAATGAACCTCTCGTTTTGCTCGTGCCAACATCGGAAGACGAAATACACAAGATTGTGTCTGGATTAACAAAGAGCTGTCAACTCGATCCTCTGCCAGGCAAACAAATTCAGCAGTGCCTGTCATCATTGGCACCAGTTATTACCGCCATTACCAACAAGTCATTTGAAGAAGGAACAGTGCCAGCGTCCTTAAAGGAGGCTCGTGTTCGTCCATTATTGAAGAAACCATCTCTGGACCGTGACGTGCTACATAACTACAGACCTGTTAGCAGTCTGTCTCATCTGTCCAAGGTTATTGAGAAGATAGTAGCAAAGCGATTGTCTGATCATCTTGACTCACAAGATATGAATGAACCTTTTCAGTCAGCATATAAAAAGCTTCACTCTACAGAAACCGCATTGTTGAAAGTCTGCAGTGATGTCCGGGTGGCATTGTATCGTAAAGAAGGCACCCTGCTCGTGCTTCTTGACCTGAGTTCAGCTTTTGATACGTTTGACCACACTACTCTACTCAATCGGCTCAGCAAGCGCTATGGTATTCAAGGTTACGCCCTCCAGTGGATGGAATCATATCTGCAAGACCGCAAGCAGCGTGTTGTAATTGGCCAGAGTGCATCTGAACATCACATTCTTAAAACAGGAGTGGCGCAGGGATCCGTCCTCGGGCCTATACTGTTCTCTCTGTATGTCCAACCAGTTGGCGATGTCATCAGAAGGCACGGTGTAACGTTTCATCATTATGCTGATGACATGCAGCTGATGCGTGCGTTTGCGCTTAATCCTACGGCACTACTCGAGGCCCTACATCGTCTTGAAGCCTGCGTCATGGAGATTCGGGAGTGGCTGACCTCTAATTACCTCAAACTGAACGACCATAAAACCGAGTTCCTTCCGATTGTCCCAGTTTCTGCAAAGAAGTTAGTAAACGATCTCAGCATCAATGTTGGTGGTTCTCTCATCCGAGCTGTGCATCAGATTAAAAACCTTGGTGCCGTCTTAGACTGTCATATGGACATGTCTGCCAACACATCTGCGATTATCCGGTCCTGCTATTTCCATCTACATCACATCAGCCAAATCAACAAGTTCCTGCCAAGACAGACGAGGGAGAGAGTAGTCAACGCATTAGTGACATCAAGGCTCGACTACTGCAACTCCCTCCTGTACGGCACCATGGACAAGAACTTTGTACGGTTACAGCGTGTCCAAAACTCTGCAGCCAGAATGATCGTGCGAGTGCCCAAATACGCAAGCATCACGCCAGTGCTCCAAGACCTACATTGGCTGCCGGTACGAGAACGTGTTCGTTTCAAGGTCCTGGTATTCGTGCACAGAGCTGTCAACAAGTGTGGGCCCGTGTACCTGAGCGAGTTTGTCTGCCTCTACGTGCCCACCAGGTCCCTTCGGTCAACGGGAAATCGTCAACTTGCGAGACCGCGAACAAGATGCAAAGTCGGAGACGCGAGTTTTATGGCAGCAGCTCCGGACCTCTGGAACGATTTACCCACATCAATGCGTGAACTAAACAATGAAGCAGCTTTTAAAAGCGCATTAAAACACTCTATTTTAATCGATATTTTAACTCCAGCAGCCGCAGCAGTCCCGGATCTGCGGAGTGATCTACTTGTTTTCAATGCATGTAATGAACACTGACACTTTTAAGAGCACTTTTAAACACTCTCTTTTAATCAATATTTTAACTGCAATTGTGACTTTTAGACTTGGCATTAAGCTTTTATCAATTATCTTTTGTTTACATAACATGATAATACTAATATTTAAAGATAGTTTTTTTTTAATATCATTTTTTTATTTAATTAATAACTTTTTTGATTTATTACTATTTTACATGTAAAGCGCCTTGAATAGTTTCTAACTAGAGTTGGCGCTATATAAGTATATTTATTTATTTATTTATTTTATTATATACAGTGTTCACGTTCGTTTCTGATATAATTCAATCTAAACTGAGTAAACATCGGTCAATTGCTCGCAAAATATGTCGTTTAAGAGTCGGAAAGCTTTTGTGTACATGGATACGTCTCTGATGCAGTGCCCATCTTAATTCTTTTGGATCAAACTATATATGCGCTCTGCGAGGTGTTTTTTTAGTTTTCGTTATGATGACGCTGGACACGCGATGACACTGGACACGCCACCATATCGTTTTTTCTCCTTTGACAGAGAAATATAGTGAATATTGGTAGTGCCATCGAGGGAGTTATAGCAGGAGGGTAGCTGGTAGGCATGAAAAGGTTAAAACTTTTATAGGTTTTTGTAGGTAGTTTTTTCCGTCGATGACGCTACACACGCACTTGATACGCCACCCTACTTTGTCTAACTTTATTGTGCTATATTTTCCTCACAATTAGATTTACTTCCAAATTTTATTTTTACGATTCCTTCGCTAACTTTGAAAGAAAATGATACATATCGAAATACCCTACAATAACAATGATAAATTAATGCAGTGGACCAATCTAAACTGATGACGCTGGACACGCAAAAAATGGTAATTATAGAAACCACATTGTTTTTATTTATCATTTTAAAACATGATTTTGTTTATGTGCACTCCCAAAATATACTCTATTTGCGCTATAAAATCAGAAATAGAAAATATAACACTTCTTTTGAATGGTAGTGCTTCCAAATTTAGAAAGGTCAATTGGACATGTTGACTGTTTTTGGCCGCTTACGGGTACTTGTTGCCATTTTAATAATTACTAAGGTGGGCAAACTATATATATATATATATATATATAGCTTTCACGATATATATATATATATCGTGAAAGCTCTTACTGAGTCCAATCTTCGGTGACATTTTCGTAAGCCTGACTTTATAATTCACGGTGTGAGAGACAAAAGACACGGTTTTTATCAATTGTAGTTTTGGGGACATTGGCCCAATATTATAACGTTTTGGAACGAGGTTAAGACAACAAACCTTCTATAAACACGTTTTTATGACGGTATTGTAACGGGTTTTTTGTTTGCTCAGCGGTGTGTTAAAGCAACTTTTTTTCCGTAGATAATATGTTGACGACAGCATGCATTGACACCAGGTTGTAAGACGTGCCAGACAACAACTGAATTTTATTGTCTAATTTGTATGTAATATAAAGCGAAAAAACGTCATACTCAGTACATCATTTATATGAGAAACGTGTGCTTCATTAGCTCCTACAATTGAAGGCAATGAGATCAATTGTACCATATGAAGGTTACAGATTTTAAATTTGTAATTCTACCGCAAACACACACCATTGGAAACAACTTAATAATTCGCACGTGTCATCACAATGTATTTATTGAATAAGTGGTGACAGATAACTAAACATAACTATATACTACCATCCATTGTACAAAATAATTATGCAAACGTTCAACATGCATCACATAATATGGTATATCAAGATAAACTGTAGTCTATGTAAAGGTTATCACCACAAGTTAGTTAAAGTGGCTTTCATAAACTATGATTCCACAAAAGTTAAATAACCGTTTAAATATGTTTACATAGTAAATATGCATCTTGACTATAAATGAATGGAAAAGAAATTTACTGATTGAGTAAATGCTATAAATAATATTTAGTATCGTCTAAAACAAATATAACATTAAACATTAAAATACCATACTGATTCAACTTTTTTAAACACTTACCTGGGTATTTTTGGGTACGTTTTAATTTCTGTAAAACTAAAAATGAAGTGGTGCCATATGACGGAGTCCTTAAATTTATTATGCCTTGTGTGTGTCCTTCTTATCTTTGTTCTAAATTGTCTGTAGTTGTACATTAACAGTATAGATGATGATCATCATAATCTCTTTCTCGACGAATTCACGCAGCCGAGCAAGCATCGGTTAAGCGAGACTATGGCTGTCTATGACACACCCTATGTAAAAGACAAAAAACTTAGTGTTTTCAAGATATCATGCCATTATTACAAGCAAACTTTTGTGTAAATGGCAATTCTTCTTTTCGGTTGCATCTAATCATATTACGTTAGTAATTAATTTTATTATAGAAATATGAACTAATGTTATCACTACAGAAATATCATTTCACTCAGATATACAAATGTCCAGGAATTTTGCAAACTATCACTGACATCGTTCCAGTTTTCTCAAGGGGCATATTGAGAAAAGTGACGAGACGTTTGTGAAATTGACTGCTTATCTAGATAATTCTGTGACCAGCATATTTTAATATAACTGAAGCTGGGGGGGGGGGGCTGAGCCGGAGCTTCATCAGCACAACTCCGCTATCGGACATTTACATTGGAAGACGGGGGGTTTGTGTGAGTGGGGGGAGCTGTTAAAAAAAATTTGTGATGTTCACAATTGTTGACCATAAACCTCAACTCAATCCCCTTGAGGTTGACCGCAAACCTCGATCGAACTGCAACCCCTTGAGACTGACCAAAAACCTCCAATTACACCCCCTTTAGGATGACCAAAATCATCAAACAGCACCCCCTTGAGGATGACCCAAACCCTCCAACTGCTACACCCATTCCCAAATTAGTGCCTATCTCTAGCACCCCACCAACAATAGGGAGGGACTACAGCCCCCCCCCAGGTTCCGCCGCCTATGGTGTCATAAATTATATGTCATAAGATGTCAAAATGAACTAGTTACATGATTACATAACAGTTGAGTAACCATTTAACATATGCTTATATTCTAAATGTGCACAATGAATATACAATATAGGGCTATTGACAGCAGATCTGTGGTTAATTCCGCATCAACGAATCCAGTTCCAACTACTGTAACTTGTTTGATTTCAATTCCATCCACACTATGAAGATTCAAATGACAGCATATTTTTTGAATCCGATTCCACCATTGCTCTTTTTATTCCACTATAATAATATATATGTGTCGATCAGACCCGGGGCAATTCCGATTCCGGAAATGAAGGCTGATTCCGATTCCAGAATTGGAATCGGTTGATGTAAAAAAAATTATACTTGTATGTACATTTTACAAGTACCAAGGTAATTTAAAAAGCATAGCAACCTGGCTTTCCCTAAATTAACCCAATAGCGCTTAAGGAAACAAAATAGTAAGCAATTCTGATTAAACTCAAAGCAATGATTCCACTGCTTTTATTTACATCAACTGATTCCAATTCCACCTAAACTGATTCCACTACAGTCATACTAACCGATTCTGATTCAATTTCTTGAATCGAAATCAGCCTTCAATTCTGATTCTGGAATCCGAATCGCCTCTGGTTTGATCAGCAGAGCTCCATGCTACAAAATAAGCTAATTAATTCATAAGGGAACTATACTAAATACATTTGACATATGTAGATAAAAGGGTTGGACTCTCGATAAGCTAAAGGGCTTCCTTGTCCACCTGCCATCTAGAGTTAATTCTCTGGATGGCAATCTTGTTAAATCTTGTTAAATCTATTGGTCGGAACACTATCAACTTCTTTCAACACCAACTTCCTTCCAAGACTATTGTTCCAGAAGTCTGCGTGCGAAACATTTCTTTTGCTATAAACAAATACGGTACGGTCAAAATCGGAGAGAACGTTAGCAGTCATGTTCCTGCAACGATTACATACGGCTGCGTTTTTTGTTTTTAAACAAGATTGCACTCCTCTGCGATCTGGACAGTGATACTATTAGGTAACGGGGTGTCCAACAGCGGAGCCGTTTACTGGGCGAAGACTATTATTACACAAATACCAGTCTTTATATATTGCCGTGTAGGTATTCATACAGCCGAGTGAATTAAAGCAACGTGGAGTAAATGAACTTGCTCAAGGTTTGAAACTGCGGCTAGCGGATTCGAATATCTCGATTGGAAGTCCAATGCTCTAAACATTCACCCCACATGGAGACATAACTAACAATCCAAACCGCCTTCCCTGTGCATAGCCACGTACGCGTTGAACAGGATTCGATATCTGGCTAAATGCTTGAACCGCCTGAGAAGGGGAGTTGCCTGATTTAACTTGATAGCATGCTTGTACAATTGAGGACTGACTGAAAGTGCAACAACAGACAATGTTATCAATGCATACATATCAATAACATAATATGTACGTAAGGCGTCCAGAAACGGAGAAACTGACATTGCAATAATGTATCTGGCGTGTGGCTAAGACGGCAGGTAAAGTTGAAGACAAACAAGACAAGGAGTGCCGCAACGCGGTAGGAAGGAAACAAGCTATTATCTACTACATCTGTCACACGAAATTGATTTACAATATCAATTTCTCGTGCATTTATTAACTCAAAATAGACACCTCATTTGGTTATTGTTAACACGAATTAGTCAGCTTTTCCATTACGTATTAATGCTGCAACAGAACATATTTCGTCTACGAAGATAACACCGATCGTGGCTAACCGAATCAATTAATGCTACCGATGCGTGCGACCTTGAATAATAATTGTGTTTGCGTTCTGCTGTTGGACGATACGCAGCCACGCGTAATGATAGTCAGCCGTGCGTGACCAACTGACGATGTCTTCAGAGAAATGATCTGGCGGAGTTGGCGTCAACGAAGTGGGCGCCAAGTTACGGTCAGTGTTCAGATTGTTCCCTATGAAGGTTTGTGGTTTTGATGGGGGTGAATCACGGATTTGGGCGTGGATATGGTAACCGCCAATCATAAAGTGTAATTATTTCGACGTTGTTTAAAGTAAAATGTTCACGATTTAAATCTGAGAAAACGATAAGAATGACGACGTTGTAAGGCACTTGTTTTTCCTGCTCGTTAGCAATGATATAAGCACGCAATTTTGATATCGCAAATCAGTGAATTTATTGAGGAATAACTGAGTAGCGGCATAACTGAGTAGCGGCACTCCAAATGACTTAACATCGAAATCGGTTATCTGTTGACAACGGTGGACATTTTCCGTCGTCACCGATTACGGAAAATTGTCAAACACAACCGGAACTGTTACAATCGCTTGATAAAGTGTCATCAAAGATCATAAAATCACAAAAAAAGTTTCTGTTTTTAATTAGGCGTATTGATTTCACGTATATCGTCCATGAAAGTTGTTTAGTAAGAAAACACCACCATTGATCACGAAGCTATCAATATACAGTGCAAACGACTTCAACGATAATAATTATTTACCGGTTTGTAAGGTAATGCAAGTTTTAGATGCGATTAGAATGGTATAAAGATTATAATAAGATAATAATCGTCATTGTGTTATTACTTTCTGTCGTACAACTCTAGACATGTTTATCGTCCCCGATTTAGAATTATGTTTATTGTATTGCCTTCCAAGCCACTTACTAACTAGAATTGATCGAATTAAACATAGGATATATAAACAGTGCACGTTCTATGTCCGAATGTTATGAATACATGCTGTATGTGGATATGTATGAAAAGTAGGTACTTGAAGAACATATAATCAGCGACGCCAGCTTAGTAGGCATATTCATGCAACGGATAAGGCTTTGAAAGTCCTATATAGGATACAATAAATCAACTGCTGTCTTGGGTTCGGTATATTATACTATAATACGGTGCAAAAATGCACATACCTATGCCACCTCGTCATTCGCCGCGTAACATTCTGCTCATGTCGACCACTAGGATCGAACACTGTTGGCTCCAATCGTCTGTCTCCAGACTGCCCTGTCCCTTGTTGCCGTTTGCTGCTCCCTGGCTCCAGTCCCACATAAAGGTGAAATGTGAGCTGCACTGGCCTGCTCTTCCATGCGCTGGTTGCCACAGGATGGTTTTAGAAGCCAGTTCATCCTTGTGTCTAAAGCAATGTCCTGGAAATGTCAACTTTCTTTCCTGTAGGCCTATCATCTGAGTAAATTTATTCATATTATTATATCGACTACACAGCTCTACACTAGTCAGCTATTCTTTCCAGCTACTGTAAAATATGGTTCGCAGCATTTTTGTCTAGCACACGCACACATCTAGTTGCTGTTTTGGTGTATTTGTTAGGTTCCACGATTCGCATCCAAACAGTAGCACAGCCTACACCGTTGCCATGGACAGCCGCCGATTGATCTCGCGCAGGAGTGAAGATTAACTAGATTTCCATAGTGTGTTTATAGTTGGTTAAATTCCGCTGGTAATTTTCTGATTCCAATTCGCAATCATTTTACATGGAAAGCAGCAGAGCCCTTCTTGATCCGCAGGTATGGCTGGCCAGATTAATTAAGCAGTCTGTTTGCAAGTAACTCTCCGTTGAACCGTCGAGCGAGCAATCCGCTTAGCATTATGCAATGCGACGCTACGTACTGCGAGAAGTGACGAACGTACACTGGGCCGCACGGTGGCTTGCCGCTGTTCAATCGCTTCTTAAGTTAATTCGCTGTATTCGGATTGTAATATTCCTGGCGGTAGTTACCCAAGCAATATATAATTCGGTGTCAAGATAACAATGCAGTAATGTGATACATGTATATCAAAGCAATTATGACAAGCAATCAGTCTATGGTTTTCAAAGAATAACATACATAACAAACATACCTAATTTTAGCAGCAGCTTCTGTAGTGTTGGTTACAACCGTTATAATAGTCTGCGGTATGCTCTTCGTCGTTGAATGTGCAACTCCATTGCGATTCGCACACGTTAACAAGTATATATATTTTGGATATATCAGCCTATTTTAGATGTTTGAGATTTGCCTACTGAGTTGACAAAAACAAATTTATTTGAATTAAGTGTGAAGTATGTTAGTTAAAAAGGGTACATTCTTACGTAACGCAGTATCCAGTCCTTAGGACTGCTCAAAGCTTTACACTTTACTCCCTGGCATACCTGTTCAATCGAACATCACCTGGACTTCTCTGTTCAACATTCAGCCACGGTGCAATTAATGCGCGAAGACCATTCGTATACAAATAACCACCATTGTCTATAGCCATGAGTGAACTGGAGCAAGGTACAGTGAAAAAACTTGCCCAAGGTTCGACACGCAGCGCAAGATTCGAACCGGGTTCTCTCGATTGTGATTCTGATGGTCTATTCACTGTACCACTGCGCTCCACTAGTTGAACTTTACTTGTTTTGACTCGAGAATTGCCGTTAATTCGCTTTGAATCAGAGCATTTACAGCGACGATGTCCTAAACAGACCATTCATGGTAGCGCTTGTTTTCATGTATTCGTCCTCAATATTAGGACGTATTTACTTAATCCACCAATGTATGCGGCTATGCCTCGTACAATCGGCTGGTTTGGAAAAGGGACAAGGTCTCCCTTACACAAGGTCTCTCCTTTTTGCGGAGCGCAATGGTGCAGCGGCTATCACTCCTGACTTTCGACCGAGAGAACATGGGTTCGATTCTTGTGCTGCGGTGTCGAACCTTGGGCAAGTCCGTTTATTCTGCCTTGTTTCAGTTCACTCAGCTGCATGAATAAGTACAGTGTTGTATATGTGTGTACGAATAGTCTTCGCGCATTAATTGCAGCGTGGCTGGATGCTTCCCATAGAAGTTGAGATGGTGTTCGATTGAACAGGTCTGCCAGGGAATAAAGGGTAAAGCTCTTTGAGCAGTTATGAGGACTGGATATTGCGCTACATAAGAACATAAAGACTTTACAACTACGGCCTGTCTGGACAGTCCCGATAAATGACCAGGTATACTGACCACTGTGTTCCAGTCGAGTTTTAAAATGGGTGCACTGCATATAATGGTCTTCGGTTTTTAAAATACACAGGTAATGAAAGGTTTAAACACGAAGAACACATAGTCTTACAAAACAATGAGAGTTCACACCAATAAAACAAAAAGTATAATGGAAATCTAAGCGATGTGCGTATATTCACAAATGTAGCTAGAGTAATATTAATCTCGTCGCGATGTCCCGCGTAAAATCCCCCTACAGCTTTTATTTGCCATTCGACGAGCCTGTTGGCGTTGTATAGAATTAGTTAGAATAGCACAATGTGGGCAATACACCGTCCAAAGCTTAGCTTTGTTCTCCGAGTCGGTTATTGGGGCAGGACGGATCAAGCAGACCATGTAAATAGCAACCGACAACCGACAGAACCCCCAAATCGGCTTAAGAACTTGACATGTACGAGTTAATGTATTAGCGCACACCTGTGATGTAGAAACGTAACGAAAGACAAGTCATTAACACAACTGTTAGTTATCGTGAGAAGCATGCCGGCATCTGCAGATACACTAATCCGAGATTAAAGACACATGGTACTATTTGCAAAAAAAGTAACCCACGAAATCTAATCTTACAATTTTTGGAAATGATTATCAGTAAATGTATTCATTCTATGTGACTGCATAAAACAAAAATATATAACAATGAAATTATCAATGAAATCACGTTTGTCAATATTTTTGAAGCCCCGATTGGATGACGTCATCGTACACATGTGACAAATCATAGTTTCCCTCGTCTCGGTTGATTGGTGTTTCTGTTTTTCGTATCTACATTGCCTCTTCTACGTGTTTTCTTCTTCACGTATTGTGTATGATGACGTCATGTCCGGGACGTCATACATACTAACGAACCCTTCTTTACAGGTAATTATAATCTGTGGATATGTTAAGAAGAAATGCATTCAATAAATATTAGTTATCCTGATGCATATTCAGTAATCTGATAAGAATATGTATTTTAACAATTATAATTTTCCTTGCAATCAAAGGAGAGAATTAAGACGGTTCGTAATAGGCCCTAACGGCTATTTTTAGAGATTAGGAGTAAGACTTAAAACAACATCACAATGGAAACCCTATCGCAGACGAATTATTTTACAACCATGAGTAGAGAATATTTGAACAGTTTTGTTCACAAATCGCTTTGCAAATATATGCAGCCACGTGTTTTACCAAAGACAACACTATTTGATCGCTTATAAATGCTAATGACCGGAAGAATAGTTTCTATAATAGCCTCATAACTTACAGATAACCTGGACATCTTTATAACCACAAACACATGAAACCATGCTACGATTAATTTGCACATTTTAATTTGTAAGCGGCGATAGTGTATTATATAAGAGTTTTACATAACTTATGAGTGAGTTGAATTAGCATGTTTGTCAGTCAATGTTCGTTCGTGTATCAACGCAGTGGTTATATATATGAGAACACGCGCATCGATATTTCACAATCAATCAACGAACAGGGGATAAATCGATCGAGGAGTGTTATGTGTGGGTGTTTTAAAAGTATCGACGTTTACATAGCAAGTTAGTGTATTGCTGATTAACGGCTATTGTGGTGACCAGGGCAGTGACAGTTAAGACTACACCAGCTGAGACTAATCGTGGTCTCACGCCTGCGTTCCACTAACTGAGATTGAGTGTGCCTGCACTAAACAATGCTAGGAACGCAAAGGTCGCATTAACCTCGGCACAACTGAATACAGAACTTGATTAGAACCAGACCAAAAGAAGTAACCCGATTATGACCTACTCGTGCCCAAATCTACCACGGCAAACATTCGACTCTTCGCAAGTGCTTGCCGACGTCGATAATGGCGTGAAAGAAGAGTTTTATTTATAGTCTTGGGTGCGTCCCGCAGACTCCGTAATCCAGCTGCGTAATTGTTCCTAATCAAGTAGCTGCCAGCAGAACGTGTTTAGATAGTAAACACAATACACAATAAATTGTGTATCAATAAGTGAGTACATAGACTGCACACAGGGAAGTATATCTGCCAAATATCGTGTTAGCTCAGTTTCAGTTTTACTCTTGAACCAGTGTGAACCGGTTTAACATACACACCTGTAAATATATACATGGTACTTTTTACAACCATCACCAGGCAAAGCAGAATCACGACAGGCTCCATGCATTATATTAATTCAAGATGCACTTGTAAATATACGATGTTTTTGCTTGCATGTTTGCAAATCACCTTTAGACTTTTTAACGATTCCTAATCTGAGAACTTTCAATTTGACCGCTTTCAAAACAACTACAATGAGAACTACAATGTCATCACCAAACCCAGACAACAAACCAACTCTGCCACAACCCACTACATTTACAGTCCTATCTCCACTGGACTACTAGCGATTCCACCACCACACAGACTTAGTACTGACAGGACGACAACTACTCGCTTCATACTGTCAGGATATGTCCAAGTAAACACAGGCCCCACTAAATGTCACACATGTAACAAATCAATAAAATCCAATGGACCCAGCCTAACGTGTAGTGTCTGCAGCAGGACAGAGCACATCAAATGTGTTGGAATATCCCTACATGACTACAATAACACCTTCAGAAACCTAAACACACCATGACATGTTCCAATTGCTAGGCACCCTGTGGCATCTGTCACAGGGAAGTCCTAAATGACCACCACGTAATACAATATAGTACAATGCAATGCAATGAAGAAGAAAACGACTGCACAGAAGACATCGACACAACCTGGAGCCAGATAGCCTCCATCTACACCAAGAGCAGCGAAGTCAGCCTAGGACACAGGCAGAGGAAGAGAACAGACTGGATAACATCAACAACATTTGAAGCAATCAATAACAGAAGAGCAACAAAGAAGATGCTACTGGAAGTAAATCAGAAAGACCAAAAGAAAGATACCAAGAGCAATATAGAGAAGAACATAGGAAGGTCAAAAGTGTGCGAGCAGACAAGCGAGCTTACGTGGAAGACCTGGCAAAACGGGCGGAAGAAGCGGCTGAGAGAAATGAACAAGGAACCTTTATAAAATAACCAAGATCATTGGCGGGAAATGTCGTACCACTTCCAATACCCAAATAAAGACAAGCAAGGAAATCTTCTCACGTCAGAGAAGGAGCAAGAAACTCGATGGACAGAACACTTTAGTGAAGTACTAAACAGGCCACCACCAGAAGAGGAAGCTATTATAGAAGAAGCGTAAGCAGATCTGGAGATAAATACAGATGCTCCCCGGAGAACAGCAATCATTGCAGCCATCAGGACATTAAAGAATGGAAAGGCACCGGGGCATGATAACCTCAATGCTGAACTGTTCAAAGCAGACCCAGCGCTTGCAACTAAGATCCTGGAACCCTTGTTCATTGTCATCTAGGAACGGGAGCAGGTACCAACAGAATGTACCAAGGCAGTGATCGTCAATATACCTAAGAAGGGGGCCCTTAGCGACTGTAACAACTAGCAAGGGGTCGCCCTTCTATCAGTACCAAGCAAGATCCTATGCAAGATCAATATTATTTAATTCATCATGCTCGTGGAGGATGATGTTGTGTTTGATCTTAATTGGACAGCTTACAAACAAACCCTAAACAATTCTGGTCATTCATCAAAGCAAACAAACGAGAACACATTGGCATTCCCATACTGCAAGTAATCGAACAACCAATCATGACAAAGTAAATTAAGGTCTGTGTTCACCCAAGAAATCTACTCTATCTTCCAACAAGCACCTTCCTCTTACCCTAATATGCCTACTCTTGAAATCGGGATAGATGGAGTAATCAAGCAACTGAAAAATATAAACCAAAATAAAGCTACTAGCACAGATGAACTCCCAGCCAGAGTTCTTAAAGAAACTGCAGAGGAAATAGCTCCCATTATCACACACATCTTCTAACACAGTACGTCATACAACACATGCAAACTCCCTGACGACTGGCACCAAGCACTAGTAACTCCAATACACAAAACTGCCACACATCTGACCTTGCAAACTACTGATCAATATCACTAACATGCGTCTTCTGTAATGTAATGGAACACATAATTCTAAGTAATATGTGGAAACACCTGAACAAACACATCATCATCCACTTTCAACACGGATTCCAGTCAGGAATGTCTTGTGAATCTCAACTCATCGAGACAGTCCATGACTGGATGACTGTTATGGACAACAAGACACAAATAGATGCAATCCTGCTTGATTTTGCCAAAGCTTTTAACAAAGTCCCCCACAAACGCCTCCCATCCAAACTAGCCTCCTACGGAATATCTGGAAACACACAAAACTGGATCAAATCATTTCTGTCAAATCGTAAACAGAGAGTCTCAGTATATGGAGTTCTGTCGGATACAACAAAATAATGTTACATCTGGTGTTCCACTGGGCTCAGTCCTGGGACCAATCCTTTAACATTTCTAAATGTGTCCACCTCCCAATAACAAACAAAACTAAACCCAGACTACACTCATATTCACTCTTCGGCATGCCACTCGCTACAGAATCCAGCCATCCGTATATCGGAGTAAAATTATATTAAAAATTAACCTGGGTAAGTTACATCGCCGACATAGTTTCCAAATCCTCAAAAGTCCTAGGCATGATTAAAAGAACCCTTGGCCCATGCAAATCCGAAGTCAAAGAAATGGCTTATAACATGCTAATCCGGTCAAAACTCGAGTATGCATATCCCACATGGAACCCACACACTGCCACCCAAATTAAGCATCTTTAAAAAATACAACACGATGCTGCCTGATTTGTTTAAAATGATCATAGACGCCAAACCAACTCAACTGAACTAGAAAGCACCATTGGATGGCCAACTCTTGAACGACGACGCATTATCAAACAAGCCATAACATTTTATAAAATTTTAAATAACATTATCAAAATCAACCCCCCGCCAGGCCTTCTAACGCAGTCAAGAAACCGTGCCCACTATGTAACCCCCAGGTGCCGCATTAATGCAGCTGTTTTCTCCTTCTACCCCAGAGCAATCCGTATATGGAACATGATCCCAACACAAATCACTGAAATAGAAAGCCCCATTGCTTTTCAAACAGTCATCATGAACCTTCCATTCAGCACACCTAATCACCTTAACAGTCTTTAAATAATTTATTAATTTAAGCAACCCACAGCGCATATGCACAAATACCACTGCGTTAGCACAAGATTGGGCTGTTTGGAGTACCCGACCTAAGTGTTTCATAAATATGAACGCATTGTCTGGCAAGAATACTTTCCCACGTCGCGTATATGGCTGCGCGCAACGCATGACAAAAGGCCTGGACGCCATGTGTTACAAAAACACGAAAGCAGGCGTCTCTCTTTCGAATAGGCCGAGCAGTTCGGCACTTGTTACTGATTGACCTGTGTATAATCCACATCGTGCCTCATTTGTACTGGAGAAGATCGCACAGACCACCTCGCGACAGCTGCTCCACAAAGGTAACTGTTCAATGAAACAATTATAACATCAATCAATATCGTATCCGGCTTATTTATGTGGTAAATACTTCCAGATATGACTTAGATGATTTAGTGTTTCAAAGATTTTTAATGGCGTGTGTGTTTGTCTAAAAGAGACATAGCTTTGTAATTACTTTACAATAGTAGCTCAACAGTAGTATACCAAGTGGCGAATTTAGGAGAGCGTGTATTTGGACCATGGCATGCACAATTAAGTAATTGTGTATAATTGTATGTGGCACTAACCAAGAGCGTGTACACACACACGCACGCACGCGCGCGCACGCACGCGCACACACACACTTTGTGCTTATGTTCGGTTACTTCCAAACATAATCTAAACAGCAATTATATATTTTATAACTCTTGTTTTTGTTAATTGGTCGCAAAGGTCCCCGGTGGAACGAGGATGGGTTAATAAAAAAGATATTATAAACCACATCAGTATGACATGTCAACAAAACTGTTAGGATGTTTTTCAAATTGGAAAATCGGATATGTTGCTTGACACGATATCGCAGAAGGTAGTTGGTCGCTACACCGAGGCAGCAAACATGTCTGAACACATGCCCACTTAATAGTTAGCCGATTGACTTGCTGGTTGATAAGTGGAAACTTTTGTTGGCACATCAACACTGACTTGTGGCTGCATACACCAACTAGGGACGGAACGATACGCTGGTGCACCGTGCACGATACACAATATCCGTATCGCGATACGCTGCGATACACAATAGCGGTAGGCAAAACAGTATTTGCGCCACCTTTGTGAGGCAGTAAACGTCCAGCGTAAACCACAACTGTTTGTGTATCGATAACTTATCGGGTTGTAACATGTAGTACGTGTATATCATCTGACTATTATATATGTAAAATCTATACACACTATTCTGTTTTCAATGCGCGCATGCAATTTGGACTTCATAGTTATGATTGATGACGTGACGTCTGCAGTATCGTTGCCTTGTCCGCGTGGGCACAGACATTAGTGAGCATCCATCGTATCGCGAAGTAGTGTATCGTTCCGGCCCTACCAACTACACAAGGATTGAATGTTGACTAAATCTTGGAACTCGGAGAACGTTCTCACAGAAGAGTTGACTTTGCAACGTTTAGCATACATAAGGTGCGAAGACCAGAGCTAATCTAATCACCACGTTGGTGCCCGTGTGATTGGTACGACTGAACGAGGGCCCGATATGGAACACGTTATAAATGCAGCAATTAAGATAATTAACATGCAGGTGGCATAGCTTAAATGCAACGTCAATTATGTGGAACAAGTCAATGAATAATGTTGATAGAGCTTCAAAGCGATGCCTGTGTGAACTCGTCTGATATCATGGTCAATGCACCCTGCGGCTTGGCACGTCTTCGGTGTATGTCTTGAAGACAGATCATGCAAGGCTTCCTGTTTTTTTTACGGAAAGAGAGACGCAGAGCGTGGGAGACGCGTCACGCGTCATCATCACGTGATTTCATGACCAGCGATCAGACTCACGTCCAACAACGTTGTGCATAGTTCGAGTGACGGCAAAGTTGGCATTCTTCGCTGCGTGGTGGCGCTGTTTACCCGGACTGGGACTTCACTCGGAGATCACGGCTCAATGTGAATGTGGCATTTGCGCCGTCTGCGTGTTTGACTTGTTCAAGCAGTTGACACCGTCGGTGGACGCGACGTCTGTTTATAGGACAAACAACGCTAGCACCTCGGCGAGTTCACAGGACGGGCGAAGACGTCTTCGGTGAGTCTTAATAAGGAAATAGCACAGCTTATAGATTATATAATGTCGGCAGCGGTAGTCGAGCGGTAGAGCGCCGGACCGACCTTCGAATCCCATTACCGACAGCCGTTTCGAAACTTGGGAAATTTCGTTCACCCCATATTGCTTGTGTCTTTCGGAAAAGGAAATAAGGGAAATTTCGTTCACTCCACATTGCCTGTCTCTTTCGGAAGAGACACGATGAATCGCTGGTCCCTTCTACCTAGTGACTATGCCAGGGGAAGTAAAGGATCCCACAAAGGGGTAAATGTGTAACCTGTCGTGGACTCTCTAACTCAAGAGAAGGACAACTCTGAAAACTATGTTCGACAATACTCTAGCTACATAATTATTATATACATGTGGCTAACTCAAAGTAATGAGGTAGAGATAAGAAAAAATATATACTTTAGATGGCTATACGTTTACAATGGGCTCTCGGTTTATGTGACGCGTTGGGATTTGGTCAAACTTTTCCATAAATACGATATTCCTTATTCCCAATGGGAACATTAAAATGCAAACCAGAACGTTGTTCCCTTTAAGCGACTGTTCTTTACCGTACGAGTCCTCCTTACAACAAAAGCCCGCCGCAGGTCAAATGTGCACATTGTAAAAGTAGCTGTAATTCCAGAGAAGGCGGTAAACTAGGAATTGACTGCTTTGTTGCCAATGACTATTTTGTTGGCAACAAGTATATATTACGATCACCACGTCTGTCTCCAGTTCATTTTTAACTGATCGAGGCTGCTTTTTACATGTTGGTGGTTCAAGAAGATCTCGCCGATCGTAATATTAACAGAAAACAACATAATGCTATAATCTTTCATTCTTTTCTTACATTCTTTTACCGATATTCCCTTTCACAGTCCTTCGTTGCAACACCTGTCTCGTAATGAATATACGTTTCCGTTTCTGTGTCGACTTATTATTTTCCAGAGATGTTCTGGTGTTTTGAAACAATGTCTTTTCAAAATCGCTTTTGCCTACACACCCTACATAATTTTGCTAGGTTTGATTGTTGCCCAGGTGTCTTTGTTTAACCATCTCTGATCTTCTTAATCATGTCAGGGGTTTGTCATTTGCATGTATTACCCATGCACCTTGAGAGGTATTGTTGTCGGGGATATTGCCATGGCCATCCTTCAATCGAAACAGCGCACCATGATGTCACTCCGTATACTGCTTATGTTTTGTTGTGCCACGTATTAGAAGCAGTTTCGTTTCCGTGGTGGCATCTTGTCCAGAAAGAGTGGCTTCTGAGCTGCACCTTCTCAATGTTGTTTCTCTAGGCACATGGTTTTAATTTTGAATTATACTTTACTTTACTCTACTCTACTCTACTCTACTCTACTCTACTCTACTCTACTCTACTCTACTCTACTCTACTCTACTCTAATATACTCTTCTCTACTCTACTCTACTCTAGTCTACTCTTCTCTACTCTACTCTACTCTACTCTACTCTACTCTACTCTACTCTACTCTACTCTACTCTACTCTACTCTAAAATTGGGTACGACTTCCCTAGAATTATGAACCAGCGGTCAGTGCGTGTGTGCGCGTGTGCGCGTGTGCGCGTGTGAGTGTGCGTGCGTGCGAGTGCGTGTGTGTGTCGGTCAACGACGGACGGCACGTTGGGTTAAAATATGTTGATATACGTTCAACTATCATAACAGGATAGAAACAATTGGAGAGCTATTATATGATTTGAGGAACTCGCACGCCATTAGCAAGTATGCAAATTAACACGAAACTGGTTTATTGTTGTTTGTTCTAAATAAAATGTTCTTACCATTCCTTCACTTCCCAGATCCACCTTACTAGTGTGTTGTTTCTTGAAGAGTTAGTGCGACATTGGTTCGACTGACTGTTGTTGACAACCTAAGAAACATATGGATATCTATAAAAGACTGGACAATGTAACTGTCTCTTACGTTCCATTCTGTGATCGTCCATCTTTTAAATACAAATTCCCAGTGATCGACCAGCCCCATGTAATATATTATGTTATTTTCCTCAACTCCGTAGACATTTTTTCTCACAAAATATGCAAGACTACGATTAAACGGCGCAAAGACGAACGATTATATCCGCATGTCATGTGTTTACTGTACCGCTGGCTAGACCTGGCGATAGGTAATTTTGCAAAAAGCATAATTTATCGAATAGCATTTTATCAAATACCAAAGAGGCATATATAGTAGAAAGTGGCATATATAGTAGGAAGTATGATCAAATAAGTAAATATTGTTCGTGTTGTACATTCTTAAAACAGTTAAACGACAGTTTAACTCAGAACGCAACTTCAACAGTATTTCAGAATATCGATCAAAATAAATGTCGTTAGCCACTATTATGCACAAACTTGAAAGGAGCAGAATAAAGTACATCACGGTTGATCTGACACCGCAGTGGATACACAAATGTTCAATCTACACCCTCTCATTTTCATCTACTCTAAGCTATTTTAACAAATAGCTCTATGAAAAATTGTAAACATATAGCAAATAAATACATATTTATCATAAATTTAATTCCTACATATCTATCTTTAAAAAGTCCACGGCGTGTGCACGTGTCTATAGCCTCTAAACATCTTGAGAAAACCAAAAGTGCACTGCTGCTTATGGGTCACGTCTTTGGCATTGTCATCGAATGACGTGCACTTTCTTGTATTGTATTCTTGGTAACCTTTCAATTTGTCCAGTACATGCTATCCAGTTCAGACAATGCTACCACGTATGGGTTTTACTTGACCTGTTTTCGTACTGTAGCTAAAACTGGCAGTATGGCTATAGTAGGCCCTATGTGCAAAGATCTTCTGCAATTGTTCTTCCGGTCTTTGGTGTAATGTGTTTTCCGGAATCTTCACAGTACCACCGAGCAGTTAATTTGTCTTGTGTTCCTCTTGTAGTTGAACATCCATTAGTGTTGTTATTTGTCGCTAATGCCTTGGGTGAGATTAGAAAGCTTCAGACACCATGTGCCGACGAGAACAGTATAATTATGTCCACAAACACAATTCCGTTGACCCGCGTCGCACTAGTATGCGGTTTCATCAAAGGCTGATTACAATCGAGTTATTGTTTGTCTGAGCTTGAGATATAATTACCATACAAAGGAAGTTACTGTGCGTTAGTAGGCTGACACGGTCCACATGCTAATCAAGGAACAATGGTCACCCGCGTACATCCAGTTCACCAATGCAGCGTTGGTGCAACTGGTTTTTGGACTGCAGTTGTCATTTCCATAATAAATACACATACCTTGACCTACAGGTGTAATCATAAACATGTAACAACAATTAGCGGTGAGCATGGATGGGCTTATAATAAATAACTACACTGGTAAGTGGTAACTATGGACTGTGTTCATAATTAGTAATGCATACTATGTATAAATGCATCGCTAGATATTATAATTAATAATTACAAACAAATTACAAACGCAAAACTACGGATTACGCAAAACAATTATTATTTCCCGTTCGAGTAGTCGTCTTAGCAATTATTGCCCGCCTCTCTCTGTCCACAGGCACACAAACATGGATGGCCGTATCCAGCAGCTGACTCTCCGACACGACAACATCCGGTCGACGTCACAGAAGACGAAGGAGACGATCATGGAGGCCGTGGGCTGGCTTGAAAGCGAGAACGCGCAACTGCGCAACCTCAACGCCGACATCATGGCACAGATGCGCCGCCTAGCGGACACCAACGACCGGATCAAGCAGCAGCTGGCATCTGCGCAGTCGCAGCAGCAGCAGAATTCGAGCCGCGTGACGTCACTGCAGGAGACGAACAACCGACTGAAGGCAGACCTGGAGGCGGTGGCGAGGAAGCACCGCGACGAAAAGCGACGTATCGAGGAGCGGGAGGCGCTGCTGCGGGAGGAGAACGCGGCGCTGCAGCGGCAAATCGACGCCCTCAAGGCGGACGTCGGCGAGATGGAGGCGGCGTTGGCGCGGGCGAGACAGGAAGCCGACACGGCGACGGCGCAGCTGAGTCGGGCGCAGCGCCGCAACTTCAATGACCGTGACATCGAGCTGCTGCACGAGGCAGACGTGCTGCGGGACCAGCAGCGACATGCCCAGCGGCACAGCGACGAGGCGGACGCCGCCAACGCCCGCCTGCAGGACGAGCTCGCAGGCGTGCAGGCCAATTTCGACGAGAAGGTCGCCGAGTTGCGCAACGAGAGTCGGCGCCACACGCTGCTCACGAAGGAGTTCAACTCGCTGCTCGACGAGAACAACAAACTTAAGCAGCAGATGAGGCGTCGCCGTCAGGGGGCGCTGCTGCTACAGCAGCAGCAGCAGCAACAACAGCAGCAACAGCTGTCTGTATCTCGCGGAGACGACACCGGCCGGAACAACGTGGACGTCGTCCGTTCGACGGGCCGCCCCTCCGACTGTATATCAGAGCGCCTGCGCGCCGGAACTACGCTCTACCGCGCGCGCTCGATGTTCTCTCTGGGACAGCCTCTTGCTAGCCAATCAACGGTGCTCAATCAGCTCTCGCCGAGAAATGGCGAGAAGAACACGTTCGCGCGAGAATCGTCGTTCCTCTCGCGAGAGTCGACTTTCTTTCGTCACAAGAACGTCAACGGCCTGACGAAACCCGTCATCAATAACGGATCGACCGAGCCCACTTCTGGCACCAAGACAGAGGAATTGACGCGAACGGAACCAACACCTGGCGGCAACTTGCCGGTTTTAACTAGCGCTAAAACTTGGCGTCCGTGACGAGGAATGTTGTCACACTGGTTCTAGTACATGACGTATGTTTTATTACATTAATGTGTATACAAATCATCCGCTGTCGCCACTACAAGCTCGAGTTAGTTACAATTCATCACGCGGAAGGGGTTGCTGCGAACGTTGTGTAGACCCGAATGTTGCGTTGACGTTGTTCCATTGAAGAACTGGGCAAACTGGGCAAATTATGTTGCAACTAAAGACAGCTGTCTACAACATTCTGTGCCTCAGTTAGTAGTCTTTTCTTCTTAAATGAAGATTTTCGGGGAATCTAAAACAAGGGATTATCCACTCGACTGAGCGTTTTCGTCGTCAGTGGGCATTGTAAACGCCGATGAAGTGTTTCTGCTTTTGAGTCGACCATTGGGGCAGACATTGGCCTATATACTTGTACACGCAAATTGCCTCTGTTGAAGCTGCATATTTATGCCTACGTGTGACCATGTGATTTTAGGTACTATATTCGTGTACACATACGCTGTGATCGACCGAGAATAGATGAAAAGTAACTGTTATACACATATCAACACCACCGTGTAGGGTTCGGTTGTGAAGGCAACGTAAATTCTGCTAAACATTCGCATGTGAAATTTGTTTTTAGACGTTGTTGCGCGCAAAATGACGCTATGCTTTTCATGGCCTGCTGCAAGACACAGTAGGTGTTATGATACTCAATCAAGCCAACTGTGATATTCATATAAGTTATGCTCATGACAGTGATATTTTGTAGTTTTGTATCTTATTGTTCCATGCATATGTAGTTAACAAGTTATCAGTGCGTTATTTGTTGAATTACTATTTGTCCTATCACGAATTATACAGAGTTGTTATTGTATTATATACAAAACGTTATTAATTGTTATAACATACATCTGAGCAACTGTTTGAATGCAAATGTTTGCTTTATTAAAACAAAGATACTTTGTATTCTTAATGTACTTGTCAACAATTCTCGTTATTTTAATATACATGTTCTGGTTAGGTAAATAATCTTATTTTAAATGTGTTTCGAATAATCCGGATTAAATTACTTGTGATAAACTAACATTACACCCACACGATAATGAGGACAACTCTACACATTATATACACTGTCAACAAGAAGTTGACGTTATTTAGAAACATTGAAGATGAGGAGATTATGTGGAAACAAAATGTTTCTTGATATATTGAATATGAAAATATTGATACTGATGCATGAGAAGAATTCGAGGGCGTTTGGAGGAACGTACAGAACTTAATCGCTTTACATGTCAAAGTTCTGGGCATAAGATTCGGGCAATACAAAGTTTGTTTGCGTCATGTCTCTTTAATTGAGGACCTGGAAGGACCACCATGTCAGTGCCGGGGCGTGGAGAGTCTTGGCAGGATGCTCTGAAATAGGCAGCACACTAATTAACTAATCTAAGTATATGTCGTTCTCTTTTCCTTGAATTTCCGGGGACAAGAGAACAGCATGTGTTTAGACCTCGTCCAATTAGTGTGCCAATTAGTAATGGATTACTGTTTACCTTTCTCAAAAGACCATATACGAAACTGTATACAAGTAGTCACGTAATAAAGCGTACCGAGTACTAGAACAAAGAAACGTCGACAATATGGAAAGGTTGGCAACGATAACTAAACTCCTGAGTGCAGAGCATAACTTAAAGTGAATTATAACGAAATAGCCCTACTGCGACTCCTCACGCGTTCACTAAACACCACATTTACGGCTCGGGAAGAGCATTCTTATATTGTACACCAGGTGCAGAAACGACCTGCATACTGATTCAGGCGACCTTGTCTATCCAATGAGACGCCATGTTATCTGCAACGACAAAGGCTCGTTCAGAAAATACGTAACTTTGGTCTCTGCTTCGTTTTGTCGCTACTATTGCGTTGCTAGCTTTATCGTAGGGCAGAATGCGACATTTTAGTCCTGGCAGTAATTTTAATCTAGCGTAATGCGTAATTACACCGAAACACAAAGACCGTGTCAACAATGGTGGATAAATCATAATTAAAACCTGAAGTGGCCCCGTTGCCAGAGTGTATGCATCAAATGAAATGAAGGTACATTAGGTTAATCACATGTTCTCACCAGCCATACCTAACCATAATTTGTTCTCTCGGTCCCGGTATATAGGGCGGTTTGTGACGTGCAGGTTTTGGAATCAGAAAAAGTAAATTAGTTTCAATAACAACAAGACAACGAACATAATTATCCTGGTCACACACATATTTACATTTGTAAACAAAAAATAACAAATAAACAAACTGCAATTAACACGTTTAGCAGAATAGCATTAAAAACAATATTACCTTCGCTGTGGTGCGCAAACATTCACAGTTAGCAAATAAAAAACCACGTCCTGACAATTAATTAAAGGCCTTAATTGTTATATGATACTAATCTGATTAATATTAACATAATTATAATGAGCCATAAATAGAGCCACAGTACGTTATTTGTACATGGCCTAGTCTGACCATTTGTTTAAAATAATCAAGCGACTGTGTATTGTGTAACAGTGGTTAACCTACAGTAAGTGCGGTAGATCAGCGTTGCCATTGCCACCACTTGACCAATGTTTACCGGATGTGACAAAGTCTTTATTTCACCACAACCGCGGAATCTAATCACAAACTTCTATCTACCTGTAAATGCAGTTAGTTTGTATCGTATGCGATACGTGAAACAATGCTAACACACAACTTTACACACTGGCATGCAATTGCTTGCCGTCCATATCCGTCGGACCTGACAACGGAAGTTTGGTCGGCGAGGTGCATTTCGAAAACATTTTGAACTACGAAAAACAGTCAGTGCTGACCCAGTCTCTAGCTTCTTTCCGTTTTATTGTCTACCTCTTCTTCGACCGCACAACTAATGTTAAGTGTGCGAAAGAAACAATACATTATTATTTTGGTTTTCAGTTTTATTTATATTATATCGAATGGGGAAGAAGGCACACACCGACGGCAAACAACTAGTCATGTACTTCAGACAGGAACAACATTTGAAGACGGCGGGTTAGCCTTGGTGGAATATGCAAGTCGGCTACCCAACCTCTAAACTTCTGTCTGGAAAGGGAGTAGGTCTGACTTACCAGGTGCTCCAAATAGTAAAAAATGTTTACTCTCCTCCAAACCACGGTATCTAAAATGAATTATAGCGATCCATCTTATGTTAACATCCAATAATGAATTATGTCAACGTCTAAAATTAATTATGTCATAGTCCATATATAAGTCGCAGCGTCGTCAACTTGAATACATCCGACGTGTCGTCTCTTTCCGTCGAACGGGACGCTTATTTCCTATTTGCTAATTGCGACATTTTCAATATATGACATTGTCCTGGTATAATACTTGTGTCTGTTACTTTTAATGTCCACTGTCTTTGCGTTGAGCATCAAACGGATTTATGGTTACTCCAGGCGACCTCGTTTATATGGTTACTCCAGGCGACCTCGTTTATATGGTTACTCCAGGCGACCTCGTTTATATGGTTACTCCAGGCGACCTCGTTTATATGGTTACTCAAGGCGACCTCGTTTATATGGTTACTCCAGGCGACCTCGTTGATGTGGTTACTCCAGGCGACCTCGTTTATATGGTTACTCCAGACGACCTCGTTTATATGGTTACTCCAGGCGATCTCGTTTATATGGTTACTCCAGGCAACCTCGTTTATATGGTTACTCCAGGTGACCTCGTTTATATTGTTACTCCAGGCGACCTCGTTTATATGGTTACTCCAGCCGACCTCGTTTATATGGTTACTCCAGGCGATCTCGTTTATATGGTTACTCAAGGCGACCTCGTTTATATGGTTACTCCAGGCGACCTCGTTGATATGGTTACTCCAGGCGACCTCGTTTATATGGTTACTCCAGACGACCTCGTTTATATGGTTACTCTAGGCGATCTCGTTTATATGGTTACTCCAGGCGACCTCATTTATACGGCCAATATACTTTTTATACTCTGAATGCTTCGTTTATTTTTCGTGTTCAAAACATTCAAATAGTGAACAATTTTTTGGTGTTCAAAACATTCAAATAGTAAAAAAACTTCGGACTGATTCAACGTGATTTGCCTGGTTGTATACCTTCAACATACGCAGTCTATTCTTAAGAATATTATTATATTAAATAATAGAAAGAAGGAGGAACAGACGGTGCTTTTAACAAAAACAGATAGTTCACCATAAAACGACATAGTGGTGGCCGCATGGTCATGATACCCGACGTAAATTGAAATAATGACCATTGTTATGATAATCTACATACTCAGTTCCATGTAGCCACATCGGTTTCCTTTATACACACCCGGCAGCTCGTTCTACTACAGTACGAGCTGGGACATCATGGTCGCTAGTAACAAGAACTATCGGAATATTACGTTCAAGGATATAGAGCGCATCAGACGAATCTCCGGCGAGCAAATTAAATTATGCGCACACTCGTGAAACCACACAAACAGTCGACACGACCCATCTGCTCGATTGACATCACGGACTAGAATAAATCAATTGGTTTGCCATAGCTCAGCAACCGAACAACAACCGAACAACAACCGCACAGTCACACAGCAACAACCGCACAACAATGCAGCAACAGCACAACAGCCACAACAACCGCACAACCACCGCACAGCGATCGCACAACATCCGTACAACAAACAACCTAACCGCAAAACAACCGCACAACAACATCTCAACAACCGCACAGCGCCCTCGCAAAAACTCACTATACCACAATACAATCGCATTACAGTCACATCACTACAGCTCACCAGCCGCACCACAACAACACAACAGCCTCACCACAACAATACAACAGCCGCACCACAACAACACTACAGCCGCACCACAACAACACAACAGCCGCACCACAACAACACTACACAACGAATATTTTAAACGTTTTAACGAGATACTAAATACAAATTGCTGATACTATGTAACCACGGTGATATTAAAATTGAAGATTGACAGATAATCTTGTGTAAACTAATCTAGTTATGATATTAAACAGTATATTATTAAATTGATAGTACTTACCATTGTGTACGCCCAGAGATATGACGCAAGTATAACTGATGTCTGGTGTAGCTAGTGAAGCTCCCCCCAGCACGACTTATATAGGTATCGCAAGGAAGGGCAAAGTTCGTTGGACTCAGCAATAGGTTACAGATACAGCAATAGGTTACAAATACAGCAATATGTTACAAATACAGCAATAGGTTACAAATACAGCAATAGGTTACAGTTACAGCAATAGGTTACAAATAAAGCAATAGCTTACACATACAGCAATAGGTTACAGATACAGCAATATGTTACAGATACAGCAATATGTTACAGATACAGCAGTAGGTTACAAATACAGCAATATGTTACAGATACAGCAATAGGTTACAGATACAGCAATATGTTACAGATACAACAGTAGGTTACATATACAGCAATAGGTTACAGATACAGCAATAGGTTACAGATACAGCAATAGGTTACATATACAGCAATAGGTTACAGATACAGCAGTAGGTTACAGATACAGCAATAGGTTACAGATACAGCAATAGGTTACAGATACAGCAATAGGTTACATATACAGCAATAGGTTACAGATACAGCAATAGGTTACAGATACAGCAATAGGTTACATATACAGCAATAGGTTACAGATACAGCAATAGGTTACAGATACAGCAATATGTTACATATACAGCAATAGGTTACAGATACAGCAATAGGTTACATATACAGCAATAGGTTACAGATACAGCAGTAGGTTACATATACAGCAATAGGTTACAGATACAGCAATAGGTTACAGATACAGCAATAGGTTACAGATACAGCAATAGGTTACAGTTACAGCAATAGGTTACAAATACAGCAATAGGTTACAGATACAGCAATATGTTACAGTTACAGCAATAGGTTACAAATACAGCAATAGGTTACAGATACAGTAATAAGTTACAAATACAGCAATAGCTTACACATACAGCAATAGGTTACAGATACAGCAATATGTTACAGATACAGCAATAGGTTACAAATACAGCAATAAGTTACAAATACAGCAATATGTTACAGATACAGCAATAGGTTACAGTTACAGCAATAGGTTACAAATACAGCAATATGTTACATATACAGCAATAGGTTACATATACAGCAATAGGTTACATATACAGCAATAGGTTACAGATACAGCAATAAGTTACAAATACAGCAATAGCTTACACATACAGCAATAGGTTACAAATACAGCAATATGTTACAGATACAGCAATAGGTTACATATACAGCAATAGGTTACATATACAGCAATAGGTTACATATACAGCAATAGGTTACAAATACAGCAATAAGTTACAAATACAGCAATATGTTACAGATACAGCAGTAGGTTACATATACAGCAATAGGTTACAGATACAGCAATAGGTTACAGATACAGCAATAGGTTACAGATACAGCAATTGGTTACAGATACAGCAGTAGGTTACATATACACCAATAGGTTACAGATACAGCAATAGGTTACAGATACAGCAATAGGTTACAAATACAGTAATATGTTACAGATACAGCAATAGGTTACATATACAGCAATAGGTTACAAATACAGCAATATGTTACATATACAGCAGTAGGTTACATATACAGCAATATGTTACATATACACCAATAGGTTACATATACAGCAATAGGTTACAGATACAGCAATATGTTACAGTTACAGCAATAGGTTACAGATACAGCAATAGGTTACATATACAGCAATAGGTTACAGATACAGCAGTAGGTTACATATACAGCAATAGGTTACATATACACCAATAGGTTACAGATACAGCAATAGGTTACAGATACAGCAATAGGTTACAAATACAGTAATATGTTACAGATACAGCAATAGGTTACATATACACCAATAGGTTACAGATACAGCAGTAGGTTACATATACAGCAATAGGTTACAAATACAGCAATATGTTACATATACAGCAGTAGGTTACATATACAGCAATATGTTACATATACACCAATAGGTTACATATACAGCAATAGGTTACAGATACAGCAATATGTTACAGTTACAGCAATAGGTTACAGATACAGCAATAGGTTACATATACAGCAATAGGTTACATATACAGCAATATGTTACAAATACAGCAATAGGTTACCTATACACCAATAGGTTACATATACACCAATAGGTTACAGATACAGCAATAGGTTACAGATACAGCAATAGGTTACAGTTACAGCAATACGTTACAGATACAGCAATAGGTTACAAATACAGCAATAGGTTACAGATACAGCAATAGGTTACAGTTACAGCAATAGGTTACAAATACAGCAATAGGTTACAGATACAGCAATAAGTTACAAATACAGCAATAGCTTACACATACAGCAATAGGTTACAGATACAGCAATAGGTTACAGATACAGCAATATGTTACAGATACAGCAGTAGGTTACATATACAGCAATAGGTTACAAATACAGCAATATGTTACAGATACAGCAGTAGGTTACATATACACCAATAGGTTACATATACAGCAATAGGTTACAGATACAGCAATAGGTTACAGTTACAGCAATAGGTTACAAATACAGCGATAGGTTACAGATACAGCAGTAGGTTACATATACACCAATAGGATACAGATACAGCAATAGGTTACAGTTACAGCAATAGGTTACAAATACAGCAATAGGTTACAGATACAGCAATAAGTTACAAATACAGCAATAGCTTACACATACAGCAGTAGGTTACATATACAGCAATATGTTACAGATTCAGCAGTAGGTTACATATACAGCAATAGGTTACAAATACAGCAATATGTTACAGATACAGCAGTAGGTTACATATACAGCAATACGTTACATATACACCAATAGGTTACAGATACAGCAATAGGTTACAGATACAGCAATAGGTTACAAATACAGTAATATGTTACAGATACAGCAATAGGTTACATATACAGCAATAGGTTACAAATACAGCAATATGTTACATATACAGCAGTAGGTTACATATACAGTAATATGTTACATATACACCAATAGGTTAAAAATACAGCAATATGTTACATATACAGCAATAGGTTACAAATACAGTAATATGTTACATATACACCAATAGGTTACATATACAGCAATAGGTTACAGATACAGCAATATGTTACAAATACAGTAATAGGTTACAGATACAGCAATAGGTTACATATACAGCAATAGGTGGTTACATTAATATACAAGCAATAGGTTACAAATACATAATAGGTTGCCCATAATAACTAATAGGGTTGCTATTACACACACCAATAGGTCATATACAGCAATAGGTTGCAACAATGTTAACATGTTACAAACACAGCAATAGGTTACATATATACAGCAATAGGTTTACATATACAGCAATAGGTTGGCAGCTACAGCAATAGGTTGCCAAACAATGGTTACAGATTACAGCAATAAGTTACAAATACAGCAATAGCTTGGCTATTAATACAGCAATAGCCACAGGATACAGCAGTAGTTACATTTCGTTGCGCAATAGGTTACATATACAGCAATATGTTACAGATACAGCAATAGGTTACATATACACCAATAGGTTACATATACAGCAATAGGTTACATATACACCAATAGGTTACATATACAGCAATAGGTTACATATACACCAATAGGTTACAGATACAGCAATAGGTTACATATACACCAATAGGTTACAGATACAGCAATAGGTTACAAATACAGCAATAGGTTACAAATACAGCAATAGGTTACAAATACAGCAATAGGTTACCTATACACCAATAGGTTACATATACAGCAATAGGTTACAGATACGCAATAGGTTACAGTTACAGCAATAGGTTACAAATACAGCAATATGTTACAAATACAGCAATAGGTTACATATACACCAATAGGTTACAAATACAGCAATAGGTTACATATACACCAATAGGTTACAAATACAGCAATAGGTTACAAATACAGCAATAGGTTACATATACAGCAATAGGTTACAAATACAGCAATAGGTTACAGATACAGCAAGAGGTTACATATACACCAATAGGTTACAGATACAGCAATAGGTTACATATACACCAATAGGTTACAGATACAGCAATAGGTTACAAATACAGCAATAGGTTACAAATACAGCAATAGGTTACAAATACAGCAATAGGTTACCTATACACCAATAGGTTACATATACAGCAATAGGTTACAGATACAGCAATAGGTTACAGATACAGCAATAGGTTACAAATACAGTAATAGGTTACAGATACAGCAATATGTTACATATACAGCAATATATTACATATACACCAATAGGTTACAGATGCAGCAATAGGTTACAGATACACCAATAGGTTACAGATACACCAATAGGTTACAGATACACCAATAAGTTACATATACAGCAATAGGTTACAGATACAGTGAACTCTTGGCAAAACATTATGTTTCCGATGACAACACGGTAAAACAACATCACTTGTGAAGCAGTACAATTACCCGTCAAGACCAATGTAGGGAATACATTACTGATATTATAATTGGGTATGAGTTGGGACTTTGTTAATGTCTCACTCGTTAATACTTACGTCAATATGTTGTGAAAAAGCAATGTTTATACACGCATGCACGCACACATGCAAGCACGACCGCACTACCGCACGACACACCATAATTATAGTTGAACTACGAACCACACACCACACACTACCCGCACACGTCCACGCACGCACGCACACAGGCACGTGCACACAACTGAACATTAGCGATATACATGCATATACACATATTACGCTGGAGGTAGTTGGCAGGACGCACAGCGGACTTTGTTGAGCTAGAATGAAGTAAATACTGTTCGTCGCGCGCGAATAAACCACAAACCGGAAATTGAAATATAATATTTTGTTCTATGGGCATAGCGTAAAACGTAAGCATGACGCCTCTACTTGTGCCACCAGGATCTATAATTGTGCAAAATCCTAACCTTCCGCAAACGTATCGCTATTAGTTTATCTTCAGACAACCGCGACACTTAATCGCATTAAACAAATCGAGCCGATGAGCCACCGAAGTTATTTTGTAGGCCGGACATTTTAGTAACCGCTGGGAGTGCTATTGTTGTGCTAGCGATGGTATGCGACATGGCCCCGCATAGAATAGGGGCTATTAATTTACAGGTGGCAGCTTAAATTGTTTGTAGCATTAACAGACCAACGGAATGGCGTGCGGTTTAATGGGCATTGGTATGACGGAATAAAGAACTAAATTTAACACATGACGCCGCTGATATCATCAAGTTTGCCTGGTACGAAAATAACGCTCAAATTTAAACCTGCAAAACAAGAGCACAAACCCAAAACGTCAGCAGACACGTTTTGCCGTTTTTATTAATTATATGTGTAAAAGTACCTGTTATTTAACACACTGTTACAGCAACTGGTGTGCCCACACACGTTGACATCGAGCGAGGGCAGACTAAACCGGAACAGCAAAGAGGTATTTATACTGCTGCCGTCATCTCTTTCCGAAGTACGACATCATATAGCAATATATAGTTACACATTTGTTGCTAAAGTAATGCAACTACTGGAAGCCATTGTGTACACTCATGCCAGCTCATTGATTGCGTACAACCCCATCGGCTAGTATTTCTATATTATAAAACAATACGGTTCTCTATCTGTCAGTTTTGCGTGTATGGAGCTAACATTTTGTATACGATCTGGATATCGATTCTAGGGACTCGTTGTGGTGGTTCGTTGACTTACATTTTTGGGAAATTCGTTCGGAACGATGGGGATTTCGGGGGTCACACACATACGACTGCCCCCCGAGCAACGCCGGGTAACTCGGCTAGTGTTTCCTAATGCATTGCCAAATAACATAAGCCATAGTACTGCGTGAAACCTTTGTTCAGGAGAAGAACTTGTGAATGTGGAGAAGGCAAGCAAGGTTTGACATGCGTCTGTAGGCGAGAACATCCAGTATTATGGCATAATGTGCAAACAGCCAATCTAACGAAGCGGCGATGCTGTATTTATAAGTATTAGTTTTGACGCAGTTCCAATGCGAATACAATACTTCGATGCATCCGTGTCAAATAATAAATGACAAGTACCTTCATTATTTCATCAGACCCCTTTCAGAGCATAACAAACCACTCTACAAACTATCACAGGTTAAATGTATCGAATATAACAAATGTCATATACCTAATAACATAACAACTCTGTATAGGTGTGATAATTGGGGATAGGTTTATTGTTGCAATACAATTTAAGTAGCGACTACCTAGGAAAGGCAGTCCCTATCCATAATGTAGGGTGGCGTCATTGGATGGCCTTGGAGACGGGTGATTCCCCAAATTAGAAATCTCCGGATGACGATAGTTGGTGTTATATCGGTAAATAAGTAAAATTACAAAATAAAATTGAAAAGCACGTTTATGAAGATTGTTTTGTGTGGCACAAGTAGCTGCTGATCTGTTTGCCAACTACCGTTCCTTTCCATTGTTCAATATAGCCTATTATCAGCGATAAGTATCTATAATAAAATGTATTATTGGTGGTAGACTCTCGTCACATCGACTATCGCGATGCATCGATAGATCGGTGATACTCACCAAAGAGTCCCAATTGCACCCCCCGTGAGGCTACCCCAAAAGTCCAACGTTGACTCTCTCCATAAACCTACACACAGGTTCCTAAGGTGTAGGTGAGGTTCCTAAAAAAACCACCTTGAGGCTCACCAAAAACCTCCAGTTGCTCCCCAAAATTCACCCCCTTCCCTAAATATTGGGGGCTAGTCCTATCGCCAGCCCCCCTCAAATAATAGGCTTATTGTAAGAGCTCATTTATTCAACAAGTTTGAGCGTGCACAGTAGTTCGCCCGTTGTCCACCAGCAGTCGCACTCGTACACGGTCATAGGCGATTAGTCTTGTGTGTGCGCGTGCGTACGTGCGTGCGTGCGTGCGTGCGTGCGTGCGTGCGTGCGTGTGTGTGTGTGTGTGTGTGTGTGTGTGTGTGTGTGTGTGTGTGTGTGTGTGTGTGTGTGTAAGTCCGTGGTCACGTGGTGTAAAGCCATCCTCGCGAGACAAGGACGCTGTTGACCACATCGATGTCGGTACTCCCATAGGCATATCCACTTGTCGAAACGTGGATTTATCGCTGGACACGTTAACTAGTGATCTTACGGTGTTTTAAGGTTTGGTGTTTTAGAACCTTTTTATAGACGCAGCTAGCCTGCTATTTATTACACATCGTCGCTGTTAGAACTGATGAGGACAAGCATTTCCTGGATTTGCTTTTGAAGCGTAGTATAGTCTCTTAGCCTACCACACCTTGTTTACGAGGGTGTGTACTGCCAAAACGCCAACTTCCATCCGACGGTTATTATATATATATTATATACTGGTATACGCAACCTTTTCCGAAGGTATGTATTTGTGAGTTGCTTCAATTTTTACAAGCGGAATTGCGCGGCCGACTAACAACACATATCTTACTTATACCAATAGGGCCTACAAGCATAGTTACTTTATTTCATAGATAAATGTTTTTAATATTAATATCATACGTATTTTATTAGTTCATTTAATAACTGTTTTATTTATCCATTTAGTAAGGTGAACACATGAACAGGTCCAATATGACACGTGACTTCCCATCATAATTACCATATTGATACTACTGATATGTACACGCTGACAATATGGTTGGCCAAATCTAGGGAAGAACAAAGGTACGTTTTCGTGTCCCATCTACCCTACGTTATGACCCGAGAAAACTGTCTCCTCTTTTCTCTTTGTCGATCGATCGATCGATCGATCGAGAGAGAGAGAGAGAGAGAGAGAGAGAGAGAGAGAGAGAAAGCGAGAGAGAGAGAGGGAGAGAGAGATAGAGAGAAAGAGAGAGAGAAGATATATATATATAAGGAGAGAGAGGGGGGAGAGAGAGGGGGAGGAGAGAGAGGAGAAAGAGAGGGAGGAGAGAGAGAGGAAGGAGAGAGAGAGAGAGAAGAGAGAGAGGTGGAGAGAGGGAAGAGAGAGAGAGGGAGGAGAGAGAGAGGCAGACAGACATAGAAACACAAAACGTAAACAGACACCTTTTGACATTTTTATTAATTATGTTACGTGTAAAACTCTTTTTTATTAAAACCGGTCGCACGTCATATATAAATAACTAATCATCTAACATAAAAATAAATTAGTCCATACACTACAACAAAACTGTGTACATTGTAAAACATGACAATATCACAGAAAGCTTCCATAGACTTATTGCAGATATGGCGAAGAATACAACAGTTAATTCAACTGTTATTCTCCTAAACAGGCATGTAACAAAACGGAAATGGAAAGTTTGCAGTACTAGAGTCTACAGATATAGCGACAGTTTGACTTGTTCCGTGAGCCAGCACGGTCAAATAGTCAACACAGAAACAAAAACATCAATAATGCAAATACATCCCTTGTGATTGTCGCTTTGAATAATGCGCCTTTGATGGCGCATCCTTAAAAATGCCCACATATTCCTAACAAATAACACACAAAAGTAATTATAATAATGTCAGTAACGTTTCTATGCCGTGAATTAAACTGTCTTCGGCAACTATTCCGCTGCCGATAGCGTCAACTATCGGTGTGACTATTTCTTGGATTCCTGCGAATGGTGAAACAACATAACATGCACAGGTAGGATACAGCAACAACGGGTCATCTGTGCCACGATAGGCTGGACACACAGGCTCCAACGACGGGTCGAAGTAAACAATTATACGAACACACCGAAACGTGCCCTAATGGTATTACACTGTTGAACTACACCGTGAGACGAGCAACAGCCACGTGCAGTGAATGTAGTTGCCAAGTAACATCGTCGAAGTAACAACGTCGCCCTCTGGCGACTAGGTCTAACATCAAGAAATGGCCAGTGAGAGATGCACAACAGACAATGCTGTGAGAGTTCACACAAACCAAAGACTGGCAAATAATTGGTAAGATTGATAGCATAAACCACTAAGAGGTTAATGCTAATGTAAAGGTTTTTATGACATAAATTAATACATGCTATTTGTATTATAGCGGGTATAATAGACATTATGTGCTGAAACTCAAACTCGTTACAAAAGTGCGATTATGAGATCAACCAAACCGTGCTTTAAATTGTTGTTTTGTCGTGGTCCATTCGTGTGCATGGTTGATCTTCAAATGATAACACAAACCCGTCGGTCAAAAACTGTCACACAGTGAACATTTGGATACAGTTGCCGAAGATAATTATTTAAAGGTATATTTTGGCACATAACTCTGGACGCTGTAGTCGGAGCATTTTTGTTGTTACGACTGCGTCTCCCATTTTCGCCGGGAAATAGTTTATCAATGGACGGTTTTTGATCTCCATCTGGCAAAGTCGACGCGTTTCCATACAAATTGACGACCACCTGCACGATACGATAAGTTTACCGAGGCACTGGCGGAAGTTTCCTACCGGGAGAGACCAACGCCTTGGACGGTTCCGCTTTTGGAAGAGACAGGTGTCCTGGCGCTGCTCTCTGCGCAGATCTATCAACCAGATTCAGGTTGATGAGACGTATACGTTCGCCCTCTTCAAGCCCAGTCAGAGTCTTCGAATTGCTGCGGACCGGCCACGTCTCGTTGGCGAGCGAAGCACGACCTCGCAGCTGTGATTTGATAGTCTCGTTCTCCTCCACTAGCTTGTTGTAACTCCGCTTCAAAGCGATGAATCTCTTCAGCTGATTCGACAACTCCGTTTTCACCTCGTTCAGGCGCGCTTTCGTGTTGGTTGTTTCTTTTTTCAGTGAATTGTTAAGTTCATCCGTGTCTCGTTTTTCGGACACCAGTTTCGCGATTTCGCTTTCCATGCTGTTGATCTTCCGCAAGAAATCTACCTTTTCTTCCGCTAGTACGCGAACCTCTGCGCCAGCGTTGGCGTTTCCGGTGGATGCCACTTGAGCGCGTAACTGTCTCACTTCCCGTTCCAAGTCTCGTCTCGTTTCAGCAAGCATTTCGTCGGCCTTGATCCGAGCATTCCACTGGTCAAGCGCCTGTTCCTTCAGCCGTTCGTTCTCCTTCAGTAGCGTGTCCAAGCGTTGTTGCTGTATGATCGTGTCGTTCTCTAGTCGTGTGTTGATGTTTTCCAGTTGAAGGTTGGCGGCCATCACGCGCTCCAACTCAGCCCTCATATGAGCTATGGTGTCCCGCGAACGCTCGTTCCGCCCTTCGAAGTAATCTAGCCCACGGAGGATGTCGTCTCTCGCCACTCTGTCTCTCTCGTGCAGTTCCCCGCCGTCCTCGTCGACAACTACCGACATCTTCTGGAAGATGCACGTCTCATCGTCCAACCGCCCCGCAGCGCTGTACACACCGCTGTCACGTGGTAACGCCGCGCACGCGCCCTGTTCTTCCGGCGACGGAAGTGACCAGTGTTGCATGTCCGGAAGTGACGATTCCTCCATGGAGAGCGGCAAGCGGTCGGTGGAGCGACCCCTGGTGGTATTTCTATTGAGTTGTGAGTGCCGCTTTCGAGACACCGGCTTGGACATTCCGGCTTGGCTTGGTGGATGTGGATGAAATTTCATGCGAATCTGAAGCAACGGAAATACGTGTTATTAACCTTTGCTACTGCAATGTGGCCATTTAGGTTCTTAATGGCATATCTCGTAATTTTAAGGCAGGAGCTATGTATAGATCAAAACATTAACATATATCAATGTGTTGTTTTATAAATGTTGTAAATAAATATGCTTTACCACAACACGAACCAAAGACTTGTTTGTTGAACAGTTATTGACGAACAATCAAACTTCCGCAGTGGCAGAGAAATCACACAGAGGGACATCTAAGGTCTATAGCACAATGAGGTCATTGGTACGCTAGAAGGAGTAGGACAAAGAGCAACTAAGCTTCTTCATTCCACAACTGGGAAACCTGATTATGAAGGAGGCTCTGATAGAGTGTGGTTTGACAACACCACACACAATGAAGCTAAGAGGAGACCAACCAGAAATTGTCAAAATGAGGGAGGGAGGGAGGGACACACATACACAAACATGTACACATATATATATATATATATATATGCACGCAAACAGGCATCCACACACACACACACACACACACACACACACACACACACACACACACACACACACACACACACACACACACACACACACACACACACACACACACACACACACACACACACACACACAAACACACAAATAGATAGACAGCCAGACACAGTCAGATAGATAGATAGATAGACATACATACATACATACAGACAGACAGACAGACAGACAGACATACAGACAGACAGACAGACATACAGACAGACAGACAGACAGACAGACATACAGGCAGGCCGGTCGGCAGGCCGGTCGGCAGGCAGGGAGGCAGACAGCCAGACAGGCAGAGAGGCAGAGAGGCAGAGAGGCATGCATATACATACATACATACATACATACATACATATACACACATATATATATACATACATACATACACACACATATACATACATACATACATACATACACACACACACACACACACACACACACACACACACACACACACACACACACACACACACACACACACACACACACACACATACATACATGCACACATACATACATACATGCACACATACATACAGTTAGACAAACATACACACCGACAGACATACAAACATAAAGGTATATGAATACGCAAGTGAAGTACGGATCTGTCCCGTACGTGGACCCACACCTTGCTGCCCTTGACGATGATCTCGGCCGGCTGGGGGCAAGCGACGGCGACAGACGACTGGTCGCTGTCGTCACTCGTCGCACACGATGTGTCATCCTCGTCTGTCCGCGGACTCGCCATCGGAGACTCGTCTGTGGCGGACAAAGGAAACAGAGAATGACGTCAGACAAGTCATGTTGAAGAGGAATCAGAAAACATTTAAATCAAAGTTGAGAGTGTACACAATTAGTTTATTGTACATCGAAAACAATCACTGAGCAAAAACTATTTAAACCTTTAAAAGTACACACATAAGAGTAAATGTCAAATCATTCAAATGGGACTGGAGACTCCAGCCAAGATCCAAAGTGATCGCTGGCGGTGGAGCCACCCTATGTGTATATACACATCCTTAGAAACATAATGATACTTCGATGGATAATTTCGTGCAAAAATCACGTTTTCTAATAATTACTATTCCATCATTAATCCAAACAAATTTGTATGTCCAGTAATATGTATGTACTATATATGTTCAACCTATCCCTCACATTTGGAAGGGTACCATCTGACTGGAGACGTGCTAAGGTGTCAGCTATTTTCGAACAAGGGTCTAAGCTGGACATTGGTAACTATAGGCCTATTTATGTGCTCCTATCATCAGTAAACTGTTAGATAAACTTGTTCATCAACAGCTGTATACATTTCTTACGGATAATAGCATTCTCTGTTCCGACCAATCCGGATTCCGACAACGTCACTCGACTCAAACCAGTCTCCACAACATCATGGAGGATACTTACCAATCAACAAACTGTAGTGATCTAGTTGGACTGGTTGCTTTAGATCTAAGGAAGGCATTTGACACTGTGAATCACAATATACTCATGGACAAATTATCATACTATGGAATTAATTCTGATTGGTTTAAATCATATCTTACAAACAGAACTCAAAGTGCCACCATAAATGGACAGTCTTCAGAATATCTATATGTTGATACAGGTGTACCTCAGGGTTCTATCCTTGGACCTTTGTTATTTCTTGTATATCTAAATGACCTGCCAGTATCTCTAGATCACTGTAGAGTAAACATGTATGCTGACGATACTGCATTCTATACTCCAGATAATCTTGCTAACAACATTCATGATATCACCCATATTCTTCAAACAGATCTATGCAATGTTAGTAACTGGTTAGATGCCAACAAACTCACTCTTCACATTGGTAAAACCTCATGTATGCTAGTGTGTTCAAGACAAAAACGTAAACATATAAATGCTCCAACTCTAAATCTATCTCTATAAGGTCAAGCAATTGAACAGGCTGAATCCTATAAATAAATTGATCAGGATCTCACATTTAACACACATGTAGAAAATTTTATACATAAAATCAACAGGGCACTCGGTGTATAGAAACGTACTAGTCCATTTATTCCTCTCTCGAGTCGGGTTACATTATATAACACTATGGTGTTGCCTCATTTGGATTATTGTAGTACTCTATGGGATGTTTGCTCAGATTCTAACATAACTAGACTTCAGAAATTACAGAATCGAGGAATGCGTATTATCATGGGGTGCCATCACAGGACCCACGTCTCTGATATGTTAACATCTCTAAAATGGTTAAATGTTCGTCAAAGATTTATTCTTCTGAAATGAACTATTATGTACAACATTGTAAATGGTAAAATTCCAAATTATCTTAAAAAGGTAACTCCTGGAATATCTCACAGTTATAGTACAAGATCTAAATCATCCAATAATATCTTCCAAACCCATAGTCACCAAAAGTCTCTAAAATATACTCGCACATCATTGTGGAACGACCTACCATCTAAAGTAATACATCAAAAAACTGTTGCCAGTTTCAAAAATCAATGTGTTCTGTATATCATCGGTAAACAATAAGTATCAGGTATTAATGCCTGTCTTCATATTGTAAATATGTTCGTTTTAAATATCATACCACATTCTCACAACTTGATTACGTATTGTGGCATCATCACTTTGGGGTATTTTTAACATCAACAAATGCTCCCCCCTGGGTGCTGATACAACAACAACCCCACCATTATTCTTCAGTATTATATTTCCATCCAGTATACCTGCTCACTTACTTTTACATACATAATTTATTATATTGTTTACATATGTTAAGTATGTATTATGTTTTATTATAATGTATGCATGTCACCACTACCAAAACAGTTGTAACTGAATGTAGTCTGTGAATAAATATATTGTATCTTGTACTAAATAATATTTATATGAATTAATATTACAGTATATTTC
>CM034535.1:40605315-40752017 GCA_020002185.1 Paraescarpia echinospica | reverse complement strand
CGTGCCCCACCCTGCCTTACATATGTTAGCAGCCCATTTACTCTTTTTCAATCGTGCCCCACCCTGCCTTACATACCTTAGCAGCCCATTTACTCTTCCTCAACCGTGTCCCACCCTGCCTTACATACGTTAACAGCCCATTTACTCTTCCTCAACCGTGCCCCACCCTGCTTTATATACGTTAGCAGCCCATTTACACTTCCTCACTCGTGCCCCACCCTGCCTTACATACTTTAGCAGCACATTTACTCTTCCTCAACCGTGTCCCACCCTGCCTTACATACGTTAGCAGCGCATTTACTCTTCCTCAACCGTGCCCCACCCTGTCATACATACCTTAGCAGCCCATTTACTCTTCTGCAATCGTGCCCCACCCTGCCTTACATACTTTAGCAGCCCATTTACTCTTCCTCAACCGTGTCCCACCCTGCCTTACATACGTTAACAGCCCATTTACTATTCCTCAACCGAGCCCCACCCTGCCTTACATACGTTAGCAGCCCATTTACTCTTCCTCAACCGTGTCCCACCCTGCCTTACATACGTTAACAGCCCATTTACTCTTCCTTAACCGTGTCCCACCCTGCCTTACATACGTTAGCAGCCCATTTACTCTTCCTCAACCGTGTCCCACCCTGCCTTACATACGTTAACAGCCCATTTACTCTTCCTCAACTGTGTCCCACCCTGCCTTACTTACGTTAACAGCCCATTTACTCTTCCTTAACCGTGTCCCACCCTGCCTTACATACGTTAGCAGCCCATTTACTCTTCTTCAACCGTGTCCCACCCTGCCTTACATACGTAAACAGCCCATTTACTCTTCCTCGACCGTGCCCCACCCTGCCTTACATACGTTAACAGCCCATTTACTCTTCCTCAACCGTGCCCCACCCTGCCTTACATACGTTAACAGCCCATTTACTCTTCCTCAACCGTGCCCCACCCTGCCTTACATACGTTAACAGCCCATTTACTCTTCCTTAACCGTGTCCCACCCCGCCCTACATACGTTAGCAGCCCATTTACTCTTCCTCAACCGTGCCCCACCCTGCCTTACATACGTTAACAGCCCATTTACTTTTCCTCAACCGTGTCCCACCCTGCCTTACATACGTTAGCAGCCCATTTACTCTTCCTCAACCGTGCCCCACCCTGCCTTACATATGTTAACAGCCCATTTACTCTTCCTCAACCCTGCCCCACCCTGCCTTACATACGTTAACAGCCCATTTACTCTTCCTCAACCGTGTCCCACCCTGCCTTACATACGTTAACAGCCCATTTACTCTTCCTCAACCGTGTCCCACCCTGCCTTACATACGTTAACAGCCCATTTACTCTTCCTCAACCGTGTCCCACCCTGCCTTACATACGTTAACAGCCCATTTACTCTTCCTCAACCGTGCCCCACCCTGCCTTACATACGTTAACAGCACATTTACTCTTCCTCAACCGTGCTCCACCCTGGCTTACATACAGCAGCAGCCTATTTACTCTTCCTCAACCGTGCCCCACCCTGCCTTACATACAGCAGCAGCCCATTTACTCTTCCTCAACCGTGCCCCACCCTGCCTTACATACGTTAACAGCCCATTTACTCTTCCTCAACCGTGTCCCACCCTGCCTTACATACGTTAACAGCCCATTTACTCTTCCTCAACCGTGTCCCACCCTGACATACATACGTTAACAGCCCATTTACTCTTCCTCAACCGTGCCCCACCCTGCGTTACATACGTTAGCAGCCCATTTACTCTTCTTCAATCGTGCCCCATCCTGCCTTACATACAGCAGCAGCACATTTACTCTTCCTCAACCGTGTCCCACCCTTACATACGTTAGCAGCCCATTTACTCTTCCTCAACCGTGCCCCACCCTGCCTTACATACCCTGGTTAGCAGCCCATTTACTCTTCCTCAACCGTGCCCCACCCTGCCTTACATACGTTAGCAGCCCATTTACTCTTCCTCAACCGTGCCCCACCCTGCCTTACATACAGCAGCAGCACATTTACTCTTCCTCAACCGTGTCCCACCCTGCCTTACATACGTTAGCAGCCCATTTACTCTTCCTCAACCGTGCCCCACCCTGCCTTACATACGTTAGCAGCCCATTTACTCTTCCTCAACCGTGCCCCACCCTGCCTTACATACGTTAGCAGCCCATTTACTCTTCCTCAACCGTGCCCCACCCTGCCTTACATACGTTAGCAGCCCATTTACTCTTCCTCAATCGTGTCCCACCCTGCCTTACATACGTTAGCAGCCCATTTACTCTTCCTCAACCGTGTCCCACCCTGCCTTACATACGTTAGCAGCCCATTTACTCTTCCTCAACCGTGCCCCACCCTGCCTTACATACATTAGCAGCACATTTACTCTTCCTCAACCGTGTCCCATCCTGCCTTACATACGTTAGCAGCCCATTTACTCTTCCTCAACCGTGCCCCACCCTGCCTTACATACATTAGCAGCCCATTTACTCTTCTTCAATCGTGCCCCACCCTGTCTTACATACGTTAGCAGCCCATTTACTCTTCCTTAACCGTGTCCCACCTTGCCTTACATACGTTAACAGCCCATTTACTCTTCCTCAACCGTGCCCCACCCTGCCTTACATACGTTAGCAGCCCATTTACTCTTCTTCAATCGTGCCCCACCCTACCTTACATACAGCAGCAACCCATTTACTCTTCCTCAACCGTGCCCCACCCTGCCTTACATACCTTAGCAGCCCATTTATTCTTCCTCAACCGTGTCCCACCCTGCCTTACATACGTTAACAGCCCATTTACTCTTCCTCAACCGTGCCCCACCCTGCTTTATATACGTTACCAGCCCATTTACTCTTCCTCACTCGTGCCCCACCCTGCCTTACATACGTTAGCAGCACATCTACTCTTCCTCAACCGTGTCCCACCCTGCCTTACATACGTTAGCAGCCCATTTACTCTTCCTCAACCGTGCCCCACCCTGCCTTACATACGTTAGCAGCCCATTTACTCTTCCTCAACCGTGCCCCACCCTGCCTTACATACGTTAGCAGCCCATTTACTCTTCCTCAACCGTGCCCCACCCTGCCTTACATACGTTAGCAGCCCATTTACTCTTCCTCAATCGTGTCCCACCCTGTCTTACATACGTTAGCAGCCCATTTACTCTTCCTCAACCGTGTCCCACCCTGCCTTATATACGTTAGCAGCCCATTTACTCTTCCTCAACCGTGCCCCACCCTGCCTTACATACATTAGCAGCACATTTATTCTTCCTCAACCGTGTCCCATCCTGCCTTACATACGTTAACAGCCCATTTACTCTTCCTCAACCGTGTCCCACCCTGCCTTACATACGATAGCAGCCCATTTACTCTTCCTCAACCGTGTCCCACCCTGCCTTACATACAGCAGCAGCCCATTTACTATTCCTCAACCGTGCCCCACCCTGCCTTACATGCGTTAGCAGCCCATTTATTCTTCCTCAACCGTGTCACACCCTGCCTTACATGCGTTAACAGCCCATTTACTCTTCCTTAACCGTGTCCCATCCTGCCTTACATACGTTAACAGCCCCTTTACTCTTCCTCAACCGTGACTCCACCCTGCCTTACATACAGCAGCAGCCCATTTACTATTCCTCAACCGTGCCCCACACTGCCTTACATACCTTAGCAGCCCATTTACTCTTCCTCATCCGTGTCCCAACCTGCCTTACATACGTTAACAGCCCATTTACTCTTCCTCAACCGTGCCCCACCCTGCCTTACATACGTTAACTGCCCATCTACTCTTCCTTAGCCGTTTCCCACCCTGCCTTACATACGTTAGCAGCCCATTTACTCTTCCTCAAACGTGTCCCACCCTGCCTTACATACGTTAACAGTCCATTTACTCTTCCTCAACCGTGTCCCACCCTGCCTTACATACGTTTACAGCCCATTTAGTCCTCCTTAACCGTGTCCCTCCCTGCCTTACATACGTTAACAGCCCATTTACTCTTCCTCAACCGTGTCCCACCCTCACTCCATTTCTAAGTTAACAGCTCCATTTTACTCTTTCCTCTAGTTGTGTCCCACGCTGCCTTTACATACGTTAGCAGCCCATTCTTCTTCAACTGTGTTCCACCCTGCCTTACATAATGTTAACAGCCCATTTAATTTTCCTCAACTGTGCTCCCCACCCTGCCTTTATATACAGCACAGCCCATTTACTCTTCCTCAACCGTGCCCCACCCTGCCTTACATACGTTAACAGCCCATTTACTCTTCCTCAACTGTGCCCCCACCTGCCTTATACATTGCTAACAGCCCATTTACTCTCCTTAACTGTCCCACCCTGCCTTACATACGTTAGCAGCCCATTTACTCTTCCTCAACCGTGTCCCACCCTGCCTTACATACGTTAGAAAACCCATTTACTCTTCCTCAACCGTGCCCCACCCTGCCTTACATACATTAGCAGCACATTTACTCTTCCTCAACCGTGTCCCATCCTGCCTTACATACGTTAGCAGCCCATTTACTCTTCCTCAACCGTGCCCCACCCTGCCTTACATACATTAGCAGCCAATTTACTCTTCTTCAATCGTGCCCCACCCTGTCTTACATACGTTAGCAGCCCATTTACTCTTCCTCAACCGTGCCCCACCCTGCCTTACATACATTAGCAGCACATTTACTCTTCCTCAACCGTGTCCCACCTTGCCTTACATACGTTAACAGCCCGTTTACTCTTCCTCAACCGTGCCCCACCCTGCCTTACATACGTTAGCAGCCCATTTACTCTTCTTCAATCGTGACCCACCCTACCTTACATACAGCAGCAGCCCATTTACTCTTCCTCAACCGTGTCCCACCCTGCCTTACATACGTTAACAGCCCATTTACTCTTCCTCAACCGTGCCCCACCCTGCCTTACATACAGCAGCAGCCTATTTACTCTTCCTCAACCGTGCCCCACCCTGCCTTACATACGTTAACAGCCCATTTACTCTTCCTCAACCGTGCCCCACCCTGGCTTACATACAGCAGCAGCCTATTTACTCTTCCTCAACCGTGCCCCACCCTGCCTTACATACAGCAGCAGCCCATTTACTCTTCCTCAACCGTGCCCCACCCTGCCTTACATACGTTAACAGCCCATTTACTCTTCCTCAACCGTGTCCCACCCTGCCTTACATACGTTAACAGCCCATTTACTCTTCCTCAACCGTGTCCCACCCTGCATTACATACATTAACAGCCCATTTACTCTTCCTCAACCGTGCCCCACCCTGCGTTACATACGTTAGCAGCCCATTTACTCTTCTTCAATCGTGCCCCATCCTGCCTTACATACAGCAGCAGCACATTTACTCTTCCTCAACCGTGTCCCACCCTGCCATACATACGTTAGCAGCCCATTTACTCTTCCTCAACCGTGCCCCACCCTGCCTTACATACGTTAACAGCCCATTTACTCTTCCTCAACCGTGCCCCACCCTGCCTTACATACGTTAACAGCCCATTTACTCTTCCTCAACCGTGCCCCACCCTGCCATACATACGTTAACAGCCCATTTACTCTTCCTCCTCACCCTGCCTTACATACGTTAGCAGCCCACAACCGTGCCCCACCCTGCCTTACATACGTTAGCAGCCCATTTACTCTTCCTCAATCGTGTCCCACCCTGCCTTACATACGTTAGCAGCCCATTTATTCTTCCTCAACCGTGTCCCACCCTGCCTTACATACGTTAGCAGCCCATTTACTCTTCCTCAACCGTGCCCCACCCTGCCTTACATACATTAGCAGCACATTTACTCTTCCTCAACCGTGTCCCATCCTGCCTTACATACGTTAGCAGCCCATTTACTCTTCCTCAACCGTGCCCCACCCTGCCTTACATACATTAGCAGCCAATTTACTCTTCTTCAATCGTGCCCCACCCTGTCTTACATACGTTAGCAGCCCATTTACTCTTCCTTAACCGTGTCCCACCTTGCCTTACATACGTTAACAGCCCATTTACTCTTCCTCAACCGTGCCCCACCCTGCCTTACATACGTTAGCAGCCCATTTACTCTTCTTCAATCGTGCCCCACCCTACCTTACATACAGCAGCAACCCATTTACTCTTCCTCAACCGTGCCCCACCCTGCCTTACATACCTTAGCAGCCCATTTATTCTTCCTCATCCGTGTCCCACCCTGCCTTACATACGTTAACAGCCCATTTACTCTTCCTCAACCGTGCCCCACCCTGCTTTATATACGTTACCAGCCCATTTACTCTTCCTCACTCGTGCCACACCCTGCCTTACATACGTTAGCAGCACATCTACTCTTCCTCAACCGTGTCCCACCCTGCCTTACATACGTTAGCAGCCCATTTACTCTTCCTCAACCGTGCCCCACCCTGCCTTACATACGTTAGCAGCCCATTTACTCTTCCTCAACCGTGCCCCACCCTGCCTTACATACGTTAGCAGCCCATTTACTCTTCCTCAACCGTGCCCCACCCTGCCTTACATACGTTAGCAGCCCATTTACTCTTCCTCAATCGTGTCCCACCCTGCCTTACATACGTTAGCAGCCCATTTACTCTTCCTCAACCGTGTCCCACCCTGCCTTACATACGTTAGCAGCCCATTTACTCTTCCTCAACCGTGCCCCACCCTGCCTTACATACATTAGCAGCACATTTATTCTTCCTCAACCGTGTCCCATCCTGCCTTACATACGTTAACAGCCCATTTACTCTTCCTCAACCGTGTCCCACCCTGCCTTACATACGATAGCAGCCCATTTACTCTTCCTCAACCGTGTCCCACCCTGCCTTACATACAGCAGCAGCCCATTTACTCTTCCTCAACCGTGCCCCACCCTGCCTTACATGCGTTAGCAGCCCATTTATTCTTCCTCAACCGTGTCCCACCCTGCCTTACATGCGTTAACAGCCCATTTACTCTTCCTTAACCGTGTCCCATCCTGCCTTACATACGTTAACAGCCCCTTTACTCTTCCTCAACCGTGCCCCACCCTGCCTTACATACAGCAGCAGCCCATTTACTATTCCTCAACCGTGCCCCACACTGCCTTACATACCTTAGCAGCCCATTTACTCTTCCTCATCCGTGTCCCAACCTGCCTTACATACGTTAACAGCCCATTTACTCTTCCTCAACCGTGCCCCACCCTGCCTTACATACGTTAACTGCCCATCTACTCTTCCTTAACCGTGTCCCACCCTGCCTTACATACGTCAACAGTCCATTTACTCTTCCTCAACCGTGTCCCACCCTGCCTTACATACGTTTACAGCCCATTTACTCCTCCTTAACCGTGTCCCACCCTGCCTTACATACGTTAACAGCCCATTTACTCTTCCTCAACCGTGTCCCACCCTGCCTTACATACGTTAGCAGCACATTTACTCTTCTTCACTCGTGCCCCACCCTGCCTTACATACGTTAGCAGCACATTTACTCTTCCTCAATCGTGCCCCACCCTGCCTTACATACGTTAGCAGCCCATTTACTCTTCCTTAACCGTGTCCCACCCTGCCTTACATACGTTAACAGCCCATTTACTCTTCCTCAACCGTGCCCCACCCTGCCTTACATATGTTAGCAGCCCATTTACTTTTCCTTAACCGTATCCCACCCTGCCTTACATACGTTAACAGCCCATTTACTCTTCCTCAACCGTGCCCCACCCTGCCTTACATACGTTAGCAGCCCATTTACTCTTCTTCAATCGTGCCCCACCCTGCCTTACATACCTTAGCAGCCCATTTACTCTTCCTCAACCGTGTCCCACCCTGCCTTACATACGTTAACAGCCCATTTACTCTTCCTCAACCGTGCCCCACCCTGCTTTATATACGTTAGCAGCCCATTTACACTTCCTCACTCGTGCCCCACCCTGCCTTACATACGTTAACAGCCCATTTACTCTTCCTCAACCGTGCCCCACCCTGCTTTATATACGTTAGCAGCCCATTTACACTTCCTCACTCGTGCCCCACCCTGCCTTACATACGTTAGCAGCACATTTACTCTTCCTCAACCGTGTCCCACCCTGCCTTGCATACGTTAGCAGCGCATTTATTCTTCCTCAACCGTGCCCCACCCTGCCTTAGATACGTTAGCAGCCCATTTACTCTTCCTCAACCGTGTCCCACCCTGCCTTACATACCTATTTACTCTTTCTGCAATCACCACCCTGCTCATATTGCCGTTAGCAGCCGATGATTCTTCTCCTAACTGTGGTCCCACTCCTGTTTTATATACGTTAATTTGCGCCCATTTACTCTTCCTCAACCGTGCCCCACCCTGCCTTACATACGTTAGCAGCCCATTTACTCTTCTTCAATCGTGCCCCACCCTACCTTACATACCTTAGCAGCCCATTTACTCTTCCTCAACCGTGTCCCACCCTGCCTTACATACGTTAACAGCCCATTTACTCTTCCTCAACCGTGCCCTACCCTGCTTTATATACGTTAGCAGCCCATTTACTCTTCCTCACTCGTGCCCCACCCTGCCTTACATACGTTAGCAGCACATTTACTCTTCCTCAACCGTGCCCCACCCTGCCTTACATCCGTTAGCAGCCCATTTACTCTTCCTCAACCGTGGCCCCACCCTGCCTTACATACGTTAGCAGCCCATTTACTCTTCCTCAACCGTGTCCCACCCTGTCATACATACCTTAGCAGCCCATTTACTCTTCCTCAACCGTTCCCCACCCTGCCTTACATACGTTAGCAGCCCATTTACTCTTCCTCAACCGTGTCCCACCCTGCCTTACATACGTTAACAGCCCATTTACTATTCCTCAACCGTGCCCCACCCTGCCTTACATGCGTTAACAGCCCATTTACTCTTCCTTAACGGTGTCCCATCCTGCCTTACATACGTTAACAGCCCCTTTACTCTTCCTCAACCGTGCCCCACCCTGCCTTACATACAGCAGCAGCCCATTTACTATTCCTCAACCGTGCCCCACACTGCCTTACATACCTTAGCAGCCCATTTACTCTTCCTCATCCGTGTCCCAACCTGCCTTACATACGTTAACAGCCCATTTACTCTTCCTCAACCGTGCCCCACCCTGCCTTACATACGTTAACTGCCCATTTACTCTTCCTTAACCGTGTCCCACCCTGCCTTACATACGTTAGCAGCCCATTTACTCTTCCTCAACCGTGTCCCACCCTGCCTTACATACGTTAACAGTCCATTTACTCTTCCTCAACCGTGTCCCACCCTGCCCTACATACGTTTAAAGCCCATTTACTCCTCCTTAACCGTATCCCACCCTGCCTTACATACGTTAACAGCCCATTTACTCTTCCTCAACCGTGTCCCACCCTGCCTTACATACGTTAGCAGCACATTTACTCTTCTTCACTCGTGCCCCACCCTGCCTTACATACGTTAGCAGCCCATTTACACTTCCTCAACCGTGCCCCACCCTGCCTTACATACGTTAGCAGCACATTTACTCTTCCTCAACCGTGTCCCACCCTGCCTAGCATACGTTAGCAGCGCATTTATTCTTCCTCAACCGTGCCCCACCCTGCCTTAGATACGTTAGCAGCCCATTTACTCTTCCTCAACCGTGTCCCACCCTGTCATACATACCTTACCAGCCCATTTACTCTTCTACAATCGTGCCCCACCCTGCCTTACATAAGTTAGCAGCCCATTTACTCTTCCTTAACCGTGTCCCACCCTGCCTTACATACGTTAACAGCCCATTTACTCTTCCTCAACCGTGCCCCACCCTGCCTTACATACGTTAGCAGCCCATTTACTGTTCTTCAATCGTGCCCCACCCTGCCTTACATACCTTAGCAGCCCATTTACTCTTCCTCAACCGTGTCCCACCCTGCCTTACATACGTTAACAGCCCATTTACTCTTCCTCAACCGTGCCCCACCCTGCTTTATATACGTTAGCAGCCCATTTACTCTTCCTCACTCGTGTCCCACCCTGCCTTACATACGTTAGCAGCACATTTACTCTTCCTCAACCGTGTCCCACCCTGCCTTACATACGTTAGCAGCGCATTTACTCTTCCTCAACCGTGCCCCACCCTGCCTTACATACGTTAGCAGCCCATTTACTCTTCCTCAACCGTGTCCCACCCTGTCATACATACCTTAGCAGCCCATTTACTCTTCCTCAACCGTTCCCCACCCTGCCTTACATACGTTAGCAGCCCATTTACTCTTCCTCAACCGTGTCCCACCCTGCCTTACATACGTTAACAGCCCATTTACTATTCCTCAACCGAGCCCCACCCTGCCTTACATACGTTAGCAGCCCATTTACTCTTCCTCAACCGTGTCCCACCCTGCCTTACATACGTTAACAGCCCATTTACTCTTCCTCAACCGTGTCCCACCCTGCCTTACATACGTTAACAGCCCATTTACTCTTCCTCAACCGTGTCCCACCCTGCCTTACATACGTTAGCAGCCCATTTACTCTTCCTCAACTGTGTCCCACCCTGCCTTACATACAAGCACAGTCCATTTACTCTTCCTCGCCTGACTTCCTCAACCGTTCCCCACCCTGCCTTACATACGTTAACAGCCCATTTACTCTTCCTCAACCGTGCCCCACCCTGCCATACATACGTTAACAGCCCATTTACTCTTCCTCAACCGTGCCCCACCCTGTCTTACATACGTTAGCAGCCCATTTACTCTTCCTCAATCGTGTCCCACCCTGCCTTACATACGTTAGCAGCCCATTTACTCTTCCTCAACCGTGTCCCACCCTGCCTTACATACGTTAGCAGCCCATTTACTCTTCCTCAACCGTGCCCCACCCTGCCTTACATACATTAGCAGCACATTTACTCTTCCTCAACCGTGTCCCATCCTGCCTTACATACGTTAGCAGCCCATTTACTCTTCCTCAACCGTGCCCCACCCTGCCTTACATACATTAGCAGCCAATTTACTCTTCTTCAATCGTGCCCCACCCTGTCTTACATACGTTAGCAGCCCATTTACTCTTCCTTAACCGTGTCCCACCTTGCCTTACATACGTTAACAGCCCATTTACTCTTCCTCAACCGTGCCCCACCCTGCCTTACATACGTTAGCCCATTTATTAACCGTGTCCCACCCTGCCTTACATACGTTAGCAGCCCATTTACTCTTCCTCAACCGTGCCCCACCCTGCCTTACATACGTTAGCAGCCCATTTACTCTTCCTCAACCGTGCCCCACCCTGCCTTACATACGTTAGCAGCCCATTTACTCTTCTTCAATCGTGCCCCACCCTGCCTTACATACAGCAGCAGCCCATTTACTATTCCTCAACCGTGTCCCACCCTGCCTTACATACCTTAGCAGCCCATTTACTCTTCCTCAACCGTGTCCCACCCTGCCTTACATACGTTAACAGCCCATTTACTCTTCCTCAACCGTGCCCCACCCTGCCTTACATACAGCAGCAGCCCATTTACTCTTCTTCAATCGTGCCCCACCCTGCCTTACATGCGTTAGCAGCCCATTTACTCTTCCTTAACCGTGTCCCACCTTGCCTTACATACGTTAACAGCCCATTTACTCTTCTTCAATCGTGCCCCACCCTGCCTTACATACAGCAGCAGCCCATTTACTCTTCCTCAACCGTGCCCCACCTTGCCTTACATACCTTAGCAGCCCATTTACTCTTCCTCAACCGTGTCCCACCCTGCCTTACATACGTTAACAGCCCATTTACTCTTCCTCAACCGTGCCCCACCCTGCTTTATATACGTTAGCAGCCCATTTACTCTTCCTCACTCGTGCCCCACCCTGCCTTACATACGTTAGCAGCACATTTACTCTTCCTCAACCGTGTCCCACCCTGCCTTACATACGTTAGCAGCGCATTTACTCTTCCTCAACCGTGCCCCACCCTGCCTTACATACGTTAGCAGCCCATTTACTCTTCCTCAACCGTGTCCCACCCTGCCTTACATACGTTAGCAGCCCATTTACTCTTCCTCAACCGTGCCCCACCCTGCCTTACATACGTTAGCAGCCCATTTACTCTTCCTCAATCGTGTCCCACCCTGCCTTACATACGTTAGCAGCCCATTTACTCTTCCTCAACCGTGTCCCACCCTGCCTTACATACGTTAGCAGCCCATTTACTCTTCCTCAACCGTGCCCCACCCTGCCTTACATACGTTAGCAGCCCGTATACTCTTCCTCAATCGTGTCCCACCCTGCCTTACATACGTTAGCAGCTCATTTACTCTTCCTCAACCGTGTCCCACGCTGCCTTGCATACGTTAGCAGCACATTTACTCTTCCTCAACCGTGTCCCATCCTGCCTTACATACGTTAACAGCCCATTTACTCTTCCTCAACCGTGTCCCACCCTGCCTTACACACGTTAGCAGCCCATTTACTCTTCCTCACTCGTGCCCCACCCTGCCTTACATACAGCAGCAGCCCATTTACTCTTCCTCAACCGTGTCCCACCCTGCCTTATATACGTTAATAGCCCATTTACTCTTCCTTAACCGTGTGCCACCCTGCCTTACATACGTTAGCAGCCCATTTACTCTTCCTCAATCGTGTCCCACCCTGCCTTACATACGTTAGCAGCCCATTTACTCTTCCTCACTCGTGCCCCACCATGCCTTACATACAGCAGCAGCCCATTTACTCTTCCTCAATCGTGTCCCACCCTGCCTTACATACGTTAATAGCCCATTTACTCTTCCTTAACCGTGTGCCACCCTGCCTTACATACGTTAGCAGCCCATTTACTCTTCCTCAACCGTGCCCCACCCTGTCTTACATACGTTAGCAGCCCATTTACTCTTCATATACATTTTGGATTTTTAAAAGGTATTTAAAAAACGCACATGGACATGACTGACCATAAATTCTTTTAAATATCAATTTATTGAAAGAAAGATCCTGAGTTTTACGTGTTTTTAAATGACAACTAGTTAGGATCAAAGTTCGTCTGGAAATGGATCAATTGCACCATAAAGGACACTATACCAGGAACCATATAACCATAAAGTGGACAGTTTCCTTTAAACAAATCAGTCAAGAGAACGTCCAAAAATTGCAAACAGCAACTAATGTTGTTAAAAGGACAACGACGTGGGAGTCAGTACACGAGAATATTATAGCGCCATGGTGCAGTGGCTAAAGCTTCGGACTCTCAACCGAGAGAACCCGGGCTCGAACCCTGTGCGGCGGTGTCGGACCTTCGGCAAGTTCGTTAACTACACGTTGCTCCAGTTCACCCAGCTGTATGAATGAGTACCTGGCTATAGACAGTGGTGGATATTTGTGTACGGATAGTCTTCTCGCATTAATTGCAGCGTGGCTGAATGCTTCCGAGAGAAGTCAAGATGGTGTTCGATTGAACAGGTCTGCCAGGGAGTATAGTGTAAAGCGCTTTGAGCAGTCCGGAAAACTGGGCACTGCGCGTTATAAGAGCTTACCTTTACCTTTTACTTTACCTGGATATGCATTCCGTTGCTAACAGGGCAACATACTCCATAAAGGGCAAACTTGTGCAGGACAATGCCCCACCAAATCTTACAAAAGGGAGTATATGTGGAAGCAAACTTGTTATCGAAAATTGCAATTTATTCTACAATACCGCAAACTCTCGGGGCAAAGTCCCAAAAGCCCTTTTAATAAAAAACCGGATACGTTTTTTATGGCAAAATGGGCAATTGTTTCATAAATGGCAAGCCTAAAAGTTATATTATGTTGTCAAGTTACAAACAGGGCATTTTCACGGTAAAATGGACAATGCCTTCCATACAATGATAATTTAATTTCTTATTCTTCCCATTATACGACCAAGGTAATTCTTTTATGATTATGTCGTAGAGCTTTTTGAGAATGAGACCTCCGCTCAGTGAGTTCACGACAGATTTTTCCATTTTCCTTCGGGGGATCTTTTACTTTCCCTGTCATAGACACCAGATAGAAAGGACCAATGGCTTATAGCGTCTCTTCCGAAAAACAAAGACAACGTAGGGTGAACGAAATTGTCCAAGTTTCGACACGGCGGCCGTACCAGTACCGAACCACCGTCCAGCCGGCACCTGCGTTTCGTACCCCGGTTCTTCTGAACGATAGTCCAGCACTCTATCCGCTCTACCACTGCGTCCCACTAAGTTGTAAAAAAACATCATATTGGATTACATGTTTGGTAAAAATAGCAAATTATTTATAATTTCCCCAAACTTAAACTTTTAACTGCAACATAATACCTCACTGGAAAAGGTGAAAGCAGGTTCCTAATCGAATCCGTCATCTTAAGTGATTACGTTCATGATTTCCCCACCTTTGCTCAGTTTAACAAAATATTCACCTAACTAATTTGATTCGTCCTAAGTATAATTGACATCACTGCATTATTAAACAATTCCAGTTTCAATTGTGACTTCTAGGCTCAAACGACTGAATCCAGAAGTGTTTATTCTGACAAATAGTTTACCTGTAACGATCGGCTATACGTAATAAAATATATTATTATTATATTCCTCCACAATTCATTTAACTCATCGGAAGTCAATGTATGTGCGTACGTGTGTGCGTGCGTGCGTGAGTGCGTGTATAGGTGCATGCACGTGTGAGCAAGCGTGTTTGTGCGTGCGGGTTTGTCTTCTTCAAAATTGTGCCATTTCTACCGTTGAAAGTGCCCTTTTGGGACATTGCCCCCCCCCCCCCGGTGAAAATTCAATAATAAACGCCCTGCTGTCAGGTTGGTAGTCTAGTTTGATGCCGCGATGGGTCACGCAAGGTGACGCAGAAATTTACAGGATACAAAATGGTCGGAGGGACGATGCATCTTTGGTTGAACCAGTTCGAAAGATTTCATTTCAGTCCCAAAGCAGGTCAGAATCATTCAGCGGTTCCCAACCTTTTTTTCACCAAGCCCCCCCCTGTGTCCATTGAAACCATATGGGGACCCCCACATAAGATATAACACCCCCTCATTTTTGCTACAATGGCATTAACAGTTATTGCTTTAAAATGTGTTTTATTAACCATTAAAAAGAAAACGTGTATACTGTTGTTAATGCTATTACATGTTTTCTTCACTACTGGTAAATAAACAAACACATTTAAATTTAATAAATACCACAGCATATCAATGTTTCAGCTTGGGTTGATCTCAGTTGGTATTTCAAAACATACATTTAGGAACTTTCAAGATTGTTCTGATGGTGGTGTTACTACAAGCTTTAGTCACCCAATGTGAAGACTGCTGCTGATGCCTGCCAACAATACGATCACTGTGTAGGGGACAAGCACACACGCATGTCATCTTCAGTGATCAGCCTGGCTCTGTATTCAGTTTTCAGTGCTGTCATGGCTGAAAAGCCAGCGCCATACAGGTAGATGGTGCTGAATGGTATCAACACCTTCATTGCTGTATCATGACACACCTGGAACTCAGCACCACACTGGGACCAGAATGTTTCCAACTGCACTTCATTGAAAGGAGCTCTCGTCGTTCCATCGGATGAGTGATAAGTCAATAAGCTCTTCCAAAAGTGTGGATGAGGAAGTGGCTGCAAGTTGTTCCTCAGCGTTCTCAGAAAATGGGTTTGCAATCCACTTGTAAGAAGCTGCCAGCTCATCTGTGAGTTCAGAGAAATATCCATTGAATGTATCCAACACCCTTGACAGGTGCACTGTTACCTGAAGTTGTGTGACACTGAAATTCATGTTTCTCTACTGAAGGAATTGCACGCATCTGTTCAAACATGTCAGTGGTTCCTGATGAGGCAATAGTTTTCCACAGTTTTAGTTTTCTTTGGAATGCCTCGACTCGTTCATGCTGGACAATGCTGTTTTTGTTTGCACCCTGCGGAATAAGCGGGACTATATTTTTTACCTGGTAATTTAAATTTAAAATGTTCTCCTACCATCTCACGGACCCCCTGGCAACTCTCTGCGGCCCCTGGGTGGGCCAGGGACTCCCGGTTGAGAAACGCTGGGTCAGATGGTTGGGGCCGTATTGCCATTGGGAAGTGACATGCTAGTAACGACATGGGCAGGACACCCAAAGATGGACTAGATCTTTCAGGGGAATTCACGATCGGGAGTGTCACCGATGTTGGTCATGTGATTAAAAACCAAAAATTATTGCTCGTTTTGGTACCTGAATTTATCCTGAACTGGGCTGGCTACAAGATCATATCGGTGTTCTCTGTGATCGCCTATAGCTGCACTGGGTGGTCAACCCCCGCTAGTGACCTCTGAACACTATTACAAATGTCGTATTACATTGATTGGATACTGTGATGTATGAAACAAAAGAAACGAATTACACATATTCATCTAATCTTCTAAATGTTTCATGTGGAGTACCACAGGGGTCTGTGCTAAGCCCCAAATTGTTCATGTTATATATAAATGACATGTGTAACGTATCAAAAATTCTTAAATTTGTGCTCTTTGTAGATGATACCAACATTTTGTATTCTGCTACCGTTGTACATAGAGTAAAACGTGTTGTTAATGAAGAACTAGACAAACTATATATATATGGTTTACTCTTAATAAACTGTCTCTGAATAAAAAAAAACCTACATTATCTTTAGTAATCGCAAGATAAACATTGACTTCAATATAAAAATCTGTAATAACACAATTACTAGAGTCAACATGACAAAATTTCTTGGAGTTTACATTGATAAAAAACTTACTTGGAAATATCACATAAACATAAGTGTTAAAACGAGGCTGTCTAAAATAGCTGGAGCAATGTATAAAGCAAGTCATATCCTAGGAACCAACAGGCTGTCTAGAATAGCTGGAGTAATGTATAAAGCAAGTCATATCCTAGGAACCACCAGGCTGTCTAGAATAGCTGGAGTAATGTATAAAGCAAGTCATATCCTAGGAACCAACAGGCTGTCTAGAATAGCTGGAGTAATGTATAAAGCAAGTCATATCCTAGGAACCAACAGGCTGTCTAGAATAGCTGGAGTAATGTATAAAGCAAGTCATATCCTAGGAACCAACAGGCTGTCTCGAATAGCTGGAGTAATGTATAAAGCAAGTCATATCCTAGGAACCAACAGCTTACTTACTTTGTATTATTCACTCTTCCTACCAATAATGAGTTACTGTTGTGAAGTTTGGGGAACTACGTTTATCACCAGTGTTCATTGTATTGCAACCTTACAAAAGAGGGTGATCAGACTGGTATGTGTTGATAGACTTCATCATACTCATATGCTATTCTATAGATGTAGATTACTAACATTTCAAGACCTGGTAGATTTGATTTTAATATCTTGTCAATTATGTATAAAGCGTATAACAATTTATTTGTACCTGTCAATTTGCAGTCTTTTACAATCTTCTCACACTCATCCCGAATTCAGTATCAATATGTCAGACAAAGTGTTCGAACAAACGTGACGTTAAAGTGTCTATCAATTTATGGAATAAAATGCTGGAATTCATTGCCTTTTAATACTGCCATGAAGCCCACATTTCATGCATTCGTTTGTACATTAAAAAGGTGCATTATCAACAAACATATGTAAACAAATGCATGTCACTGCTAAAAAAAACTGCTGCAAGTCAATATAAAATACCGATTATCACAAAATTACTATTAATAATGTGTATTTATGTAAACTTTGTTACGTGTTGTAGGCAGATAATGTATAAGATATATATTTTCTCTTCAATATACCCCTTTTTCTGACATAATTATTTCTTGATGTATCACACTTTGTGTATTGTTCTTATGTTGGAAAAATATACATAATTGTTATTATTATTAATACACATGACCATCAGGTAGGTGCTTTTTAACCAAAGCTAAAAATAATAATATTATTTTGTCGGCCATTGTTTATATCTTAGGGGTGTTCGGGGCTGGGCTTTCGTAGAACGTTTATTAGTGGCCAAGGAGACGTTACCACCGAGCAAACGTAGACAAACATATTTTGGTGTCATTTTTGTGAGGTAGAACCTTATTGCTCGTAGCCTACATGCAGTGTGGTCAGTCCAACTACACGTGGGGCGCGGTGATGTAGTGTTTAAGTTTAAGTTTAAGTGAAATACATACGACAGAAAAGTTGTAGCGCTGCCGTGTGTGGCTGCTCCTGGGAATATCATAAATTTTCAATGTAACAGATTAGTTGTTATTCTAAATATTGTGCAATACTCTTCATTGACAATAAAGGATTCTCTGCGGAACACTTGCTAGTGGTTTTAGTGCGTTTTTATCTTCAATTTTAATCGAATTTTATCTGAACTTTTAACCTGAGGTGTGGCCGACGGAAGCACCTGAGCGGAACGGCAACCGGTTTATCCGCCGCCTGGACCTGTGTTCGATCTACTGGAGCATGGCGTTGTCACGATCGTTGCAGCTCGGACTTAGACAATGCTGGCAGCCGGCTACCTATCCATGGACAACAACGATAGTTGGGACTCAATCTGCGCCGACCACCGACCAGACGCGGGACAAAGGCCGGATTGAGAAGACGAAAATAACAAAGATGCCACGCAGGTGGCACTTGGCTGGTGCAGCCAGCCATGTCACGGGTGAGGTGAGCCATGTATAAAAAAACAATCAGGAGTGAACATGTCAAACATAATACAATGTGCGACACCGCCGTCTTATCCGAAGTCTGTCTGCAACGTGAACAATTCGGTTCAGACCACCCTGGCACTGATGAATACCAGATCAGTTCGCAACAAAGTCGAAGCCATTTGTGATTACATCAGCAAATGCGATTTTGATATAATCTGGATGACTGAGACATGGCTCTCAGAAAACGATGTCGTTACTCCCAACGGATACAATTTCCGCCATCTTCCACGGAGTGACCGACGAGGCGGCGGAGTTGGGGTAATGTTTAAGACGTCATACCAGCTGTGCTCAACGACGCCAATACCCGCCCAGTCGTTTGAGGGTATCGAAATAGTATTGCGTCATGTTCGCGCAGCGTCGATCATACGAGTGTTAATGATATATCGACTACCTTCATCTACCCGGAAGTCTACGCCATTCCGTTTATTCATCGATGAATAAACACAGCAGACCCAGTGTGTTATTGTCGGTGACTTCAACGTGCATTACGGCGATGATCATGCCAGCGATGCCCGCGATCTCACTGACCTTCTCCGTGAGACTGATTTCCAACAGCACGTCACTGAACCGACCCAGGTGGGTGGTCACATCCTCGATCTCGTGATAACACGAAACACGCCCGATTGTATCGTATCTGCCACATCAGTTGAAACTCTGTTAACTGACCATCATGTGATCAAATGTGACCTAGTAACGGTCAAGCCGAGACAGCCGAGAAAAAAGATCAGCTACAGGAATTACGCGGCAATAAACAATGCTGAGTTTGTCGCAGATCTGACAACATCGCGACTGCTAACTGACCCTAGAAACAGCATTGATGAACAGTATCTTCAATACAACACCACTATCGCAGATTTGATCAACACGCATGCACCGCTTACTAGCCGTGTTATCACCATCCGCCCAAAAACACCTTGGTACAACAGTGAGCTATCAGATGCGAAACGCAAACTTCGGCGAGCCGAGCGGCGGTGGCGAGAGACGCGGCTACTTGTGCATAGAGACATTTTTATAACTATGCGAGACCTCTACAGAAAACAACTGATGACGGCAAAGTCCGCGTTTTATTGTCAGAAAATACAAGATTCTGCCCGTGACACGAAAGCTATGTACCGTGTTATGAATTACATCACCGGACGCAAACAACTACCAATGCTTCCCGAATGCAACGGCTCGCATGAGGATTTGGCGGAACGTTTTCTTGTATATTTCTTCCAGAAGATTACGAAGATCCGTCATACACTGAATCACCGTGACACGCCACCACCGTTACTGCCAATCGACAGCAATCACCACCACCGTTGTACTCTGTCAGCATTTACACTGACAACAGCCACAGCTATCGTTCGACTCACGAACAGATGCCCTTGCAAATCTTGCTCTCTCGACCCTTGGCCGACAGCACTGTTGAAGACAAACATCGATATCATCGCACCAATTCTGGCGAGTATCATCAATCTGTCACTGGAATCTGCGACGGTACCATCTGAAATGAAACATGCGCTGGTCACGCCACTGCTCAAGAAGACTGGTCTTGATGCAAATGACATTACGAACTACCGCCCTATATCCAATCTCAGCTTTGTGTCAAAGTTATTGGAGAGGCATGTCGCGGCTGACCTTCGCCGCTACATTGACGAAAACAAACTGCTTGACCCGTTCCAGAGCGCGTATCGTCCGCACCACAGCACCGAAACATTACTCATGCGTATTCACGACGATATCATACAGGCACTCGACTGTCGAAAAGGAGTAATACTCGTCCTTCTTGATCTTACTGCTGCTTTCGACACTGTGGACCATGGTATACTACTCGGGCAAATGAAATCCATCGGCATCCGTGACTCGGCGCTGGCGTGGGTGGTATCTTACTTGTCGGACAGAACACTGGAGATAAAAATCGGCGATGCCATTTCTCGCCGGCAACTGTTGAGCTATGGTATGCCTCAGGGATCGGTTCTTGGTCCCTTACTGTTCACAATGTACTGTATTCCAATCACTGCCATATTCGCTAAACACCGCTTGAAATACCACACGTACGCCGATGACACTCAACTCTGTGTTTATTTCCCACGTGATCAGCCCCGTGACGCAGACAATGCTACCCGCCGTATCGAACAATGCACCATCGACATAAAACGTTGGATGGCGAACCATCAACTGTTACTAAATGAGGCAAAGACCGAAACAATTGTCTTCTACGCACCTAACACCAAAGCGCCTCCTGCGATTACGAGAGTCGACGTGTGTGGGTGTGACATAACGCCTCAGCCGACAGTACGAGACATCGGCGTTTTCTTGGACAGTGGGCTGGATATGTCGGTGCAAGTTGCTCGTACGTGCCAGGCGGCATATTTCCAGCTGCACAACATCGTCAAGATACGACATTGCTTGACCGTTGATGCATGTAAAACCATCGTTCATGCTCTAGTGACCTTAAAGCTGGACTACGGTAATGCGGTGTTGTTTGGCATCAACGAGCGATTGCTGCAAAAATTGCAACGGGTGCAAAATTCAGCGGCGCGTGTAGTAACGCAGCAACGACGCCGAGATCACCTCCACATCACGCCTGTGTTGATCGCACTACACTGGTTGCCCATTCGATGGCGTGTAATATACAAAATACTGGTGTTGACTTTCCGAGCGATGCACGACCACGCGCCCGAATACATCGATGACATGATTGTTGAATACATGCCGGGCCGCCAGCTTCGCTCCGCCGGAAGCCGACTCCTGCGAGTACCCCGCCACAATTTAGAACGATATGGTCGGCGTGGTTTTTCAGTGACGGCACCGCGCCTGTGGAATGGTCTGCCGGACTGTCTGCGCCTGATAGACTCTCTTGAACTTTTTAAGTCACATTTAAAAACATATCTTTTTAAAGCCGCATTTGTCGACTACTTGTAGTATGTACTATATTACATTTATCTTAGTCATAATTATAGGCTTTGTTTTTCAATATTAATTTATTATCTTATTTTATTATTAATTATTGACTTATCCTATTTTATTATTAATTTATTAGTTTACTTTACTAGTAATTTATTATGGATAAGTTAGGCTTATACATTACGAATTTTAGAAGCCTTACATTTTCTCCATACTAATTTACGTATCTTATGTAATATATTTACTATGTAAGCTAAAACATATGTATATTTATATTGTAACAATGTTGTATTTTTATGCGCCTCTGAGCATAATTATATTCCGGATTAATAAAATTATTATTATTATTATTATTATATTATTTAGAACATTGCAGTGTGGTCAGTCCAACTACACGTGGGGCGCGGTGATGTAGTGTTTAGAACATTGCAGTGTGGTTAATTCGACTACACGTGGGGCGCGGTGATGTATAGTGTGTAGAACATTGCAGTGTGGTCAGTCCAACTACTCGTGGGGCGCGGTGATGTAATGTTTAGAACATTGTAGTGTGGTTAATCCGACTACACGTGGGGCGCTGTGATGTAGTGTTTAGAACATTATAGTGTGGTCAATCCGACTACACGTGGGGCGCGGTGTTGTACTGTTAAGAAAAATGCAGTGTGGTCAATCCAACTACACGTGGGGCGCGGTGATGTATAGTGTGTAGAACATTGCAGTGTGGTCAGTCCAACTACTCGTGGGGCGCGGTGATGTAATGTTTAGAACATTGTAGTGTGGTTAATCCGACTACACGTGGGGCGCTGTGATGTAGTGTTTAGAACATTACAGTGTGGTCAATCCGACTACACGTGGGGCGCGGTGATGTATAGTGTGTAGAACATTGCAGTGTGGTCAGTCCAACTACTCGTGGGGCGCGGTGATGTAATGTTTAGAACATTGTAGTGTGGTTAATCCGACTACACGTGGGGCACTGTGATGTAGTGTTTAGAACATTACAGTGTGGTCAATCCGACTACACGTGGGGCGCGGTGTTGTACTGTTAAGAACAATGCAGTGTGGTCAATCCAACTACACGTGGGGCGCTGTGATGTATAGTGTGTAGAACATTGCAGTGTGGTCAGTCCAACTACTCGTGGGGCGCGGTGATGTAATGTTTAGAACATTGTAGTGTGGTTAATCCGACTACACGTGGGGCGCTGTGATGTAGTGTTTAGAACATTACAGTGTGGTCAATCCGACTACACGTGGGGCGCGGTGATGTATAGTGTGTAGAACATTGCAGTGTGGTCAGTCCAACTACACGTGGGGCGCGGTGATGTAATGTTTAGAACATTGTAGTGTGGTTAATCCGACTACACGTGGGGCACTGTGATGTAGTGTTTAGAACATTACAATGTGGTCAATCCGACTACACGTGGGGCGCGGTGTTGTACTGTTAAGAAAAATGCAGTGTGGTCAATCCAACTACACGTGGGGCGCGGTGATGTATAGTGTGTAGAACATTGCAGTGTGGTCAGTCCAACTACACGAGGGGCGCGGTGATGTATAGTGTGTAGAACATTGCAGTGTGGTCAGTCCAACTACTCGTGGGGCGCGGTGATGTAATGTTTAGAACATTGTAGTGTGGTTAATCCGACTACACGTGGGGCGCTGTGATGTAGTGTTTAGAACATTACAGTGTGGTCAATCCGACTACACGTGGGGCGCGGTGTTGTACTGTTAAGAAAAATGCAGTGTGGTCAATCCAACTACACGTGGGGCGCGGTGATGTATAATGTGTAGAACATTGCAGTGTGGTCAGTCCAACTACTCGTGGGGCGCGGTGATGTAATGTTTAGAACATTGTAGTGTGGTTAATCCGACTACACGTGGGGCGCTGTGATGTAGTGTTTAGAACATTACAGTGTGGTCAATCCGACTACACGTGGGGCGCGGTGTTGTACTGTTAAGAAAAATGCAGTGTGGTCAATCCAACTACACGTGGGGCGCGGTGATGTATAGTGTGTAGAACATTGCAGTGTGGTCAGTCCAACTACTCGTGGGGCGCGGTGATGTAATGTTTAGAACATTGTAGTGTGGTTAATCCGACTACACGTGGGGCACTGTGATGTAGTGTTTAGAACAGTACAGTGTGGTCAATCCGACTACACGTGGGGCGCGGTGATGTATAGTGTGTAGAACATTGCAGTGTGGTCAGTCCAACTACTCGTGGGGCGCGGTGATGTAATGTTTAGAACATTGTAGTGTGGTTAATCCGAATACACGTGGGGCACTGTGATGTAGTGTTTAGAACATTACAGTGTGGTCAATCCGACTACACGTGGGGCGCGGTGTTGTACTGTTAAGAAAAATGCAGTGTGGTCAATCCAACTACACGTGGGGCGCGGTGATGTATAGTTTGTAGAACATTGCAGTGTGGTCAGTCCAACTACTCGTGGGGCGCGGTGATGTAATGTTTAGAACATTGTAGTGTGGTTAATCCGACTACACGTGGGGCGCTGTGATGTAGTGTTTAGAACATTACAGTGTGGTCAATCCGACTACACGTGGGGCGCGGTGTTGTACTGTTAAGAAAAATGCAGTGTGGTCAATCCAACTACACGTGGGGCGCGGTGATGTAGTGTTTAGAACATTGCAGTATGGTCAATCCGACTACACGTGTGGCGCGGTGATGTAGTGTTTACAACATTGCAGTGTGGTCAGTCTGACTACACGTGGGGCGCGATGATGTAGTGTTTAGAACATTGTAATGTGGTCAGTCCGACTACACGTGGGGCGCGGTGGTGTAGTGTTTAGAACATTGCAGTGTGGTCAGTCCGACTACACGTGGGGCGCGGTGGTTTAGTGTTTAGAACATTGCAGTGTGGCCAGTCCGACTACACGTGGAGCGCGGTGATGTAGTGTTTAGAACATTGCAGTGTGGTCAGTCCGACTACACGTGGGGCGCGGTGATGTAGTGTTTAGAACATTGCACTGTGGTCAGTCCTACTACACGTGGGGCGCGGTGATGTAGTGTTTAGAACATTACAGTGTGGTCAATCCGACTACACGTGGGACGCGGTGATGTAGTGTTTAGAACATTGTTGTGTGGTCAGTCTGACTACGCGTGGGACGCGGCGATGTAGTGTTTAGAACATTCGACTCTCAACTGATCGAGAGAATCCGGGTTAAGATCATGTTGCTGCCGTTTCGATGCTTGGCAATTTCGTTCACCACACGTTGCTTCAGTTCACTCATCAGTATGTACACGAGTACCTTACTGTGGTGGCTTTGGCGGCTATATGTGACTTATTCTTCGCGAAGTAATTGAACCTTAACTGAATGCTTCCGGAGACGTTCATGTAATGTTCGAATGGACAGGTCTGCCACGGGGCGAAGTGTAGAGCGCTCTCAACCAGTGCCGGCTTCCGGACAGGGCAGATTGGGCAGTTTTTGCAGTTCCCCAGGGGCCTCCACAAAACAGATTATATGCTGGCCTCCCTCCACCAAACCTTTTGGGTCATGGTCCCATGGCTTTGGGTTCAAATAAATGCAGCTGATGAAAATCCTGTTGTGCCTCTGCATAGCAGCGTGCCAACTGGGAACTAACGGGTGATTAAAGTAAGTGATCTACGTGTTCGAGAGTAGTAAACCAAGACAATAACCATAGTAAACAAAATAAATGAACTAAACATTATGGTACAAGATATTAACCCTCACATAATAGGTATAACCGAATCCTGGATCACCACCGATATATCAGATGCCGAATTGGGACTGGCAGGATATGTAATGTTTAGGAAAGATAGAATAGGAAGAAAGGGAGGTGAAGTTATTTTATATATTAAAGAATCTATCCAGGCTAATGAAATAAAATTAGAAAGAGAAGCAGATTGCGAAGAAGCTGTTTGGTGTAACATAGTTACAGGAAACTCAACGTTAACAGTTGGGTTAGTTTATCGAAGTCCAAACATAAGCATAGAAGATAATGAAAAAATACAAAACGCTATAAGGGAAGTAAGCAAACGGGACTGTATTATTATGGGGGATTTTAACCAGGGGCATATACAACGGAAATCTCTACAGAGCATGGGGAGTGAGGACCACAAGTTTTTAGTTTTAGTTCAAGATACTTTCCTTTCTCCACAAGTGCTAGAACTAACCAGGGGTGAGAGTTTTGTCCTCACAGAATGAATTAGTTGACAATGTCAATATATGTGAGCCACTGGGGAGCAGTGATCACAACCAGATACATTTTACCATCAAAGTAAAATCAGAAAGGAATAGTAAAAGCAGTATAGGAGAAATTTCCAGAAAGGAAGATATAAGGACATGAGGAAGTATTTAGCATAGATAGACTGGAATAACACACTGAAGAAGAAGACAGCAACAGAATGCTGGTATATAGTAAAGAGTGAAATTAAATGCATAGTCGATCAATTTGTACCCTTCAAAAAACAAGGCAAACGGTCCAAAAAGAAACACTTATCGAAAGAAGCCATTAGAAAAATTAAGTGTACACAAATGATGTGGAAGTCATATAGATGTACTGGAAATAATGAAGACTACAACAGTTATAAAGAAGCACTTAACCAAGCTACAGCTGAAATTAGAAATTAAAAGAGAAGCTATGAACAACAATTAGCTAGTAATATAAAACATGACAGTAAGAGTTTTTATGCGTATGTTCGAAGCAAACAGAAAGTTCAAGATAAGGTCGGTCCTCTAGAAGATAGTGCTGGAAATATAATATCAGAGGGATTCTTAATGGCAGAAGACCTGAATGAGTCCTTTAGTTCAGTGTTTACCAGGGAAGATATTAGTTCACTGCCAGCACCAAAGGCTAAGTTCAATGGGGCAGATTCAGACTATTTAGGACAAATAATTGTAACCCCGGAAACTGGAAATCGGTATTGAGTGGGGTACCACAGGGATCAGTACTAGGACCTATATTATTCTTAATATATATCAACGATTTGGATGATGAAATAATAAGCAAGGTGTTGAAATTTGCGGCTGATACAAAAGTGTTTAGAAGGATTAAAAGTGATGAAATAGACAACATTTACAAGATGATCTTGACAAGTTGATCAAATGGTCTGAAAAGTGGCAAATGCTGTTCAATTTTGGGAAATGTAATTGCCTCCACGCAGGACATGGGAACGAATATGTAGAATATACAATGGGGGTACTGTACTAAGTACTACAGTAAAAGAAAAGGATTTAGTGTTAACCATTAGTGCTGATATGAAGGTTTCAGAGCAGTGCGGAATTGCAACTTCAAAGGGAAATAAAATCCTTGGATTAATTAGGCGAAACATAACGTATAAGAAAAAAGAGCTAATAATACCGCTGTACAAAACAATAGTTAGGCCACATTTAGAATATTGTATTCAAGCGTGGAGGCCATATCGCAGGAAGGACATTTCATTCCCTGATCAGCTCAACGACTTTTACAGCAGATTTGACAAGCTTAACTATTCACCAGAGCAGCGCCCACTTCCAGCAGGTACCTCTCTGTCTCCGCCCTTCATAGTCCAGGAAACTGAAGTGAGGAAACTGTTCAGGAGACAGAGCACGCGGAAGGCTTCGGGTCCAGACAACATCTCCACATCTACCCTGAAAAACTGCGCGCCGACCAACTCTCTGCGGTGTTTACGGACATTTACAACTCCTCTCTCCAGCAATGCAGAGTTCCAGTCTGCTTCAAAACTTCCACTATCATACCCATTCCCAAGAAGTCCAACATCACCGGGTTGAACGACTACCGTCCAGTGGCACTGACCTCAGCCGCCACGAAAGTGTTCGAGCGCATAGTACTCAAGTACCTGAAGTCGGTCTCCGACGGCCTCCTGGACTCGCACCAGTTTGCGTATCAAGCAAACAGATCAGTAGACGATGCGGTAGCTTTAGGTCTGCATCACATTCTGAAGCACCTAGAGAGACCAGGTATCTATGCCAGGATCCTGTTCATTGACTTCAGCTCAGCATTTAACACTATCATCCCATTCATGCCGTTCAATAAACTTTCATTGTTGAATGTACATCCTGCCATATGCCACTGGGTCCTTAACTTTCTTCTTCACAGGCCTCAATCTGTCAGAGTCAACAACTCTATCCCCAGACCTCTTATCCTAAATACAGGTGCCCCACAAGGTTGTGTGCTATCCCCCTTCCTGTTTACTATCTTCACAAATGACTGTGTCTCCGTGGACCAATCGGTCCTTGTGATCAAGTTTTTCGATGACACTACTGTGGAGGGCTGCATTGAGAATGCGAATGAGACGTCATACAGGGAGGAAGTTCAGAGAATGGCTAGGTTGGCTAGTGTGCGGATAACAATCTCGAATTGAACGTTTTAAAGACTAAAGAAATTATTGTTGATTTTCGTAAAAAGAAGACTCCCATCCACCCTCTTTCGATAAATGGCGTGGAGGTCGAGCAGGTTGAATCTTTTAGATTCCTTGGAACAACAATTTCAAATGATCTCAGCTGGTGCACAAACACACTGTGCATTACAAAAAGGCACAAAAACGCCTGTTCTTCCTGAGGCAGCTCAGGAGATTCGGCATTGCTCAGGAGATTATGATACGATTCTACCGCGCAATCATTGAAAGTATCCTCACTTTCTCGATTGTAGTGTGGTTTGGCCGCGCCGGTCAGGAGGAGAAACAACGGCTACAAGTTATCGTAAAGGGCGCATCTAGAATCAGGGCGCGAGTTGCCATCCATTGAATCTACCCTACCAACCCAGCCAACCATCTCTTTGAACTTCTTCCCTCTGGCAAACGCTATAGAAGTATTAAGACAAGGACCACTAGATTTATAAATAGTTTTTATTCGCAAGCTGTGAGTCACTTGAACCGTGAGATGCCATGATACTGTTTTCAGTCGGTTTAGATTATATGTCGCCATGCTAAATTATTTATTAATTATTTTTTTAGTTATGTATTTATTGTTATTATTTATTTATTTATTTATTATTTATTAACTTGACTACATGTAAGTACATACTTTTTAACTGTCAGCTTAGTTTTTATATCGTCAGCTAATTTATTTATACATTTATTTATTATTTATTTAACTACACGTATACTTTTTAACTTTTTAGGTAACGTTCAGACTATATTAATATTATGTTATTAAGTTCACTTTATGTCAATAGATGTACGACTGTCTTAAAATATGTTGGCAGTTGGCCTTGGTTTAAATTTATACTAGTTTTAGCTTCTGATTGTATATTTTGCGTGTGCATGATGGGGGGCTGGGGAGACAAGCGTGCATGTATGTTGACGCCACAACGCCAAGAATTCCTCTTACATTTGAAATGCTACTTGGTAATAAACAGTCTAAATCTGAATCTGAATCTGAAAAGGACATAGATATGGTAGAAAGAGTACAGAGGAGAGCAACTAAAATGATACCAAAACTGAGGGATCTTAGTTACGAAATACGCCTAAAATGCGGCTTAACAACACTAGAGACCAGGAGATTGAGAGGAGATCAGATAGAAGTGTTTAAAATAATGAATGGTTATGAAAATATTGATAAAAATATTTTTTCTCAGTTAAGAAAGATAGAAGGACTAGAGGACGTGAAGTTACATTAGCAAAGGAGCAGTGTAGATTAGATATAAGAAAGTTCTCATTTTCACAAAGGACTGTAAATGAATGGAACATATTACCTGCTGATTGTGTGGGTGCTAGTAGCGTGAATATGTTTAAAAATAAAATTGACACATACCTCAGAAGGGCGGGACACACTTAGATAAAAGGGTCGGACTCTCGATAAGCCAAAGGGCTTCCTTGTCCACCTGCCACCTAGAGTTAATTCTCTGTTAAAGGCAACATTTTACACACATTTTGCACTGATCGACTCAAATATGATACTGATGAATGCATTCGTATTGAGTTGAATTGTCCAAGAAGTTCAAAATTAATGAAAGCTATGGCACAAGCAGAGGACAAGTCCTTATGTATAAGTGTATAGTTAATACACATGTTAATGTCAGAATAACACTTGGTATCTGTCTTGTGCTGATGATCACCAACTGCAGTGGCTCAACTATCTAGTACAAATGATATTATGTTGTGCGTCACGTCTCTATCTGCAGACACTATATTTTCAAAATCAAACAGAACTACAAATGTTCAGGGTTGGCATTCAAATGCAAATGCACTGCAAACGTCACTGCCCCATTTGAATGCGCATTTGATTACATGTCATTCAAACACGCATGCAATGTGTGCACTTGCCATTGTTAACTATCGTGGTCAAAGTACGTGAATAGTATATTTCAACTGTCTCACAGGTGACGATACTGTGACGATAGTGTTCACTGTTCCGCACCTGCCTCCTTGCGTCTTACCAGTAGGTCATCACTCATCAGGGTTGGTCACAAACGTAAATCCATTAGCAAAATGGTAATTTACAGGTTAATTTACAGGTTTAAACCAATCCAAGCAGCATGAACCAAGAGCAACAGTTATCACAGAAACAGGCAGTCCCCAGTTGGTAGGTTAACGATGATTGTCCTCTCTTGAAACAGAGAACAATTATGCCTATGCGTGGATCTTAAGCTCGTTCCGGTTAGTTGTTTTGTTATTCTACTGTCGCTACTTACTGCGACTAGAGAGAAGGTAACAACACAGTGGTGGCCCCTGGAGAGTGGCTGACTGCTTCAATGTTTCGGCGACAGGTATCAAATCATATCACAAACAATGGTCCACAAAACGAAATAACCTAGAAAGAAGTAAGTGGACGTCAGCACGGAGGGCGACACACTGCCGCAGGCCACCAGATGTAGTGTATTGATATATGGACATGCTTCAAGAGTTCTGCTGGTCGTCTAACGGAATCAAACTGGTGCACCTACGGTTGTACGTTCCTCTAAAGTTAATATCTTCGGAAGCATGCCGTTGTTGTTCAAAGAACTGTCGTTATTACTGTCATATAGATATAGCTGCTGCCCAGTTCCCATCTTCCACGGGTCCGTCTTGTGATGTCAAATGAACAATGTTTTTTTTTAAATTATAGTTTCTTTGGCTAAATTGAACCGTATAAGTGATGAGTTTGCAAAAATGAGTTTATTCTCATCCGAACCATCGCGATATAAAATAAATGTCAGCGATCAAACTTTTCAAGACCTTAATTATATGATATATATAACGTCCAATAGTTATTATAATGCCACTGCCCCGATAAGAGCACTCTCGTCAATCTAAACCTATCCCCTTCGAACAATCCTTTCTATCGGTCACGGTGTTGTCCCAAAGCAATTATATACCAAGCTTAGTCACTCAGCGATCCGCCATTTTGAATTTGAACGGGTAGCGTATACAATATCATTACGTTCACACATGAATAACAGAGGGCGCTGCGCGAGTGACCATGCTTCGTATATAATTGCTTTGGTTGTCCTCATCTCGAAGTAGACGCGTTCGCTAAACGAAGCGATACGAAACACATCAGACCACTTGGACGTCGTCTGTTCTCAATAAAACAAACACGTCACGTGATGACGTCATCGACGTTTGGTGACGTTTACGTCGAAGTGCAGCAGCGACGTCGCGTAAACACGCACGCACGGGCGGTGCAGCAGGTCCGCACGCCAAAGTGTGCCATAATATGTACGTGCCATAATAAGTAAACTGTTTATGCTTCGGTTATGGCTATCTATTTTTTATAAATACACTAATTTTTATTGTTTAGTTTTTGTGGTACCACGGGGTATGTACAACTTGTTTTGATGAACTTATAAAGCGCCTTAGAGCCGTTTAGGTTGAAGAGGACTCGATCAAAATTTTTATATTATTATCCCTCTCAGATTTTTGTATTTGTTGATTTGTTGTGGAACTCCAGTCTTCCCGGAAAAGAAGAACGTCTCCAGAATTGTAGGTTTTTAGGTACAATTGGAGATTTTTGATAAGTTTCAATGGGTGCACTTAAACAAGTACAATATTTAGTACTTATGATGCATATAGTAAATTTGCGTACACTTAAAAAGCACTTGTACTGATGATTCTTAAGTAAGTTTGCAAAAAAATCGAAAATACTTGTACTGTAATTTAGTACTTTTCAAAAGTATTTAAATTTTCAAGTTCTTTTCAAGTATTAACTAAACCTTGGTTCCCTAACCTTTAAATAAGATCAAACGTATGGCATGCAATACTTTACCGATGAAAATATATGTGTATAGTTGAAGTTACACCTTCTTAATAAGCTTTGAGATGCGATGCATAACTAGAGCACACCACAGGTCATCAGCAAGATGCAATATATATATTTTGTGCCTTGGTTTTAATGTTGGTCGTTGCAGACGTGCCAGCTCCCCACAGCTGAGACGAGGACTGAGAGAGCTATGTCAGAGCGAACTGGATATTCACCACAACTCTTTTGTTAGAAAGTTACCAGGTAAGATATATGAAAGTCTTCTTTCAGCGTGCTAACGTCTCGCAAACCAAGGGACACGTTTTTTGTCTTTGACGACTCCTTCGTCCAGTAAAAAATATCACAATCCAAGCATTCTTCTTAAAGTGTTCAAGACTTGGGAAATATTCAAGGAATGCCTCTTTCATAAAACGTATGTGCGGCATGATATCTTCTTCGTTCTCTTCAAGTGGTGTTGACAGTTTTGAAAACATGGCTACCTCATTAATCTGAACTTCATGTTGGTAACCTTGTTTTGAGCTGTGAGAATATTCACCACTTTTTTTGTGAGCGGTTCTGCTAATTGATCTCACAAAAAGAAGTGCAATATGGCCAAGCTTTATAATAAATGTAAAACCTCTATGTTTGACATCGCTACCTGAAATGTTGGTATATAGCGGTTCTCCCTTTCCATGAACATGATGATTGTGTTCTTTTAATTCGAACACACCATGAAAGACTGTCCCCATGATAACCAACGATCTTCCCCGTGGAAGAATAACACTGACATCGGCTCCAACTTCTTCACAATCTCTTACTATGCTGGTATTCGTGACACTCCGAGGTAAACAGTTCAAAGAACAAACAGTCCTATCTTATCAAGTCGCTTTTCGTGTACAAACACCGAGAGATTTGTTAAAACTGCTGCAACTAAAACGGCGTTATCCAAAAGCCGCCGAGAGGCAATTTCCTCGGTAGTGACCTAAAGTGATATCTGGTTCCCCTGTCTCCCTTGTTCCTCTCCGATTGTAAGGGAGTTATGTTATCCAGTATGAGGCGTTCTTAACTCCCGGTACGTCATTCCATGACATATCTTCAATGTAATGCAGAAGCATTGTCGTGATGAATTAATTACTTAAGAATTCATACTTTAGAAAGCGTGTGTTACCCCCCGAAAATTCCCAAATTACCCCCAAGGGTTAAATACCGCTGCTATACATATAGTGTTTTAGAGCCAAATTAAGTTGAAAACAGTCTAGGTCTAGAGTGTGAATGTTTTGAACTTGCTACACCAGCGCCTCTTCTACGAAAGGTTGGACGCGGTATGGGAGAACTTGAGAACCTGTACGCTGGTTGAGTGGGGTCGTTTTGCGACATGTGGCTGCAGGCTCACCAAAAATCTCGTACGACACCCCGTTAAAACCTTCAACAGCACTCACATTGAGGCTCACCAAAACATTTTTACTGCAGCCCTCATGAAACCTCCAACAACACCTAACTGAAACCTCCAACAAACCCCATTGAAACCTCCAACAAGACCCCATTGAAACCTCCAACAAGACCCCATTAAAACCTCCAACAACATCCCCATGAAACCTCCAACAACACCCTATTGAAACCTCCAACAAATTCCCCTTGAAACCTCCAACAACTCCCCATTGAAACCTCCAACAACTCCCCATTGAAACCTCTAACAAAACCACCTTGAAACCTCTAACAAAACCACCTTGAAACCTCTAACTGCACCCCTTGAAGACCCCGACAGTATCCCACTTCAGACTCACACAAACTCCAACTCGTCTATTCAAGCGGAACGCTTTTATCTCACCGAGGGAGTGAACCCCCAGTCTACGGCCCTGAGAACGGTAACCGTTTTTATGTAGATAACATACTGGCTAAATGCAGGTCGAACTCAAAGTGTTACCATGTGATTATTATGTTGCTGTGTTGATCATTATTATAATAATTGTACATGCGTCTTGTGACACTAACGTACGCTGCATTGTCTCATGATGTTCGGAGTTGCTTTTCAAAGAGGTGCGACATGTTGTACACAATGATCTGCACATACACATAAATTACACACACTCCACACGCACATATTCGCGAGATGCACACCGACGCGCGCACACATTCACGCGCGCACAAAACACGCACACACACATGCAAACGCACACAAATACACGCACGTACGTACGCATGCACGCGCGCATCCGCGCACACACTCGTATGCCATGTATGCCCGCGCGCACGCACACATGCACGTGCACACAAGTACTCGCATGCCGCACACATACAAAGACACACAAACACACGCACACATACGCAAGAATGGAGATTGGAAGTCCTGGGTATCCTTGTTTGGGATGTGGAGAAGTACTAAAAACAAACGGCAAGGCAGTCGTGTGTGACGTTTGGTGACGCTGGAACTACACACATTGTGGTGACATATCAGCACACGCGATGCATGTGCCATACGATTCGTGGTAAGCTGTGGTATTTTGGATGAACCGCGGGGTCACAGCGTTTCTGGCTGGAGATTACCTACCCTTGCAAGATCTGCTGCGGAACTCCATACCACATGACGCTAACTCTGACCAGTTTCAATATTTTTAAGGAAGGGTTTGCATAATCATCATGTTCATGGAAAGGGAGAACCGCTATATACCAACATTTCAGGTAGCGATGTAAAACATAGAGGTTTTACATTTATTATAAAGCTTGGCCATATTGCACTTCTTTTTGTGAGACCAATTAGCAGAACCGCTCACAACAAAGTGGTGAATATTCTCACAGCTCAAAACAAGGTTACCAACATGAAGTTCAGATTAATGAAGTAGCCATGTTTTCAAAACTGTCAACACCACTTGAAGAGAACGAAGAAGATATCATGCCGCACATACGTTTTATGAAAGAGGCATTCCTTGAATATTTCCCAAGTCTTTAACATTTTAAGAAGAATGCTTGGATTGTGATATTTTTCACTGGACGAAGGAGTCGTCAAAGACAAAAAAACGTGTAACTTTCTAACAAAAGAGTTGTGGTGAATACCCAGTTCGCTGGTGAATACCCAGACATAGCTCTCTCAGTCCTCGTCTCAGCTGTGGGGAGCTGGCATGTCTGCAACGACCAACATTAAAACCAAGGCACAAAATATATATATTGCATCTTGCTGATGACCTGTGGTGTGCTCTAGTTATGCATCGCATCTCAAAGCTTATTAAGAAGGTGTAACTTCAACTATACACATATATTTTCATCGGTAAAGTATTGCATGCCATACGTTTAATCTTATTTAAAGGTTAGGGAACCAAGGTTTAGCTAATGTTATATTTTACTAATAAATATATCAATTATGCAACTAAATGTTCTTTAAAAATGTCATTTCCGCGAGTTTGGTGTTTTAAAATGGAGGGGTAATTACGATTTTGTTGGCTCGCTCAAGGGGTAACAGAGGTAAAAAGATTAACTACTGCCGTTGTATAGGATGCCCTAGAAACTCTGCTTTCAACTTAATTTCAGAGTGTTGTTAATTTGGGTATAGTTTTGAAAATCTTACACCGCTCGACGGCCATTGCTTCGTCACGTGACATTGCGGTTCATGTGACGCTTGTATCATTTTGGACAATCGTATTGAAACCTGCATGGAAACTACTGCGTAGTTTTATCGATAATTTCACCGGAACTAAATATCACATCTGCACAATGGTGCACCAGCTAGACGATGTATATTGTTATATGATGACTTGTTTATGGTATCCTTAGACAAATGTGTCGAATTCCAAATATCTACCCGACTTGAGCTCACTAGCAGACTGTTTATATTGTTTACTGTTCGAAGTTGATAAACGGATCAAATCAACACGCATCTAGTTACGTACTAGATGACTTGCTGTCCGGCTTGTTTTCAGACCAACCAGACTTACGCGCGTGATAATGACAATGACAATGACAATGAGTTTTATTTCTCTACGACCCCTTGCGGAGTGTGAGATAATTTTTCTCTCTACAGTACATTTTAATAGAACATATTGTAATCTTAAGAACTTCTAAACTTATATTGTATAAATCGTATTTATAGTATGTAAAGCATAAACAACACACAATGCATAAAACGTTGTGTGTGTGTGTGTGTGTATGTGTGTTTGTGTGTGTGTGTGTGTGTGTGTTTGTTTGTGTGTGTTTATCTGTGTGTGTGTGTGTGTGTGTGTGTGTGTGTGTGTGTGTGTGTGTGTGTGTGTGTGTGTGTGTGTGTGTGTGTGTGTGTGTGTGTGTGGTGTGTGTGTGTGTGCGCGCGCGCGCGCGTGCGAACGAGCGTGTGTGAGCGCGTGCGTGTCTGTGTACGACCGTTCCTATTTCATGAAGCAGAAGGCTCGAATCATTTACTTAATGGTTTAAATTAGTAATCCTAAAATTTGTGATATGGTTAGTGATAATTATGGCTAGTTAGTACGTATAGTGGACTCTTGTACAAACCGAAGCATATTATTCTCCTTCCCCGTCTTCCCTCCCTCCGACTCAGTGCCGGATTTAGGACAGGGCAGACTAGACAGTTGTCCATCATCCATGGGAACGAAGATGAACAATATAAATTGGGGGGTACTGTACTAAGTACTGTGTGGGTGCTAGTACCGTGAACTTGTTTTAAAATAAAATCGACACATACCACAGAAGGGCGGGATACACGTAGATAAAAGGGTTGGACTCTCGATAAGCCAAAGGGCTTCCTTGTCCACCTGCCATCTAGAGTTAATTCTCTGGGTGGCAATCTTGTTAAATCTGGTTAATGAGTGTAGAATATAACGTTTTCAGTATCTGCTGTGTGTGTGTGTGTGTGTGTGTGTGTGTGTGTGTGTGTGTGTGTGTGTGTGTGTGTGTGTGTGTGTGTGTGTGTGTGTGTGTGTGTGTGTGTGTGTGTGGTGTGTGTGTGTGTGTGTGTGTGTGTGTGTGTGTGTGTGTGTGTGTGTGTGTGTGTGTGTGTGTGTGTGTGTGTGTGTGTGTGTGTGTGTGTGTGTATGTGTGACTTCTGTATCTTAAGACATACATTCTGAAGTAGAATCGCTATATGATGCAGAGTTGTGTTTTTAGTTTTAAAAAAGTGGTGTTGTGCTGTGAAGTCCATGTTGTATAGTGTGCATTATGTATATGTCACAGTGAGAACTATTGTGAGAGGATGACCGGCTATTGTCCTAAATCTGGCGCTGCTTCAAGAATATTATGCAAAACTGCTTGGTCAGTGCCTTTTACTCTATTTCTGGGTCAGCTGTACTTATCGGGCCAGTGCGTAACCCGAGCTGCTTACTAAAGCTCCGGGTCTAGCCAGTCAACCCTTCAATGTGTTAGAGAAGAGCTCCTTTCTTAGAAGGCTTCACATAATGTAAACATAGAACGGTAGCATCCCGTGTGAGTGAGTTAATTATATGGCAAAGTTATTGTGACAGCCGACGACGACGCATCGGCGACAAACTGGCTTTGGTAGACCTTGGGGACACGGGGGGCGGTGAACGGGGGTTGTCGTTTAACCCTTGGTCCCGTTTCAGTTGCATCCAGTCGTGTATGTTACTGGCCCGGGATAACACCAGTCCCTTGGTTCGTTTGACGCATGCAGTGTGACAGTCGTCGCACTCGTCAACAGAGGAAAGCTGCAGTACGCGAGTAATCCAAACAAGGCGACTTCTGCACATTAAGACATGGCGGTGGACAATCAGACCTTGTGGAGGTTTCTCCTAGCTGGAGTGTCGAACATGTCAGCGGCCGCAGGTGAGTGAGACGCGGGAAAGGTGATGGATCTAGGTGCGGAATACAAACGACCTAGGCAACACGATTATCTGTGTCATTGTAGCATTAAGAAGACGCTATCGTCGAAAAACAAGTGCAGAAATATATTGCGTAGTAACGTCGTCGATATGCGTGCGATAGTGTACGTGTCACTGTGCGTGAGTACGCGTGTGTGGTAGTATATGTGTATGAGTACGTACGTACGTACGTACGTACGTACAATACATACCTACCTACGTGCACACACGCGACACGTGACACACGCACGCATGCGTGCATTTGTTAGTCATTGTAGTAATATCATGCATGCACACACGCACGCCTGCACAAGCGCGCGTGCACGCACACACGCGGACACTAACTCCCTTATAATTATTAGCAAAACTACCAATCACCTGACGGGGTACAATGGTTGATGATAGCCGTGATAGCAGTATTTACCAAATGTTAGAAAACACACAGCATCGTTACATAAACACCATAACGCGCTCGCGGATACTCGTTGTTTGTTCAAAATAACGAATGTCGGAGAGAATGTGAGGTTCACGTCCATCGATAGGTCTTAGTCGTGATAGTGTAGAATTGACAAATAATATTCGTATTGCTATGCTTTTAGCATGAGGGTAGACATAAGCACCATTGTGTCAGTGTCTTCTTCACATTGCCATGTCCACGACGCATGGGGCCGTTTTGCCGAAGTATTTGCCGTGTGCGTGTGGTTCCTGCGTATTTTATGCATGGCGCGCGCAACTGAAGTACCCTTTAAAAGGTTATAATATTTACATAATAATTGTATGGGGTATTTTGATAAATATCTAATAATTGGAGTCGTAGATTACTAGCAAACAGTTTGGCGCCTATAAGTGCAAGCCTATAGGCATACATATGCAAGCTCGACTATAGTTAGAATATCATCTACTAGCTTATACCCACCCATGGAATATCAAACCAAGGGCAGCTGTTATCACCATTACAGTGTCTGGCCCACAGAGGGGTGGTCTATCCCAGATCTACTACAGCACGCCTTTAACATGGGACACGCGTCTACGCGGTAAAAAAAGTTACGGCGGGTCAGGCTCGGATTTTTATTCGCGCGCACCACAAACACGCACACACGCACACGCGCACACACACACACACACACACTCACACACACGTGTACACAAACACACACACAAACACAAATACACACACACACACACACACACACACACACACACACACACACACACACACACACACACACACACATACATACATACATACATACATACACACACACACACACAGACATACGTGTACACAAACACACACACAAACACACATACACACACACACACACACACACACACACACACACACACACACACACACCTGATGTAGTGATGTTGTGTTAGTTGTAAGTGTTTTACTTATACAGTACAATATATATAGTCAAGTCAGACCAGTCACGCATTGAGAGGGAATGTCCGCTGTGAAACAAGCTTGTATATAAAAAAAATGTTGTTGATTACCATTTGGATGCTCAAACAAATGCCCTGGAATGTTGGTGCATTTACATTTATAGATGTGATTATGTAATGTGTAATTCTTAGCGTCAGGTAAAGGTCTGACACATACCCTCGTCTTTAGTAGGGACACTTATGTGTCCGTTGCAAATGAAGAACAGCAACTTCAGAATATTACAAAACGATATCATTGCGTTTAGCCAAGTTATATTTGGGGCTAACAAAGAGGCATTTCGTTGGCTACGCTAGTAGACGTTCTTTGTATAATAGTTTGACCCGTGACCCGATATGTTTATCGCTGGCGACACGGGTTATGATCTACGATCTTGCACAAAATGCCCGATCCAGGGCCACTCGAGCAGGCTTGATCCAGGGTGAAATGTAAGACATGTATATGTTGTCTTGACATCAACCAGCTATGGCAAAGTAGTCAGTTGCCAAAACGGGTACTTGACATTAAAATATCTAGTCGGTGTGGTGGGCTCAGATGTATAGATTAACCCTGTGAAGACGTGTTAAGATATACGTTTGGTCTTTGTCCTTCATATATACATCAACACAAATACATACATCCATGAATGCATGCATGCACGTATACATACATACATACATACACACACATACATACATACACACACGCACGCACGCACGCACGCACACACACATACATACATACATACATACATACATACATACATACATACATTCACACACTCATACAAACATACACACATACACACATACACACATTGCACACATGCACAGATGCAGACATGCATACACACACAAATACATACATCCATGAATGCATGCATGCACGTATACATACATACATACACACACATACATACATACACACACGCACGCACGCACGCACACACACATACATACATAATACATACATACATACATTCACACACACATACAAACATACACACATACACACATTGCACACATGCACAGATGCAGACATGCATACACACACAAATACATACATCCATGAATGCATGCATGCACGTATACATACATACACACACATACGCACTCACGAATAACGGCGTGCGTCAATATATATTCGGAAAACGTTTCAGAAGCATTATCGGCCATTAGAAAATTTAAACATTCAAATTTAAATAATAGCAATGAACACCATTATAATCTCTGTCTCTCTCTGTCTCTCTCTGTCTCTGTCTCTGTCTCTCTCTCTCTCTCTCTCTCTCTCTCTCTCTCTCTCTCTAACAAGAAACCTGGTGAAAAATTAATGTAATATCGCCTGGTTAATGTTTCTTTCCATTATGAAGATTTCAACTTAGAAGAATTATTATGCTAGGTCATGGGCCAGATATGCCCCTCGTGCACCCCCCCCCCCACAACTCTACCAACCCAAGTTTTTTTTAAGCTTTGGGGTCCCTTGAAGATGATTTCAAGTGAAACAGTGAAAAAGTTAGGTATCACTACCCATTTCCAGCCTATATTGGATGGTACCCTGAAATATCGTATTTCTCATCAATGTCGCGTGGTATTTAATCATCCACACCACAATCGTCATTGTATAGTCATATATGTCTCAATATGTACTTGTAATATGTCAAATTGAAGGTTTTCATCTACTGATCATTATAATAGCATTCAATATATATACTATTATGGCATGTGCCCTAATTAGCATAAAACTATACCCCATTCTCACTCGTGACCGCATAGATGACATCATTATTTTTGTCAAATATATCAATTTCCTTTGATCCTATGGCCTCTTTAAGATTAAAATAATAATGCATAACCCTCTGGAGCATCATATCTTTCATTTGATACCAGAATTGTCTTTCTGTCATTACATATGGATTAGATATGATGCTTCAAAGATAACCGTAGTGTCGCGGATCAAGTGGCGAAAGCAAAGATAACCATGGATATGGATGGCATACATGTCAAAACTGTCTACATTATGTGTGTGTTTTCAGGTATACATTTACGCCAAATTAATTTTAGATGCATAAAACAAAGCACTACATTTTTCATATAATGTACATGTATATTAACATAATGTGGTATCCACAACTCGTGAATTAAGATGTAACAAATGTCAACAGCACAGCCAAATCGAAAGCCAGTATCTCACAATATGATAATTCAGTTTAAAGCGAATTACGTGTGTATGACATTTATTTAGATGCTAGCCATTGATAAAACAAAATGTAGTTAGATGCCAAAAAGGTATTCACATCTTAATTGTATGCATTGACATAGAGTATCTAGGTTGATGTACGGACACTTTCCAAACATTGATAGTTACTTTACCAATTAGTCACATTTTGAAGCTCAGTCATAATCACTGTCACTGTCAGCATATAGTTCCATCCCATCAAAAATGTTCATGTCAGACTCGTCATCATTATCAGTGTGGTCGGAGTCTACCTGAGCTATATCAGCCAGTTCACGTGGCAGCACATCTTCATCATACCAGAGTGGCTCAATGCTTCCACTGCTGATGTTCCAGCCATGGTTTCTGATCACTTTGGGGCCGTCAGGCTCAGGAATATGTGCTCTCTTCCATATGAAAACTTTATAGTTGACTCTTCTGACATGCTGGGTGAGACTGCGATTGCTTGATGGTAGATTGGCCATGTCAATATCAACTGAAGGAATAACACGGTTATCCTTGGCACACAGCCCATTGATACGAATTAGCCTGAAGTCATCAACTTTTGACACCTTTGATGCTCTACCATACGCAGCACAAGTGAAGTTGTCCAGGTCATCAATCCTTTCTTCAGGTAGGTCCCATTTATCTCCCAGCTTCTTGACTACATGAATATATTTCGGAATATTCAGTAGAGGTTTCACTGGTTTGAGTTTGCCAATCCCCCGGAAAGCACTAGTGCTGTCACATCTACTGAAAGCATACAGAACCATCAGAGCCGTAGATTTGTCTTGGCCGAGATCAACTCCTAGTTTGCTGACATCATTCAATCTTTGCTTATTTCCTACGCCAGTGTCAAACAAGATGGTGATGTTTCCAATTGATGCAGCATAGTGCAGAAGAACGAAGAAGATGTCTGAATCTGGGCTCTTCACACGAACGAATCGGTAATTCCTACTCCTCGCGTAATTAACATAGAGAATAACTCTTGAGTCAGTTTCCTTTGATGACTTCAGAAGGGGTAGTTCATGGGTTACTGTCGTCCGGCCATCATTGGAAGTCAGCAGAATGGCATTCTCCTCATATATGAAGATCACTTTCTTTCATGCAGTTTTGATGCGTATCCATCATTCTGCCACAGCTTCAGAAGTAGTTTGATAAACTGACACTTGTTTTCACCATTGAACAAGGATGATTTCCAATCAGGTGGCCTCATGGTTGCCTCTCCTTTCAGAATCAGCTTCTCTCTAGTGTGGCCGACTCCTTCAAGTTCAGCGACCTCTCGTTTTTCCTTGTTTGAGATGGTATCTCAGGACAGTCACCAGATTCCGGCAGATGTCCTAACCAATTGATAGAACAAGTCTCTGTGTGCGGGATGATGTGGGAGCTGCCATCCCAGTTATGACATAACATAACAAATGTTGGAGTGTGTTTGGTACAATAGTGTCAGTTCTGTCACAATCACGGAGAGTTGGTGGCCATTTAAGATCAGATGCTTCAGCAAACTCATTCTGGATAAACTGTCGAATATATGTACCGGGGGTCTTGATAACATCAGTTGATCCCAACTGGAAGGCATGCTTCACGGCTGTGTTGATGTCAATCTGCGAAACATAGACTACGCTTGACTGGAATTTCTCCATATCACAGAAGGACAGACTGCCTTTGAAAGGTTCATGGGTTTCAAGTTTGAGTTTTAATTTCTCACTCCGGCATAATTATGCTCTGTATTCTCTAGATTGGATATGTACACTTGTTGCAGGTCAGCCAATTTCACCATCTTCCGATCATGCAGGACATCCTTCTCCACCATGCAACAGACTATGTCAAATCTTTTTTCATGGGCTTCCATCAAGTTGAACTGGTTAACACGTGCCTCTTCATATGTACTTCGCCATTTCTCTGGTTTTTGCATATAGTTCATGCGGCAATTCTTGTTGAACTTGGCTTCACAAGCAAACATACCGTATTCTTATGAGGAACTTCTCATCCTGTTTTATTTCTGCCATCGTCGCCACAGTCTTATATTCATCAAATTCAAACTGACTCATGCCTTGACTGGTCCATGTGCCTTTCACTTTTACCGCCTTACGACCCTCTGATCCACAGAAAATACAGTCCGACTTGAAGATGATTTTATCACCTTCCGTGGACGTAATGCGGCTCGTACGTTGGGGTGTGGAGGCATCAGATGGTGGTGATGAGGTGGACGTCAACCTGTCCATATTCATGATGAAACGTTTGTAGCATTCCCAATGGAAGCCATGATATTCCATCACTGTGTTGAGGATGATCTTGCACGTGTCCTCCATCCTGTGGGTTGAAGTTGGATGTTCTGAAAGTCTCTTCTCTTTGGTCTCCTGCAATTTTTCCAACTTCTTCTCTGCATCCCACATACCAGACATGAGTTGAAGTTCTCCATATTTTCAGCCCTTTACGTGAACTATACAAGTAGGTTTGACAGTTTGATCACTTGTTCGTTTTCGTTTTAATAGTAAATACACACAAAGGTAGGTATGCAGTATCAGCAGGTCAAAGCAGGTAAAGCTTATAATTTATCATTATCCAACTTAAATAACAGTTTAACTTATCGATATCTGATAAGTTGACCTCAGGTATTCGTATAAGCTGCAATTGAAACTTAAATAATATAATATGAGACTTAAATGATATAATATGAAACTTAAATAATAAAATATGGGATATAACCTTGTGATCTCCGCATACCATGATGAAACATGTAAGGAAACTAGTATTCCAGCTGCAAACGTGTACCTAGATACTGCAAAAGAACGTAAATGACTAATAAAACAACAATATTATAGTCATTTCTTCATTACATTTTAAACAATCCATTGCTGATGGAGTACAATGTATAATAATAAAAAATGCCCTGGGTTACGCCTCTTGATCCACGACACTACGGTTGTCTTTGAAGCATCATATCTAATCCATTTGTAATGACAGAAAGACAATTTTGGTATAAAATGAAATATATTATGCTGCAGGGTGTCATGCATTATTATTTTAATCTTAAAGAGGCCATAGGATCAAAGGAAATTGATATATTTGACAAAAATAATGATGTCATCTATGCGGTCATGAGTGAGAATGGGGTATAGTTATTCTATGCTAATTAGGGCACATGCCATAATAGTATATATATATATATATATATTGAATGCTATTAACAGATGAAAACCTTCAATTTGACATATTACAAGTACATATTGAGACATATACATTGACGATTGCGGTGTGGGTGATTAAATACCACGCGACATTGATGAGAAATACGATATTTCAGGGTACCATCCAAGATAGGTTGGAAATGGGTAGTGAGACCCAACTTTTTCACTGTTACCACTTTAAATCATCTTCATGGGACCCCAAAGCTTAAAAAAACACGGATTGGTAGAGTTGTGGGGGGGTGCACGAGGGGCATATCTGGCCCATGGTCTATACACGGTCACTAGACTTATATTAGTGCTATTTGTTATATTACGTTTCCGCGCAACAAAGAAACTCTGTATTTCTGTTTCATCTACGAAGCAGTGGTGTAGCGTCCGTTCTTCTTATGTAGTGACGAATCCGATCGACGTCATCAAGACCCGCCTGCAACTCGACAATGAGCTGGTGACATCAGGCGACAAGAGAACGCTGGCCGTGTTCGAGAACCGTTACTACCGCGGCATCTTCAGGGGCGGCGTCAGAATCGTGCACGAAGAGGGCGCCCGGGGCCTATATAAGGGGTACGTGTATGCTAACATGTCTATTTTAACGCATTGTATTAGTATAGTTTGTAAAGAATATAACGGGAGATGTGGAGGTAATAGGAGAAAAAAACGACCAACACTGGGATGGGAGGACTGTGTTGAGAGAGATTTCGAAGGACTGGGAGAGGAATGAATTACGAGCGACATATAGAGGGGATAGAGACGGATATGGAGACTGCAGTGCAAGAACAGTGTGGGGGAGGAACGAAAACAGAATTCAAGGATCGGTATCGACGCCAGCGTCACCCCGGACTGTCAGGAAAAGACGAGGAGAACAACAATCACCTACGAGTGTCGGAAATACGGTTACAGACCAGTTAGTTTAACATCAGTTTTATGCAAATTAATAGAAACGCTTATAAGAGACCAAATGGTGGAATTCCTTGTAAAACACAACTTAAAAATTAATCTCAACATGGGTTCTTACGTCACATCTCGGCATCCCAAAAAGATTGCCAAAAATTTACATATTCGAAAATGCCCGGATGCACAGCATAAAATGTGGAAAGTCTAATTCATTGAATTTGTTTGATTTTTTGGCTTGGTGGACATGGAAATAGATAGCAGGATGTAATATAATATGAATTCAAACAATAGGTGTTTTATTCCTTTTAAAGGCTAGGTTTGTCTAACCAATCTCTTATGTTTTGGACGAAATTACAAAGTGGGTAGACGATGGGTCACCAGTGGATGTTGTCTACTTAGATTTTAAGAAAGCATTTTATAAAGTGTCACATCAAAGATTGTTGCTTAAAGTTAAAACACATAGTATAGGGGATGGTGTGATCAGTTGGAGATTTTTCTTATTGTTCAACACCGATATTCGCGTGTACGTCGCAACTACAATTAATAATAATAATAATTCAAAGCGTCGGTGTGGTATCAGTCTCGTCCTGTGTAGGTTGGTGGCATCACTGCTGCGCGAAGGCAGCTACAGTACGATCCGTCTGGGCGCCTACGAACCGTTCAAGCGCCTGTACGGGGCGACGGACCCCGCTCACACGCCGCTCTGGAAGAAAATCCTCGCGGGCGCCACCTCGGGTGAGACACACGGCGCGTTCTTCTCCGGCGCATTGTTGAACACTGTTGAGCACTGCTGCTGCTGCTGCTGTCACCGTCGTTCAAGTTGTTATCATATAGATGGTGGATTTAGTTGTTACCGTTTAATAATATTATAATCATTATTATCACCATCTTCATAATTCTCATCATCATCATAATAATGTGTGTGATCAGTTGTTTCCCTGGTGACCGCCGTGTCGTGTGTGTGTGTGTGTGTAGGTAGTTGCTTCCCTGGTGACCACCGTGTCATGAGTGTGTGGTCAGTTGTTTCCCTGGTGACCGACGTGTCGTGTGTGTGTGATCAGTTGTTTCTCAGGTGACCGCCGTGTCGTGGGTGTGTGGTCAGTTGTTTCCCTGGTGACCGCCGTGTCGTGTGTGTGTGTGTGTGTGTGTGTGTGTGTGTGTGTGTGTGTGTGTGTGTGTGTGTGTGTGGTCAGTGGTGATGTTACCTGGTGACCGCCGTGTCGTGTGTGTGTGGTCAGTTGTTTCCCTGGTGACCGCCGTGTCGTGTGTGTGTGTGGTCAGTTGTTTCCCTGGTGACCGCCGTGTCGTGTGTGTGTGGTCAGTTGTTTCCCTGGTGACCGCCGTGTCGTGTGTGTGTGTGGTCAGTTGTTTCCCTGGTGACCGCCGTGTCATGTGTGTGTGGTCAGTTGTTTCTCAGGTGACCGCCGTGTCGTGTGTGTGGTCAGTTGATTCCCTGGTGACCACCGTGTCATGTGTGTGTGGTCAGTTGTTTCCCTGGTGACCGCCGTGTCGTGTGTGTGTGTGACCAGTTGTTTCTCATGTGACCGCCGTGTCGTGTGTGTGTGGTCATTTGTTTCCCTGGTGACCGCCGTGTCATGTGTGTGTGGTCAGTTGTTTCCCTGGTGACCGCCGTGTCGTATATGTGTGATCAGTTATTTCTCAGGTGACCGCCGTGTCGTGTGTGTGTGGTCAGTTGTTTCCCTGGTGACCGCCGTGTCGTGTGTGTCGTGTGTGTCTGTGTGTAGTCAGTTGTTTCCCTGGTGACCGCCGTGTCGTGTGTCCAGGCGCCCTGGGCAGTGCCATGGCAACGCCGACAGACCTGGTGAAGGTTCGGCAGCAGGCGGAGGGTCCGAACGACGCCCGGCGCCATCACCGCACACTGTACGCCTTCGTCGACCTCTACCGAGCCGGCGGCTTCTGCGCGCTGTATGTCGGCTTGGGGCCGACGGTTCAACGCGCCGCCGTCCTCACAGCCACACAGGCGAGTCTGTCAGTTGTCTCAGGAATAGTCTCATCATTTCACACGGTCCAAAAATCGTTATGCGTTTAGTATTTGTTTAAACCCCACCAATATATTTCACTTGCACTCCAGTTTCGCTGTCCTGGTTAGCTATTACAACGCAAGCCTAATTTAAACAGACTGAACAGAGGCTGTCTACTATTGCATTGAAACCCTAACATATGATGGCCGAGAAGGGCCATCGCGTTTTTGTGTGGCAACCTGCAGCGCCATAGGGCGATGACGCGATGCAATGGGCGATGCGATGAGCGATGCGCGATGCGATGGACGATGCGCGATGCGATGGACGATGTGATACGCGATGCGATGCGCGATGCGATGGTATACATTATAAAGGTGCCGCAATGAGCATGCGTACGCCGAAAACGAGACTTAGGCAGCCATTTTTATTTATTTGTATTAAACATTTTTCTTTTTGTGTTCAGAGCATGTGATGATGGCTGATGACGCTGGCTGTACGTATACTGTTACACATCTAGTTATTGTGCACAAAAGATTATGTGATTGTACTTCTAAATATTGTCTCGGACATCTACTGGGATTTAATTTAGCCAAACAAAAACGGGTGCCAGGCAGGCAGCCTCTTCGCAAAAACTAGACTAGGGACTGAAATAGGTTACTTTATAACATGAAATATGTACCTATTCAACATTTTATTTGTTAAATAATTATTGTTTCCATCTGGGTATCCCTGATCGCAAATATAAACACTATTTTGTGTGCCTGCAGACACGATGAACCAGGGATGGTTAAGGTATTTCTCAGTTTCACATTAACGAACAGTTTTGAAGCCTATTTGTTTATATTTATTAATTAATGACATAATATCTGTTCAGAGTGCAAACATGTTATTTATGCCTTATATAAATTAAAATATAAACTTTTCATAATTTATGCTTCTTGATTTACTCCTCGTTTCCCAATATTTCCATGTCTGGAAAAAACTGACACATATTCCGTGAGACGATCTTCGATACAAATGCAGTGATGTTTAATTACTTAATCTGGGTTCCGTAGTAGCACATAAAAGCAGCGTTGCGCCGAAATACAAGTACGAATAACGCGGTGTCAATAAATAGGCCCACTCAAATCAGGCTACCAGCGCTATTGGACCACGTAATAAACAGCCAAAATTGACAGGAAGTTAACTTGTAGTAGGTCTACTAGGAGGTGCGCGCGGTGCGTCTACAATTCGATTCACTTAGGGGTCATCTCAGAACGTCGATGTCCGATATCAGACGAAATTACTTTCATCTTGCCTCAGCCCCCCACCCATCTCAGACGATTTTTTTAAATATTAATATGATGATACCAGTATAATTAAGCGTGTTGGTCGATGTCCGACGCCAGATGAAACTGCCTCAGACCCCCGTCCCCCCAACAAAAATAATTTCGCTTGATATCGGACATCGTTGTTCCGAGATGATCCCTTAGCAAAAATGAAACTACACTCTAGGAACAACGATTCGCTACCTCGTTTGTGCATTTTATATGTAGGTTTGGTAAAATAATTAGAGACAATACTATTTTAGTTTACGATTTAAATATTTTATTATAAACTAAAGACACTAATGTTTAGTAGGGTCTAACTGGTTATAGTTATTTATATATATATATATATATATACATTGTTATATTTATGTAAGGCATAATGAACATGATATGTACACCTATGAAAATATATCATGTCATTAATGAATAAATATTCCAGAAATGTATACTTCAAAGCCCACGGTTAATGTTCAACTGAAAAATGCGTTCAACATCCCTGTTTTTTATGTGTGGAGGTACATAAATTATCGTTTATATTTTCGATCAAGGATATTCAGATGAAACCAAAAATGAAATGGGGAGTGGTAGAAGAGGTACACACCTCATGCTATGAAGTAATTCATTTTTGGTCTCCGGTTTTAGTGAGAGAACCTAGATTACATTATGTAAAGTGATTGCCCGCATGCCCCCATTTAACTTAGTCTAAACTCAATCGCATTAGGCTTCTATCATAATATTTAGAAGTACAATCACATAATCTTTTGTGCACAATAACTAGATGTGTAACCGTATACGCACACTCAAAGTCATCAACCATGGACACATGCGTTGAACATAAAAGGCATCCAGTGTTGCCTAAGGTCACGAATTTATTCAAGCCCTGACAACAAAGCCAAACCCAAAACACTGGCGTCGGAACATGGTGGATATTTGGTGGGTTGAGGCTCTCCAAAACCTCGATTTGCACTCCCCCTCTTGAGGCTCGCCAAAACAGCCACATTAAGGCTCTCCAACATCACAATGTGCACACCCATTGAGGCTCGCCAAAATAATTCCATCTTCAGGCTCTTCAAAAACCTCGATTTGCACCCCCTCCCAAATATCTACATTGAGGCTCTCCACAAACATGAATTTGAACTCCTCATATATTCATGTCTGTCAGGGGTGAAACTGGCCTCGATTCCGATGCTCGATGTCTGATTTTTTTTTAATTTCTCTCGCTGATCCTGCACGGCTCTCACAACCAGATCGTTCGCTCTCGTTTTACACCCTTCTCCCAATCCTTCAAAATCTCTTTTTCCATAGTCTTCCCATCGCAGTCTAGTTCTTCCTCGCCTCCTTTTCCCTTCCAGTCTCTGTGCATCTGCTCTCTTTGCCATCCGTTCTTCTCCCATTTTCTCTACAAGCCCTGCCCATCTTAGTTGACTCATGCTTATTCTTGTTCAGAAACAATTGTGTCGACTAGTCACATCAAAGACACAATTAACCACAGGCGCAACTACGACCAGACGATGTAAACAAGTAGCATCATTCTAGTCCACTGCAGCCATTTTGGGAGGTGGTGCTGTCCTAATCATAGCTCCTGACCCAGGTATTATCGTTTCCACAGACGCACCGACTTTGACACATCATGTAATCCACTTGCCAGAAAGGAGATACAATTAACCGAAAGTGCTACTTAACCCCCACTTTAGTGCATCGGCACTTCCAGGTGTAAATTACAATTTTGATATACTCGTTTGTGCTGAATCATATAGAAAACGACATTGCTCTCTAGTCTAACAAATTCAGTTTTGTTACAGCCTGTAACATAGCTGTTAAGGTGTATCAGAATGGGACGAGGAAAGGCGAATGTGTTTTTGGAGGACAATCGTTCAGATGGGACCATCTTGATGATATGTTGCAAGACATGTTGTTGTTGTCTATGGAAGTTCCCATAGAAACCAGGAGTATACACCTCAACAATAAAAATATTGAATGAGTATTGGTTTACATTATTTATTCATTGTAAATACGGAGAAATTACATTATCACATAAGTATGTAAGTATCAGCGGTATGCATGGTATATATATATATATATATACCAAAATTACAGTGACATTACAACTACAGTGAAAACAAGATGTATATCAAAAGTATCTTTCTTAGAAAACTGAATGATGAAATATTACGAGTCTCAAGGAATCATTTCAATCGACGATTATATTAACATACAATAAGTAATATATTGTACACAATTCTGAAACACCGTGCTTCTTTGTGCATATTCGTTAAATTTGTTTGCACGTGCGGTGCAAACAAATTTTTGAGAGAAATCATTAACACAGAGTATAGTTGGCACTAGCGTAACGAGCGTAAGACGGACAAGCGATACGGTCATCCGAGGAAAACCAGACCTGCTGTATTTCTTGCCAGAGATTTATGGTAACGTAGCATTTAAATTAATGTACATTAATGCTATGCAATTTGCACACATACGTATAAGGCATTTCAAGTTTACCGTGCATATTTGACGTACATATTTAATAATTGTATTCATCCCAAAGATCCCTAGCGGAGCGATAGGAACCTTTTTTCTGAATCACAACAGTACCATTAAGCTAACCGATGTATGTACATCATTACAGTATGTAAAATTAAGTGAATATAGTCTATGTTATTAAAACATGCAACATATGAGTGAGAGTACATCATGAACAATTAGTATACGGTGAAAAAATTATATTTACAAATGAACAGTAAAGTAGAAAATTAGCTTCACCTTATTAACCATAGGATACTATAATATTTTTTGCAAACAACCTCTGTTTAGTTTTAGACAAGGCTATTGTTCTACAGACAGCATCGATTTAAGGAATGTTTTTAAACACAAACATTGATAATATAGTTGTTGTCTTCCCTAAGTTTGATTGAAACATTTGTACTGTTATACAATGTATGTTATAACAATTTACTAGCTTGTGTAAAACGCTATATCTACTGTAGACTACAAAGTCGAAGTCGACAAGGAAGACATCAGACACATGAAGAGGATGTGCAGGAAACCCCGTGATTGAGGCTGTAGCGGCGTAACCACTGAGCTAGTCTTCCAGGGACTTGCACCACGCATCACTGCTGAAACGCAATACATGTCATAAGTGGCGAACTTTAACTCGTAAACATGACACAGATAACAATACAGACATTTCCATGCGGTATTTCAAATCCGCGTTGACAATACGATTTTTAAAATATTTTTTAAATAATCATACATTTAACATGAGCTTTCTTAGCAATTGTTTGTGATCGTTTCAGTCTGTTTAATTACAAATTGGTCGTCTAAAGAAAATGTGTTGGCCGTTGCACATGGTAGAATGAGAAACCAATTGTCCTTCCGGTATTTAACGGCAAATCGTTAACCAATAATTATAGGACACGCCATGTGGATCCACTGCATGTACCGATTTCTAAAACCAACGTATTATATAAAACCATTAGACGTCGAGGTGTTAAGCTATGGAACTATATAACAACAACAGTGGATTGTATATATGCACTTGCAACGTCTAAATGTTAAGAAATTTTTGTGAGTAAATAATGTTAGTGACTTATATAACTAACATTCATTGTTGCATTTAAATGCGTGTATTCAAGACAATGATTTGTTTTGCTGATTTCTTTTCTTCAATTGCACAATCTGTTTCTTCTTCTTCTTTTTATTAAATTAGTTTACGAGCACCATGGAATTACACCACTTCGTGCCGCATGCTATATTGTACAGCATCGTAAATCGCTGCGATTGACAGGCAGTTACACTGTAGCGTATCTACGGTTTGGTAAACTGTGCCTCAGCTATTCGATTCACCTAACTAAAAAGAAACAATTAAATTGTAGACAGAAAGAAAAACATGTGACGCAAATGACGACTAAATTCAGTTTTTTCGATGATTTAATGTACATTGCTTCTTGTTAAGTCGACTTCGAATATTGTAGCTATTTATAATAATTGAAACATAAACTTGGACACAAACGAACGGCATTTGCAATAAGCGAAAGTTGAAAAAAGTTGTCGTCTCTTCCCATGTATACAAAATAAGTTTTATATTTTCTACCAAGGATATCCAAACGAAAATAATTTAAAAACTGCAATTTGAGCAGTAGAAGAAGTACATAAATTATATGTCATGTTATGAAATATGTTTGCCCCAGACTTTCGTCACAACATTTAGAAGTACGAACACAACAAATTATGTGCGCAAACAAATTATATATGTAACCGTATACGTACAGTCAGCATCATCAGCCATCATCACATGCTCTGAACAAAAAAAGGAATGCGTTTAATAAAATACAAATGGCTGCCTAAGTCTCGTTTTCGACGTACGCATGCTCATTACTGAATCTTTATAATTTATACCATCGCATCGCATCGCATCGCATCGCAAAAGCCATTGTTGTTCGGTGCAATCACTTGGTTCTCATATTCAAGATAACTGATTCAGCGAACGTCCCGCCAATAACTATACAACCCATAACTTAAAATAACTGATTCAGCGAACGTCCCGCCAATATATCTACAACCCACAGGATAAGATAACTGATTCAGCGTACGTCCCGCCAGTAACTACAACCTATAGCTTAAGACAACTGATTCAGCAAACGTCCTGCCAATAAATACAATCCACAGCTTAAAAAGGCGATTTTGGGTAACTGAACAGACACGTTGGCGTTACGACCTCCGATAAGATCAAAACAGATGGCCAGGTTCAGTGCAATAAAGAAACAAGTTGGCAGCCGCGGACCACACTACTTGTGGTTTCACTCATAGCTACACAGTTCGCTTGTTCACAGATTCCGACATACGACCACACGAAACACACTCTGCTGAACGCTGGGCTGATGACGGAGGGGATTCCACTGCACATCGTGTCGTCCATGGTGGCTGGCTTCATGGCCGCCCTCACTACGTCACCAATCGATATCGTCAAGACCCGTGTCATGAACCAACACCTCAAAAGTACGCCATCTTGTCGATTACTTACACATTTATTTTGAATTACTTGTAACACATTTATTTTGAATTGTTATTAGATACGAGTTTCACTGCATAGTCACGTGTTGGTTTGGTCCACAATGCGTGATGTATTAAAGTCGTTGTCAAGCATTATTAAAGTGTAACGCGCTTTGAACAGTCCTGAAGACTGGATACTGCGATATATAAGAACCGCAGTTCCTGTCAAGTAATCTTCTCAGTGATACATTCGTGTTATTTTGCTCAAAAATCGGCATATGTACGTTGCAATCCGTGCCGTTAGTGACTTTGCTTGTATTACAAGTCCGCAGTACATATCGATCACTGGTAAGGTACTATTAATCACATTTTATCCCGTGAGTGGCATAACAGGAAGTCTTCGAGGTTGAACTGTGTAGGTCAGCGTTAAACGATTACCAAGGTTCACACACACATACTCAAGAAACATTCTGTATTAGAAACCAGAGACATGGTGGAATAATTCGTAACACCCACATATTAAGCCCAAAGTAATAAATGAATGAATGAACGTTTATTAAACAACATAATACATGCAAAATATGGTGTGCTGCTGCTGCTGCTGCTGAAAGGACGTAGCTGAACCATAGACTTATATGTTGCTACGCCCTTCTCAAACTAAAGAACTGAATAAATATAATACGAATTATAAATAAATTACAAAATAATATTCACAATTCATGTACAAACTTGTTACCATAGTGCTTGTGTTACTAATACATGGGTTTTACTAAACATCATCTTCAATTAACAATTCACCAATATGTAGAAAGTAATGATAACTAGAATACTTTTTTAATTGTTACTGTGTATGTCTACTTCAAAAACAATATCTGCGAGTAATCAGTTTCAACACAACCAGTCAAGTTTTAAAAGGCATAACGTTTCGTGACAGAAAAAATGGCAAACCTCTCTACATCGGAGTGTCATTCCGTTTTTCGAGCAGTGCAATATTATAATGAAATAAAATACCTACATTTTAAAGTTGAATATTTCTAGTGACAGGAATAATAGTGCAACATTTTATTCTGATAAACCGTGTGGAGTCTTAGCCTGATTGATAATAATTTGACAAAATCGAGTATCCTGTTTCATTGATAAATGTTGCAGGTACATACCACAACAGTTTCGACTGTGTCATGAAGACTTTGCGGTCCGAAGGTCCACTCGGCTTCTATAAAGGTTTTATCCCGACGTGGATGAGGATAGGACCTCACACCATCATCACGTTCTTCATATTCGAGCAGTTGCGACGAGCTGTCGGAATAGCACCTATCTGAGGCTGTTCGGAATGCGTCACTTCGGAGCCAGTTCAGCTGTGTAGTATTGTAGTAGGTCACTCGTCTCTTGATTGCATGTGCGATTCCTCTCATCGGACTTCGTATAGGCCAATATTACATGCACTTTCCAGGGGAGGATCCAGAAACTTGTACGGAATGTATTGTTTAATAAAATTATTGTGAACAGTTTCAATTAAATGCGTCTCAGCATTATGTTCAATGAACATGCTATGTGTCAAGGCTCAAGCACCACTAACAATAGTCCATGGGCCAGGGCCTGTATTCTCGAACGACTTACGAATTTGTTAGCGCCATTTTTACATAAAAATGACGTCAAAAGATCGTAAGTTACGATTTTTTTGCAAGTGCTATTCTCGAAACATTTACGATACGAACATTCGCAAATATGACGTATATTTCATCGTAAAGTTACGCCAACGCAAGAGCCTAGACTAGAGCCGAGGTCGCGTAACTTTTGAAGTTTTGTGGTACTGCGTTCAGATGGAGATTTCTCAGTTATTTGCTTTTACAACGTCGCCAAAACACATTAGTAAATTGTGTGTGATTCAATAACACTGATGATGTGTCAAGTTTTATTGACCGCTGTAATTGCATAAATATTAGACAAGCACAGGACTACGAGGAGAAACTAATCAACAATTTCAAGAAGGAACCAAAGATATTCTACGGTTACCTGAGATCGAAACAGAAGGTAAAGGTGACAGTAAGCCAGCTGGAGACAGAAGACGGCAGATTAACAGAAAATGACCAGGAAAAAGCAAACGTATTGGGTGACTTTTTCAAGTCAGTGTTTGTAAATGAGGATACGTCCACATCCCAGAATTTCAACAAAGAAAAAACGAGTGTGTAGCCGACATCATATTTACAGAAGAGACTGTACGCAAGAAACTACAAAGTATACATCCCAACAAGGCGCCAGGCCCAGACGGGTTGCACCCATGGGTAATGAAAGAGTGCAGCAAAACCCTTGCCAAGCCGATGTACTGGATATTTCGCCAATCATTAGACACTGGTTAAATCCCTACAGACTGGAAACAAGCCCTAGTCGCACCAATTTTCAAGAAGGGGTCTAAAGAGAAGGCCGGAAACTACCGTCCAATCAGCCTAACATCCATACCCTGCAAGACTCTGGAAGCAATCGTCAGAGAAACCATGATCAAGTTTCTCAAGGAACATAGCATCATCAACGATAACCAGCATAGGTTTCTTGAAGGAAAGTCCTGTTTGACCAACCTACTAGAGACCTTTGAGGAATGGACACGAACACTGGACGAGGGATACGGTCTGGACGTCATATACCTGGACTACAAGAAAGCGTTCGACACAGTTCCTCACTGCAAACTGGTAAAGAAGCTAGAAGCCTACGGCATTCGAGGCAAAGTGGTTCGATGGCTGGAAACTTTCCTGACTAATAGAACTCAGCAGGTGGTACTCAACGGAACTAAGTCAGAGTGGGCCCCCGTCACAAGTGGAGTTCCGCAGGGATCTGTCATAGGACCGCTTCTTTTTATTCTTTACGTGAATGACATCCCAGACCTGGTTCACTGCAGCATCAAGATGTGTGTCGGTGACACGAAGCTGTACACAACGATCCGTAACCAGGAAGACCAAGACCAACTGCAAACTGACATTGACACCCTGGAAGACTGGAGTAAAGAGTGGTTGCTACAATTCAACCCTGAGAAATGCAAGTTAATGCAAGCGGGGAAACCACCACACAATACGTACACTATGACTCACCAGACTAAAGCCAGAGTGAACCTGGAGAAAACAAAAGAGGAAAAGGACGTTGGGGTGTGGGTGACAACCAACCTAAAACCAACAGTGCAATGCCAGAGAGCAGCAAAGAAAGCCATGCAAGCTCTTGGCATGGTAGATAACTTTTAAGCACATGACCAAGAAATCATTTGTGACACTCTACCGGGCATACGTTCGTCCACACCTCGAGTTTTGTGTACAAGCATGGAGCCCATATCTGGCAAAGGACATTGACATCCTCGAAAAGGTACAGCGAAGAGCAACAAAGCTGGTTACTAGCATAGAAAAGCTGACATATGAACAGCGATTACAACAACTGAAACTACATTCGTTGTATTACCGACGTCAGAGAGGCGACCTTATTGAAACATACAAAATACTTAACGGAATCGACAAAGTTGAAGCTCGTCAATTCTTCCAGGAGAGGGACAATACAGCAACACGAGAACACACGAGAAAGCTATTCAAGCAAAGAACAAGACTGCTGGCCAGACAGAATTACTTCTCAGTTAGAGCCGTGGATCAATGGAACAGGCTCTCACAACATGTGGTAGATGCCAAGACCGTCACACAGTTTAAGGCAAGACTCGACAAGCACTGGAATAGCCAGGGATATGGGCACCAACAAAAGCCAATTGCCTAAATCAGCCCATTAACCTGTAAGTGTAAGTGTACCGTCTTTGAAAGCGGCCCCGCGGCTACACTGCTAGCCCATGCAAAATTCCACAATAAAAAGTAAACAAGCGGGACCAGGGCCCGTATTCTCGAACGACTTACGAATTTCTTAGCGCCATTTTTACATAAAAATGACGTCAAAAGAGCGTAAGTTACGATTTTTTCGCAAGTGCTATTCTCGAAACATTTACTATACGAACATTCGCAAATATGGCGTATATTTCATCGCAAAGTTACGCCAACGCAAGAGGTCGCGTAACTTTTGTGGTATTGCTTTCAGATGGAGATTTTTCAGTTATTTGCTGTTACAACGTCGCAAAAACACATTAGTAAATTGTGTGTGATTCAATGATACTGGTGTGTGTTTGTCAATTTTTATTGACCGCTGAAATTGCATAAATACCGTCTTTGAAAGCGGCGCCGCGCCTACACTGCTAGCCAATGCAAAATTCCACAATAAAAAGTAAACAAGCGGGACCAGCCAACAAACGGGACCGATTAGTAATTCACCGCAGTAATTTATAGATTGACTGCGCGCTAGATAATTACAATTTGTGTAGGCACATTTAACTACACTTGAAACCATAATTTCTATTTCAGATTACCACGGTATTGCAGACATTAATTCGATGGAATGAAAATCTATATATTAATGTAAAACAAATGTGTAAAATGGACACTATTTCTTTATATAAATATTTTATTTTATCATTTATCATGGCCATGGGACACAGATTTTGCCAAATGTATTTAATGTTTCATATATACATTATGTTGTTCCATCACATCTGCATAAACACTAATAGGTACATCAGCTTGGCTGCCACTTTCACATATATGCTGCTTGAGAAATGCTATATTAAGTGCATCAGTAATATGACAACCAGTGATAGACTGCATAATTTATTCAAGCATTAACAATACCATCCAAAACAAATATGTAACTATTATAATGTGATAATAATATATATACATATGTATATATATACTATTATATTATATATATGTTTGAATACACCTACTTTTGTGTCTACAAAATAACACTTGTAAATAATATAATGTGTGAATACACCTGTATTGTTGAAATATGTTTGATGTTGAAATAGTGCATATACAGTAAATCTCAGATATAACAAATTCACTTTAAACGAATTTTTTATATTGAATAAATGAATTGGTCCCTATCTGATTTTAATACACAGAAAATTTCAGAGATAACAAGTTTCAGATATAATGAATAAATTGACCAGTCGCAAACGATTTGTTATAACCTAGGCTTATTGTACCAAACCATTGTTTCTTTAAACTGCATTATTTCAATGCCATCAAGTTTTTGCATTTAGGCTACTTATATACACACATGCTAACTTAGCAGTCATAGTTATGGAGAAATAAATTGTGTCTGTTTCTATGTTCTAAGTAGTCATAAATGGAAAATATTGTTGACTATTACGGGCTGATATAAAACAATTATTACTGTAAATGTTTGGCACATACTATTTGCCAGGTGCCAATAATCCAATTTCTTTTCTCACCAAACCGACTTACCAACAGAAGACATAATATTTATTTTGACCTTGTAATTGTTTTACAAAAACTGGATCAGTCTAAAGAAGATTGCTAACATACTGCTTTTACCAGTAGATCTTAGAATACCAGGTCATTGATTTTATATAGTAATATTAGTTTCCAAAGCAATTGATCTGCATCTTAGAAATTAATGAAAAGTATTATAATAATTCCAGATGTCATAGGAAAACAAGAAACTTGTCGGTATAATGAGGTGTTCGTACACGAATTAGTATTCAAGGTATTTTATGTATAATTGATGCAATGTGAATTTATGGTGGTCTTCCTGGTGTTCATAGTATGTTCGAATTTCAATGTATCCTTGACACAGTGCGAAGAGAAGAAATATGCCACATCCACGCAGAGCATTGCAAAACATGATGTTAATGGAATCAAATGTTGATGTCACTGCAGCACCAATACATGGAGCAGCACAGGCTATGCATGATTCGCAGACTGTTTAGCAATTTTATACTTTTCTTTTCTGTAGCTACATTAACTTCTTGGTGCTGCACCATGTCCAGTTGCATCCTTTAATTTCAAGATGCAGCAGTCATTCCAGTCCATCAGTTTGTTTCTTTCTGAAAACACATATGTAGCACATCATAAGTATGTTGTTTAATTTTTAAATACAACCATATTAGACACACCATATTTTACTGTGCTACTGGCGATACCTAAAACATGCATTATAAATGTAGACATATTATACAGAGTTGTGCTCTTAGTGTCCATACAATACACGGGCAAAGTAGATACTACCTAGTATTTATAAAATGCTATAACATGTAAAACAACTAGGCTGTACCAGATAACAGCACCACTGACAGAGTACACTGTGTATATTTCATCATACCATGACCACATACTGTAACTTACCTTTCATTCCCACTGGTTTTCTGTCTTTATCATGGTTATTTTGTAAATGATGTTGGATACATGTGCTGTAAGTACAGAAAATGTCATTGTAGTTGTTTTGTAGCAATAGTGGGTATTACACTGATTTTTATGTCATTATGTATTCGGTACATGAAATACTGTTCTTTGATAATCTTTATTCCTCACTACCTTAGCCCTATACATAGACACATCATCCATATTCAGGGCGGATCCAGAGTGGGTAGTCTATGGGGGCACAAATTTTAACAATAGTAGTGGAGGTGCATGTATAAATGTCAACAAGTTTTAATAGTATTTAGGCTTAATACGCCTTTGTAGCACGTAATTTGTTAACAAATACACGCCCTAGGCCAAGTGCTAGGGGCCTGCTAAATGAATATTTAACACAACTGCACAGCCACAAGTCACCACTATGTTAAACCTTCTACTCACTACATTACAAGTTATAACAAACCACAAATCCTGATCTGGAACTGGAAGACATATGCCTCCTTGGTCACGCCCCTTATTTCCGGTTACGTCTTACGAAGTTACTGTGTTGTTGTCTGGGTTCGTACAGAGACGCAGAGACGGCGTTGTGAGATACACGTTTTATTTTAGCAACATGGCGTGGTCATCACCCAAAGCATCATGGGACCTTATACAGCGTTATACCGAATCGTCCCATATGATACAAGTCCAATGTGGGGTAACTCTACACCTCCCCTCAGAGTTCGCATTCACATGCTGAACTGTACAGTCATGTTCAGTTGCAAACATGTCTCTAGACAATGGTGAACTTCGGTGCCTATAAGTTCAAACGTTCAGGCGGCTTTATAGCTCTTCCTGATCTGGTCACAGTCACACGTGGAGAGGCCGTGTCTCCGGTTAGGCTAGTGTCAGTGTGCTGTGGCGATGATCGCATCGTCTCCGTAGTAGGTGCGCGCGATCTGCTTTCACTCACATCTGGGATGCTGGATGGTTGTGGCCCTCTCACCGGACTGGTCATCGCATGTTGTTCGTCCGGAGTAGGAACCAGAACTCTCCTGTTACGCCGCACCGTGCCGTATTCGGTTCTCACGAGATACGATCTAGGGTGATGTGTCTGTCTCAGTATCCTGCCCTGTCGGTCCTGATCCCTAATCCATACTTAGTCACCTGGCTGTAGGACAGGAAGTTCCTGTGTCCTATGTCGGTTGTTGTATGTACGTGTTTGGTTGGATCTGTAGGTGTCCTCTTTGGTTCGGGCCTTCTCTCTGTCACCGGTCTGTACCCTTGGCTGGGAGTGTTGGTAGTTCGGCTGGGGATAGCCCATTCTGTAAGGGAGTTGACCGATATGTGAGAAGAGCCAGGTAATGGTCTTCGTTCTTCCTGAGCAACGCTTTCACTGTACGGACAGCTCTCTCCGCCTCGCCATTGGCTTGCGGATATCGCGGTGAACTTGTTGTGTGAACGAACCCATATGTTGCTGCGAACTGTCGAAATGTATCAGCACTGAATTGAGGCCCGTTGTCTGACATGACAACATCTGGTATGCCGTGGACGGCAAACAGTTCCTTCAGCGTTGTGGTGACATTTTCTGATGTTTGACCGCGATGCTGCTTGATCTCAATCCATCTCGAGTAATAGTCAATTGCGATGAGATATGCAATTCCATGAAACTCGAAAAGGTCCATTCCAAGCCTCTCCCAGGGACGAGATGGGAACGATGCTGGCATGAGTGGTTCTTTAGTTTCCGGACGATCTTTCGCACAAGTTGAGCACTTAGTAACCATGTCTTCTATGCAGTTGGACAATCCTGGCCACCACACCGATGTGCGAGCCCGAGCGCGACATTTCGTGATACCGAGATGGCCCTGGTGTATGCAGTGTAGTATATCCAAACGCATGGCCCTCGGAATCACGATGCGTTCGTCATACAGTAGGAGATCATCGACTACCGCGAGATGGCTCCTGTTCTCCCAGTACGGTCGTATCAGCGGCAGATGTGGCATGCAAGCTGGCCATCCTAGTGTGCAAAATGTTCTGACTTGTTCACACTCAGCATCTGCTTTCTGTGCCGCTCGAATGTCCTGTAGACGTTTCTCCGTAGCTGGAAGTATGGTTACTGTGTGTTTCGCGTAACACTCTACCTCTTCCACAAACATGATGTCGGTCTGCTCTGGGAAGTTGACGGGAACGCGAGATAATGCGTCAGGTGTCGTTTGATGCTTTCCCGAGACGTATGCGACTTCCGGGTTGTATCGCATTATTCTCAGACGAAATCGCTGGATGCGAGGTGGCATCTTGGCTAGCTCTGTTGTTTTCAGAAGTGGCACGAGAGGTTTGTGATCAGTCTCGAGCGTGAAGTTTAGCCCCATCACATACTCTCTGAACTTCTCGCAAGCCCAGGTTGCTGCAAGAGCTTCCTTCTCTGTGACTGCATGGAGTTTCTCGGTTTCTGTGAGTGATCGGGAAGCATAGCAGACTGGACGACGTCTGCCACCATCTTGAATTTGCAGTAGCACTGCACCGATCCCCTGAGAAGATGCGTCTGCTGCGATCACTGTTGGGCGGTTTGGGTCATAGTGTGCAAGTACGTCGGGTGATACAAGCATGTCTTTCACTTGCTGGAAGGCAGATTGTTGTGCCTCTTCCCATAACCATGCCCTGTCTTTGCACAGTAACTGGCGTAACGGTTCGTTGATATCAGCCAGTCGTGGAATGAATTTTCCCATTTGGTTCACCATACCCATGAAACGTTGAAGTTCCGTGACATTGGTAGGAGCTGGGTATTGTGCGATGGCTGCCGTCTTACTGCTGTCTGCATGTATCCCTGAGGAATCTTTCAGGGCTGCATGGAGTATGCCCCTGACCGGCAGATGGATGCCCCCTGGTCCACGGAGTTTCTTCTGATTCCTGTGGAGCTGAACCCGTTTCAACCACTGTTCCCTGTCACTTATGACCGAAACTGCTGCGCCTGTGTCGAGTTTGAAGCGTGTGTTATGACCGTTCACACTAACGCATTAAACCAAAAGTCCTTCTCGTCTTTGATCTCCCCCAGGAATGGGATGTCCTCCCTCTTTACTTCGTGGACTCTACCACTGTGTCTCCTGATTGCACTGCCGCGACACACAGCTTGGAAGTGCCCTTGTTTTCCGCATGCCCGACAGCAGACATTTTTAGCTGGACATTTCTGCCTGTCGTGTGCTGGTTGACGCCCGCACCATTGGCAGGTACCAGTCGTGTCATTGGGGTGAGTGTAGCCTCGTTTTGGCTTTTTGCTCCATTTTCTGGGTACTGCTTTACTAGCTGGCCTGACGTGATCGATTTCGCGGGCACTGGAGGGCGTGCTAATTTCCCTTCTTAATACTTCTCCGTCTAGCTTGCGTGCCTCCGCCTGGCGGATAATCTGGACAGCTTGCTCAAGCGTCAAATCTGGTTTTGACTGTAGGCGATCTGACAGCCCGTTGTCAGCGACGCCTGCGACTATTCTATCGCGGATCAACTCGTCCTTTAGATCACCATAACTGCAGTTTTCTGCCATTCGGTATAAGTCTTGTATGAAACTGTCGACTGGCTCTGATGCCGTTTGTCGTCGGGTGTTGAAACGTGCCCTTTCGATAATGGTGTTTCTCCTCACATTGAAATACTGGTCAATGGCAGATTTTTTAATCGATTTTGATCGTGGTCAGAATAGCGTCTGCACATTCGCCCATTGCGTATAGCAAAGTGCTTACTTGTTCAAGCTGTTACTTCGCTTGTAGGCCTGATGCAACGCGGTAACGTTCGAATCTTGTTGACCATTTTGTCCATAACTCAGTTTGAGCTGGACCTGTTGCTCCTTCGAATTTCCCTGGAAGGGGAAGTTGCGTCGATTGGCGTACCTCTTCGTTGGCCATGTTCGCGTACCGCTGCCATCATGTGTTGTTGTCTGGGTTAGTATAGAGACGCAGAGACGGCGTTGTGTGAAACACGTTTTATTTTAGCAACATGGCGTGGTCATCACCCAAAGCATCATGGGACCTTATACGTCCCATATGATACAAGTCCAATGTGGGGTAACTCTACAGTTACAACTTTGACGTTTGAGTTTGATTGACTTAGTCAAGTTAGTGACAGACTAGCGTCATGACATGGTCATGGAATGTGCGCTAGTAGAGCGATAGAAACACCGAGTGATCAAACTAAGTCTCACCTTCACCGGCGCATCGTCTGAATAGTAATCGACATCATACACATACGCAGGTGGTGTCTTCTAATTGTACTATGTAACAGTGTAATGAGGATACGTAGACGAAGCGTCAAATTCCTAATTCTGTAATATAAACATTGACTGGCTTGGCTTGAGCCTTGGCCTTGCCCTTCACCCCCTTGTCGTTAATTCTTCCGCTTGCTTGCGTTTTATGTCTGTCATTTCCGTTCAAATGCTTCGCTGGCGTTAAGCCCATTAATTATTACCTATGCATCAACATATCTCAATGGCAATGCTACATTATGTTTTGCATATTAGCTATATTGATTAGTCACCATGTTCCCTTGAACAGTGTACGTTATTCTTTTTCATGCACAGCCAGGAACACATGAGCAGCGTTAAAACGGTAACATAGCAAAACATCAGTGACCGTATCCGTTGCAACGCAAGCAAACCCTCGCGAGATTTTCGTACGCAAGTTCCGAATTTCTTAGCTGCGAAAATTCGTAAGCTTTTCGAGAATACCAACTTGCGAAATTTCGCAGCTAAGAAATAATCCGCCATATTTGCGCAACTTCTTACGTACGAAATATGTTTCTTCGAGAATACGGGCCCAGCTAACCCTGAAATTTAACGAGTTGGTATCACATGGGCGGGCAAAATCTCATGGTGTTTTTGAATAGCCCTATGCGTGTAGTTAATAAATTAATGTGATAGACTTTTGTACGTGGTAGCTTTTTGGTGGATATCACTCATTAAACATAATGAGGCGAGGACATATTCTTGTCAAATATTTATGGGTAGGGAAAACAAAGTGTATCATAACTTTGCAACCAATCAACACAGCCCCACAAATTACCATTCAAAATGTTGGTATTAAACCCATCTACAAACTGATAGATGATATGTACACATTAGATTAATAATTAGGTCACAGGAGGTTAAAAGGTCACTAAATGTTGAGATGCAAAAAATATGACACCTTGGCATTAATTGTACTACTACTTCATGAATGAGTGATATATATGTCGTCTTAGCTGCCCAGAATATGAATGATAGACATCCTGTGAGAAACTAAAGGGGTCATTGTTCAATTATTTTGCAAAATGTGCCTTCCACAACAAACGACAGAAAGTCATGTTTACAAAACTAACAGAAAAGTGCTGTTTTCGGGTAGGGGAACAACCCATAATTTCTTCGCAGCCAATCAACAGATCTTTACATACTACCACTAAAAAGAGGAAACATTAAGGACCCACAGGAGACCCACCCCACGCCGATTCCGATTGTTCCCTCTGCTGAATGAAATTTAGGTTTCCATTATCTAAACCAAAAAAGCAATCTGAATTCTCCTCAATTGTCCTTCATTTTCTTTCAATGTTGTTATACTTTATTTAAAACATTTACATTATATTAATTTACATATATTAAAAAAGTATCATACTACGTATTACATCCTATTTCTAAATAAAAATAAGTTAGTTACTGTTTAAAAAAAAATGTACATGATACTTTTTATTACAACTGTTTCCATTGGTACTACTGTACGACTCCTTAACGAACAGTGAACAGTTCAGCTGAAATGTTCCATGTCTTTCCCAGACTGGCGAAAGTTTCCTGAAACTCCCTGCTCGACCTTAGCCTATCCAACGGTCCCGTCTTGCCACGTCCAACGAATGGACGTACGGTATCACGCCATGCGAAGGCATGCAGTCCGATGAATGCATCCGAAAGGTCATCTCCAAGAGAGTCTCTGAGAGTCTGAGTTTTGTAATGTCCATTAATTGCGTTCTAGTGTTGGTGCCTCGCTTCTGATACAGACGGCTGGGGATGTCCTTCGCAAATTACAGGCATATGACAAAGACATATATTTCCTCAGAGACAATGACCACGCTTGGGTATCCATTATCTGTTGCATGTTTCGCATGCAATATAACCCGCGTGTCTGCCTCTTCTTGTGAGGAGCACAGCTCATGGATTTTGCAACAACCATCACTGGTTATCTTCCAGCACTTCTCACCGCATGTTACGTGCAGTTGTTTTCTACCTACCATCTCTCTATTGCTCGATGGTTTCCATTCTCCGACAAGGAACTGGATCAAATTTGTTTTGTTCTCTGCTTCAAACAGGAAGTTCCGCCACTGCTTTATTTTATGGCCTGCTACTTGTTAACTTGTCATTAGTGAGACCTTGTAGGACACGTAGAGCTTCATCTAAGTGTCCCTGTTCACTTGTTTCTGTCCACACGTTTTTCTGTACCCAAGCATGTGCGTCACTCATGTCATCAAAAATGGCAAAGTATCACTGCGCCACACTATGTTCTTTCATTTTTACTTCGGTTGACCTAGATTCGCCCCAGATATGCATATAATATATATACATATTGTAGAGGGCCTCAAAATGAATATTCGGAGTGTCAGATTGTTAGTCTATATTGAATTAATGCTGAGATACTGCCAATTTTATTATATATTATGCACCATTCGTTAAGTTTGATGGGTGGTATCTACCAAAACGCTACTCTCAACAAATGTCTATCACATCAATTTTTGTGGTTGGGTTATTCTAAAAACAGCATGGGTTGTTGCCCACCCAGGTGATACCAATTCATTAAATTTCAGGGTCTTGCCCATGGAGTATACCTCAAAACAGCACTTTCTGTAAATATGACATTCTATCGTTTGTTGTAGAAGGCACATTTTGCAAAATAATTGAAAAATGACCCTTTTAATTTCTCACAGGGTGTCTATCATTCACATTCTGGGCAGTTAAGACAAAATATGTCACTCATTCATGAAGTAGTAGTACAATTAATGCCAAGGTGTCATATTTTTAGCATCTCCAAAATTCCGTGACCTTTTGAACCCCTGTGACCTAATTATTAATCCAATTTGTACATATCATATATCAGTTTGTATAAGGGTGTAATACCAACATTTCGAATGGTAATTTGTGAGGCTGTGTTGATTGGTTGCAAAGTTATGATACACTTTGTTTTCCCTACCCATACATATTTGACAATAATTTGTCCTCGCCCCATTGTGTTTACGGAGTGATATCCACCAAAAATCTACCACTTACTAAAGTCTATCACATTAATTCATTAACTACACGCATAGGGCTATTAAAAAACACCATGGGATTTTGCCCGCCCACATGATACCAATTACGGCTCTGGCCCATGGACTACAATGCCTAGTTGCATGCATGCTAGCGTGCTAGCCTTGGTTACGTTAGACGCCGTGAGATGGCGACACTTTTTGCGCCCCTCACAGTCGCCTGGGAAATATGTGGTCTTACTAAAGCCCTGCGCAGGGCGGATTTTGGCCCGCAGCCCGCGGGCTGGATTTTTGTTGTTGTTGCGGTGCGGTGCGGTGCGGGTTAAGTTTCAATTTGTGCGGGGCGGGGCGGTCTGCGGGTCAGGTCACTGCGGGGCGGGGCGGTCTGCGGGCTAGTAATTTCTACATGCGGGTTACTGCGGGCTGATTTTTGTAACTAATTTTGTAACTCATTTGCAACTCATTTTGTAACTCATCATTCTTTGAGCTAGTTAATTGGGGATTACCGGATTGCCCTTTTGTTTGTGTTTAAACAGTGTTATGATAACGTGCTGGCCTGCCTTGTCAGCTTCAATCAGGTGTGATTAGTGGCTTCTTCCAGGTGGAAGTATCGGTTCAGGCCATCAATCTGTTTGTGTAATTAAGCCACCAGGATGTCCATAAAGAGCAGTTACCCCACCAATTAGACAGGAAATGCCTTTGATGTGTGGAGACTGCAGACCATGCCACTTGGCAATGGCTGACAGTGCTAACTGCTAAGAACAAGAACTGTCAGTCTGCCTCTGTAGAAGTAAGATGGCTCAAGTCAAACTGCCTTCTACATTAGTATAATCCGGTGCCAGTAGCCTGGTCCAGAGGGGATTTTGAAAATATAAATTGCAACTTCTAATATCAGCAAATTGCAACACTGCCTTTGTGCACCAGACTCAACCCTTGAACAACTCATGTTCATGCAGTACAATGGCAAATAGATTATAAGATCATAGGATGCCACTGAAATTAATGCCAGCGTTGCGAATTTAATTGTTCTTCATAAAAAAATTATCAACTGCCATTGCATATTCACTTGTGCTGAGTTATATCAATTAGATTAATTAATAATTTTAAAGTACGTTAAAATTGTACTCGTACCTTTACTTTGTTCCAGGTCTGCTTATCACCTTCAGGCATTTACATTATAATAATAACGGTTCTATTTGTCTTAAAGATGGAATTCCAAGTACGACATGGTTGTCACCCAGCGCCGTGCATTTGTTAATATTGTAAACAACAACGATTAATAAAGATGATATATTTTTAATGATTCCATGTCATCTGTTGTGGGCTGCGGGGCGGGTGCGGGCTGACTTTTGACTAATTACTGTAGGGCGGGGCGGGTTGCGGGCCAAGTTACTGCGGGGTGTGGCGGGCTGCGGGCCAGGACGTGGCAAAATATGCGGGGCGGGGCGGGCTGCGGGCTGAGTTGTAATATGCGGGGCGGGCTGCGGGTCAAATGACAAAGTTGCGGGGCGGGTGCGGGCTCAGATTTCCAGCCGTGCAGGGATCATGAGGGAGACAGCTTCCTGCTGCCTCTCCTCGTACAAATGTGGTTTATGGGTGGTCTGATGTGCAAAAAGGTTTAGGGATAAGGTTAGGTTGCAGGTACTTTTGACAAGATTGACATCAGGTGTTTACATGCCTTTGCAGGCAGAGTAGCAGGAAGTTAATTATGTTAATTATGATATAAAATAAGAAATAAGACTTTTTTTTAACTTTTATTAGTTCAATTTGATAAGCTACATGCGCACACGCGTACGCTTAAGCACACTCACACCCGCGCGCGCACACGCACGCACACAGATACACGTACGCCTACCGGGCCCCGTCCATCGGCCCTTTTTTGTGCAGTCACTGTCAAAAATAAAATTACCAAACCCTGTAGCAGGGCAGAAAAATACATCCTTCAATTGCCTCTCTGTGTCGAAGCTACCGCCGTAGAGGATAGGTGCTAGAATACTTCGCTTCGCCTCACGTTATTGACGCTAGCACAACTGTGCCTTCTCGATGGCCGCTTGGTTTAGTTTTCTAACAAGGTGTCCAAAATACATGTGCTCGTATCATAACGATGCGGTCGAAACGAGACCACGTCACGCCCATGCTCTTGGAGCTGCACTGGCTTCCTGTGAAGAGTCGCATTATTTTCAAGACCCTACTTCTCACTTTCAAATGCCTTTCAAACGCTCCTCCGATCAGCTACTCCTTAAACATCCCACTACACGAAATAAAATCGGCGAACGAGTATTCTCTTGTGCAGCTCCAAGAGCATGGAATCAACTACCACTCACAGTGCGCCAAAGCACTAGTGTCACTCAGTTTAAAGTGGCACTGCGTTGAAGCGATTGCGAAAATAAGATTTAACAATTAGCTACTTTTTCAGGGCAATCACTTAAACTGGGTGCCTATTTACACATAGTGTACGATAAAAAAGAAGTAAAGGTAAAGTCTGATACAGCGCAGAATCCTGCACTTAATTAGGACTATTCAAAGCTCTTTACGCTTCTATACTGACCTGTCCGCCACTGTGTGCGGTGCGTTTAGAGCAAATTAGGCCCCTACCTGATAAATTTCGGCTTCGGTACGATCACTTCAACGGATACAAACTTAAAACAAACTGACATCATTGTATTGTTTGATTCAAGCATAAACGATATGTTAAAGACGATATTATCTACGATATATAGTTTAAAAATACCGTGCTAAGTAAAATCAACTATACTGTCTTAAAATATATAAATAAACACAATTATGCAAGCCATTAAAACAATAACATAGAATAATTATAATACTAAATTAATTAAAATAAAGGTATAAATAATTATGATCATCGATCATCGAAAGTTAAAATAATTTGTGAAAAGATGCGTCTCCAGTGCCACTTTAAACTGAGTGACACTAGTGCTTTGGCGCACTGTGAGTGGTAGTTGATTCCATGCTCTTGGAGCTGCACAAGAGAATGCTCGTTCGCCGATTTTATTTCGTGTAGTGGGTTGTTTAAGGAGTAGCTGATCGGAGGAGCGTTTGAAAGGCATTTGAAAGTGAGAAGTAGGGTCTTGAAAATAATGCGACTCTTCACAGGAAGCCAGTGCAGCTCCAAGAGCATGGGCGTGACGTGGTCTCGTTTCGACCGCATCGTTATGATACGAGCACATGTATTTTGGACACGTTGTAGTTTCCCAATTAATGTCACTGGCAGTCCATTAAGAAGACTACTGCAGCAGTCAATTCGCGAAATGACTAGTGCATGCACAAGTTGTTTTGAGTGTTCTTTGTCTAAGTATCAACGAATGCGTCAAATGCTACGGACGTGGTAATACGCATTTCTGCAAATGTTAGTTACGTGTCGCTCAAGGGACATATTAGAATCAAAGGTCACCCCCAAGTTTCTGGCGCATGCATTGGGTAACACGCGCACGTTTCCGATAGTTACACCGTCAGGAAGAATAATTTCGGTTGCTGATTTCGGTTGGACGATGATGATATCCGTTTTGTCAACATTGAGTTTTAGCATGTTGATTTTCATCCATTGACGGATACTGGCGACACAGAGTTCTATTTTCGTGATGGCAATGTCGGGTGAAATATTATCGCTCAGGCTAAATTCTTGTAAAAGTTGGATGTCATCTGCATATAGATGGTGGTTGAGTAGCGACGAGAGAGGAGTCATATATATATAGTGAACAGTAATGGTCCAAGAACTGACCCCTGCGGGACACTGCAAGTCAGTCTGTGAGGTTTAGACTGCTCACCGACGATCAACACCGTGTGTTGTAAGTAGGCAGCGAACCATGACAAACAGTGATCGTGGACGCCGATGGTGTTGCTCAGTGTGTTTAAAAGAATGGCATGGTCAATTGTATCACATGCTGCGATCAGATCAATTAGCAGCAGCACCACACCTTTGCGTTCGTCCATGCACCGAATCATAGTGTCAGCACGTGCAGAAGCGCAGTTTCAGGACTACAGTCCTGTCGGTAGGCTAATTGCAACGGCATATACAGGTTGTTTTCACGCATGTGTGCAATCAACCGGTTTGCCACAATCCTCTCGTCTAGCTGTGATAAAAAGCATATGTCAGAAATAGGCCGATAGCTTTTCAAAATTTCACTATCAAGACTTGCCTTTTTCAATATGGGTGTGATGACAGCAACTTTCATTTCATCAGGCATTCCTTCCAGCAAACACTTGTTGATGATGTTCATAAAGGCGTTGTCTTGACATCAGAGCACTATTTTACCAAGTTTGAAGGCATCGGGTCAAGTTTGCAAGTCTTCGATGATGACTTGCTCAGTAGTTGCGCGGTTTCTTCTTGTGTGACAGGCACGAAAGTAGAGAGATGACAGTCTGTGACAGAGTGATCGGTACTCACATCATGGACATCTGGCGCTTGTAGTGTGGTGCGAATACACTGGATTTTATTGTCAAAGTAGTGTGCAAAGTCGTTGGCGGGCGATTCGGCAAATTCGTAAGGAGAAAGAGAAAGCCATCGACATCTGCAAGGCAGCCGAGCAAACGAGTACTCAGCTGCAGGTTATGCACGGTGCCACGCAGGATGTCAGCTTCGTCAGGAAACGGCAGACGCGACAAGCAGCCAGCACACCACACAACCGCACACAGCAAAGGTTCACCACACCGAAGCCAAGAGCACCAACGGAGCAGCATCAACCAGACTGCAAGTACTGTGGCCGTCGCCATGCTAAAAGAGAGTGCCCCGCATACGGCCAAACGTGCCGTAAGTGCGGAAAGAAGAACCATTTCCAGCTCAAGTGCAGGGCAACGGCGTCAACCGTCCGCACGACCAAGGAAATCTTCTACGTCGGTCTTGTTGGAGACAGAGCGTCGAAGGCAGTCATCACAGTGGAAGTTGGATCTCGGAGACCAAGTAGCCGGGTTCTGTTCCAAATGGACACTGGAGCAGAATGCAACGTGCTTCCACGAGAGACGTACTGCAGAGCGACAAGGGACCGCCAAATGAAGAAGCTGCAACACTGTACCCACAAGTACATCAGAACGTACACCGGAGAAAAGTACCAGATACTTGGTTGGGTGATACTTCCGGTATGGCGACAAGGCAAACAAAGCAATTTGACCTTCAACATCACGAACGATGACTTTATGCCACTGTTGTCATTGAAGACCTGCACAGAGATGGGTTTCGTGACGATCAACGACAGCGACAGAAACGTGCACGCAGTGATTGACACGTCAGGAACGAGCGTGTCGTCAGGCTACAGTGACAGTCCACATCCAGCCCCACGATCATCGCTGAGGAAAGCGGTGCGAGCAGCAGTGAAAGAAAAAAACGATCTACTCACAGAGTTTAAAGATGTCTTTGAAAGTCTGGGCGAGCTGCCTGGCGAATACCACATTGTCACAGACGAGAGTGTTGCACCCGTGATACACCCACCTCGTTGTGTGTCAGTGCCGTTGAGAGCGAGAATCAAGGAGAAACTTGATGAGATGGTGCAGCGAGGAATCATCAAGCCAGTCACCGACCCTACAGCTTGGGTGTCGAGCATGCTTGTTCTCGTCAAGCCCGATAAGTTGAGGATCTGTATCGACCCAAGAGACTTAAACCGAGCGATCTGTCGCGAGCACTACCAGATGCCGACGATCGAGGAGATCGCGACACGTCTGACTGATGCAAAGAAGTTCAGCGTATTCGATGCCAAGGAGGGATTCTGGCAGAAGCGTCTGGACGAGGAGTCGAGCTTCAAAACGACTTTCATCTCGCCCTTTGGAAGGTTTCGTTGGACACGCATGCCTTTCGGAATAAGCTCAGCGCCGGAAGTCTGGCAGAGAACGATGCACGAATTCGTTGAAGACCTTGACGGAATAGAGGTCATCGCAGACGATTTTCTAATAGCGGGATTCGGCAAGACGGAGCAAAAGGTAAATCAGAGTCTAGAAGACAATGAGCGCGCATTCTTCGAGAAGTGCCGAGCATGGAAGCTGAAGCTGGACCGCAGCAAAGTGAAGCGAGGACAAGCAAGCGTCCCCTTCATGGGTCACATACTGACGCCGGACGACCTGAAACCCGATCCAACGAAGATATCGGCAATCAGAGAGATGCCGGAGCCAGGCGATGTGACCGCTCTGAAGAGATTTCTAGGCATGGTGAACTACTTGTCTAAGTACCTGCCACGACTCTCGGAGATGACTGAACCTCTGAGGAGACTTGATGACAAAGACGCAGAGTTCAACTGGACAAACTCGCACACAGCAGCGATTGATGCCATTAAGCAGGTTGTCACCAAAGCACCAGTATTGCGCTACTATGACGTCAAGCAACCGGTCACGATCCAGTGTGATTCGAGCGAACGTGGTCTGGGAGCCGTGTTAATGCAGAACGGACAGCCAGTCTCGTACGCTTCGCGGGCTCTGCCCAAATAGAGAAATAACTTTTAGCAATCGTGTGGTCGTGTGACAAGTTCGATCAGTACATCTATGGGCGAGACGTGGTCACTATTGAATCAGATCACGAACCGCTGAAGACAGTATTCAAGAAAGAGATTCACAAGTCACCGAAGAGGCTACAGCGCATGTGTCTCGCTCTACAGAAGTACAACCTAGATGTACAGTACATGCGAGGTCCACTAATGTATATCGCCGACACGCTCAGCCACGCCTACAGAAACACAACAGAGGGCGGCCAGCATGAGAACTGTGTGATTCGCGCACTAGAATCAGTGAGCCACGAGAACATCTCGGTAACCAAGACGAAACGAGACAAGTTCAGGGAGAAAGTGGCCGCAGACGAAGAAACTCAGGCGCTGATCAAGATCATACGACAGGGATGGCCTGCGAGAAGAGAATGTCCGCAAGCAGCATCGCCATATTATGACGAGCGCAACAGCTTGGTTGAAGCCGAAGGACTAGTGTTTCGAGGCGAGCAGCTGGTCGTACCGAGGTCACTGAGAAAGGATATGCTGCAGCAGATACACAGCAGCCACATTGGAATGGGAGGATGCGTTCGACGAGCCAGAGAAGTGCTGTACTGGCCGGGGATGAGTGCTGACGTCAGAGACTATGTGTCCAGATGCAGCACTTGTCAAACATTCACGCCACAGCAGTGTCGTGAGCCCCTACACCCACACGAACTGCCATCTCGTCCGTGGGAGAAGTTAGGAGGAGATCTGTTCGAGTTCAACGGACAGACGTTCATCATCATAGTCGATTACTGGTCCAACTACTTCGAGGTAGCGGAGTTACACAAGAAAACGTCACGGTCTGTAAAAAACCAGTTAAAAGTGCAATTCGCTCGACATGGAATACCTTCTGTTTTGATGACAGACAACGGACCGGAATTCGCAAGTGAAGACTTCAAGGAATTTGTGAAACTATGGATGATCAAGCACATCACTTCTAGCCCGAGGTTTCCACAATCGAACGGCAAAGCGGAATTCGCGGTGAAGACATGTAAAGCACTCTTCAAGAAAGCACGAGAAGATCACAAAGACCCACTGCTAGCGCTGCTAGACTGGAGGAACACCCCGAGCGAGTATATCGGAACATCGCCGGTACAACGGCTGATGGGAAGGCATACAAGGACCCTCCTGCCGACAACTGAGGAGCTATTACGCCCAGCGATACCACCTTCAACAGAAGAGAAGCTGGCCTCACAGAAGGAAGCTCAGACAAAACACTACAACCGAGGCACGAAGAAGCTCACGGAGCTACACGCTGGTGACAACATCCGAATGAGGTTACCAGGTGATCGACGCTGGTCACTGGGGCTTTGTCGCCGTGTGTTGGGACACAGATCCTACGAGGTTGAGGTGAACGGCGCGCGCTACCGTCGCAACCGTCGTCAACTGCAGTCGACAGCTGAACTGCCAAACATGGACACGGCTATTGATGACATCGAGTCGACGCATCAGGACGAGCCACTTCAGCGAAACCAGACGACCGAACCAGCTGACGTGCACTGCGGTCCGGAGTCATACAGCACGCTGCCACGACCCGTGCCGGCTCCACGACGTCCCATCCGAGACGGCCCAGGGACACCAAACCAACCCACTCCACCTATACCGATGCTACGAAGATCTACTCGAGATAGAGTTAACCCCAAGTGGCATGTAGACTACGAACTGTAGGTGTTATACATTTGTTACCGTTTATTACACTTTACGGACTGTAGCAAGTATAGCAAGTATTCACAGTATACTTCAAGGACACTTACTTAATGTCTAGTACATGCGTACATTGTTGAGAAAGGAGATGTGGCGATATGTCATTTAAATTTAGTATAATCGCTAGGTAACGCTACTGTATTTCTATGTTCCCACTAACTTGGCATCGAATAGACAGAGGACAACATTACGTAATGTCAGGAGTCCTTGACCGAGCCTCGTGTAGCGGGTCTGCATGGAGATGTTCAAATAAATCTTTATAAAACACACGTCGTTACGTTATATATATATAACAACGAAACGATACAGTGCTGTTGGTGGTTTGTTGCGGAGAGAAGGTCTATAATTGGTTTGTTGTTTCAGATCGTTGTAGACTGCCTTTGTAACATGCTTGAAGGCTTTCGTGGTTTGCTGGCATAGTTGATACAATTGAAGACTTGTATACACTATTACCATGGCAACGGTCACGGCCCACAGAAGATAACACTAGCTGTGTCTCATAAAATCAGTAAAATAAGTAAGATCCAGCAAAGCACAAGTGTCCAGTTTGTAGTTGTGACGTCATGGTAATTGTGACGTCATGGTAATTGTGACGTCATGGTAATCCAGAAACATTGACGATGAGGCAAGAGGTAAAATCGAAGAACTTATATTTACTTACTGTCTTACTGACTTACATGTGTCATCCATTTAGTGCGGTGACACGAAGAGCTGTTTCCACATTGTTAGTAAGGGGGCTTAATCATAAAATTGTTCACATCGTTCTACAAGCACCATTTTTGGACCAGCACTAGATATAGCCATGACAATTCATTTTTTGGTGGGAGCCAAGCTGGGTTCCTGCTGTGGCGGCCATATTTGACAAATCCAAGATGGCTGCCGTCCAGAGTAAGTCTGTGCAATAACTTGAGAACAAAAAGTAGTAGAACCATAAATAATACCACTTTTTAGGAGTTTCGAGTACGGAAAATCCATTTCCGGTGTTAGCTGCCTCTCTGGTCCGATGCAACATGTGGAAGACGGCAGCCATGTCGTTTGAACTGTCGCTTGCCTCGCTAGATTGGCGCGGCAAGTTGGCATTGATGCACGCGAGGATGTCCGACCTGGTCCCAGCTCTGAGCGAACTTCGGTCTGATAGAGAAGGGGGCTCTCGATGGTTCTCGAATTTGAAGAATTCGGTCATATCTGCGTCCGGACCTGACTGGAGAGAATGGAAATGTTGGGTGACATGTACGGTATTTTGTTTCAGTATCCCGACTTTGCTTCCCTTCTTTCGGGAGTCTGGACGGTTGACGAAAGTAAACACGTTGTTTCTCTTTATTGTGTCTGACAGAGGAACCGTCTAGCCTTGTCTTTACGTATTCCTCGTGAAGGACCTGACCAACCTCATTTTGGACAGGGACACGGCTACTTCATGCTCCATCACATCAAGTGCATCAAGAGCGACGAGTAACTATGGCTAAGAAGGGGTTGCCCATTCCGGTCACCACCTTCATGAACAACTGCACGTCATTCAGAAACCTAGACTGCAGGCTACATGCCTCATCGTGGTGACCAGTTGTTGGTGCCGTAAATAAGTAAGTAAGTAAGTAAGTGTGAACACTCTCGAACTCTTCAATCATTCTGACGCAATCTGGACTAGCCAACATATGCAATATTATGGCGTCTGTGTCATAACATAGGTCAGAGGCTCCACCATTGCCCTGAAGTACTTTGTTCATCTGCTCGTGGGATTGATTTTTGCCATGAGGCTGAACTTGTGCTCAGAGAGAGAAACGAGTGAAACTTGATGAGCATAGAGCGTGCGCTTGATGTGATGGTCATTGAGAGCAGACTGAGCGCGACCACAGGAGAGGACGTTTGCCTGGTTGAGAGCAGTGTCCGAGCCAGCCCCTTGAAGTATCTTGTCCATCACCAGCTGGCACTTATCCTCGATATGTAAGGCTCCCAGCTGCATGATGAACTTATCATCGCCCAGTATGTCGGGAAATTGCCACTACAATTGTTTGCATATGTCGTAGAGAGGCTGATCGGCGCCAAGGACAGGGGTCTGACCGGGGTTGATGAACTCGACTAGAGTTATCGATATTGCTATTAGCACCCTGAACAAGAACATTGAAGAAATTCAACACTATTTCTTCTACGGACAAACTGAGACAATGGGGCGAGAAGAAACCATTGAATGGCGCTTATTTCTTGAGGATTCGATTTCTTAGCGCCACAGCGCCCCAGATCAATAAGAGAGCTTCATCTTGGTCGATCTGCGAGGAATTATAGGTTTGTGCTAGCATGGTGCGCACCCTATCCCTGCGTCTTTACAAAACGTTATTTTCTTTGTAGACAATTTCAGGGGAGTGCTTCTTGGCTGTTTTGTCTCTTACTTTAATCGTTTTCAGCTGCCACACCTCAACATTATCTGCATCAGCCATTTTGGTATCATGTGACCTTATGTAGCAAGGTAATTGACCAGATTAGGACTTAAGTACATTTTCATTTGGTAGCCGGGACGTGCGAACATTTTACTCGTTATAATGACATAGATGAGAAAAAAAATAACTAACATAACTTAGAGACATCTGCCATGACCAATGCGTATATGAATGGACGCAGAATAAGCATACTGCAAGCACGTATGCGTAAGTCTTAAGCCGACAATGACTAGGGTACATTTTCCACTAGGAGCATCAATTGTCAAAACATATATTTATTATTGCAAAAAATTTACATTGATATCGTGATAAAATGTGGATAACATGTTCGATATAACGCTGTACACAGTGATCCTATGCATAATTTTTTTATTTTGAGCCAAAAATCCTTGAATTTGATTTCATCATGTGACCTCGACCTAGAAGCGACTAAATAACATCAGAAATGGGTTCCCCATTCTAGAAAACCCCCAAAAGTGGTATCATTTATGGTTCTACTACTTTTGGTTCTCAAGTTATTACACAGACTATCCCTGGATGGCGGCCTTACTGAATATGGCCGCCACAGCGGGAGCTCAACTCGGCTCCCGCGAAAAAATGAAATGTCATGGCCATATCTAATGCTGATCCATAAATGGTGCTTGTAGAAAGATGTGAACAATCGAGGTGTTTTTTTTTAGGATAAGCCCCCTGCATGACTATGTGGCAGCCAGACAAGTCCCACTGAGGCCGGTGTCCCTCTCCATGGTGTATGTCATTGTAGCAGCCAGACAAGTCCCACTGAGCCCCGTGTCCTTCTCGATGGTGTCTGTCATTGTGGTAGCCAGACAAGTCCCACTGAGGCCGGTGTCCCTCTCTTTTGTGTCTGTCATTGTGGCAGCCAGACAAGTCCCACTGAGGCCGGTGTCCCTCTCGATGGTGTCTGTCATTGTGGCAGCCAGACAAGTCCCACTGAGGCCGGTGTCCCTCTCTTTGGTGTATGTCAGTGTGGCAGCCAAACAAGTCCCACTGAGGCCCGTGTCTCTCTCGATGGTGTCTGTCATTGTGGCAGCCAGACACGTCCCACTGAGGCCCGTGTCCCTCTCGATTGTGTCTGCCATTGTGCAGCCAGACAAGTCCCACTGAGGCCCGTGTCTCGCTCGATGGTCTCTCTCAGGGTCATGTTAGGACGACCTCTTCTCCGAGGGCTTTCGGGTATCCAAAGCCAAGGAGAACTTTGTTAGCAATTTCGTCGTGGCGCATCACCTGCTCTGCCAGACGTAGACGCCGTTGCTTCACGATGGTGGAAATCCAACAAAAGTGGCGTATCCTTATGTTGACAATTTTTCAGAATACAGGATCACTGTTAAGTAACAAATCGATTTTAACGAGAAAAATGTGGCTAGTCTACGGTGGCTGGGTACGGTGGCTGGGAGAGGACATAGCAAAATTTTATTTTTTTTCTTCGAAAAATATTTTTACGGTGGCTGGGAGAGGATATAGCAAAAATAAATTTTTGTCTTCGAAATTTTTTTTTTTATTACGGTGGCTGGGAGAGGATATAGCAAAAATTTATTTTTCTTCGAAATTTTTTTTTTTACGGTGGCTGGGAGAGGATAGAGCAAAATTTTATTTTTAGTAATTTTTATCTCGAGATCTCGACGTTTTATCTCGAGATCTCGAGTTATGAAAGCGAGGCGAGTGAGAAGAACGTCGTGAGTCATGGTCATGGATGCGGAAAAGTCGATTGATTGGTAAGTTTATTAGCTGAAATCATTTAGATTGGTATAATCCGTAAGGCACACCATATGTCCATTATGATAGTTCGTGAGTGTGTACACTGTAGGTGGAGTCGTAGCCTTACGGCAAGTTAAGCCACGGACACGGTTTAAGTTAGGAGTTAGGTGATCGATAGACGATAGCTGTGCCAATTAAGTTACTAACCAAATTTGGTATAGTTGTGGCTTAGGACCATACATAACTTATACATATATACGGTGTCGACTTATTGCTATAAGCTGACGTCATGCCATTCGATCAACGCCAGATATTAAAATTATTGTCAAAAACGCCACATGACATTCGCCTTGCTACGAGGTTTACGCTGCATACGCTAGATGGCAGCGTTTAACAGTTCTCCAGCAGACAACACTGGAAGAAGAGGAAAATGTCAAAACTTGTTCCTATTTTGGCAACTTGTTAGATCCTTGATCGCGGAACCGTTTACCATGCCCCGTTTCCTCTTTACCTTTGCATCTCGAGTTCCGCCTGTGTCACAATAAACGTGTTCATACTTTCTCTACGAGAATCTTCATTCTATAATGTCGTTGTACGCACAGCCCACGGCCAGTACACGACATTAATTGGCGACGAGGTAAACTGACAACTCTACGAGTTACTTTGAACTAGACTACGTCTAATTTCTGTGTGAAAATGGAAACTGTCGCTGACGTGGCACCTTTTTCGCTGGAGCCGACTGACAGCGCAGGCCAACGCTGGGAGCGTTGGGTACGGCGCTTTGAAAACTTTGTGGTGGCTAAAGACATTCAGAACGATACAAGAATGAGAGCGATGTTGCTTCATTATGCTGGTGAGGCAGTGTTTGAATTGAGTGAAGCGGTGGGGGTGACAGAAAATGATGATTTCGCAGAAACCAAGCGGAAGCTCACTGCTTACTTCAGGCCGCAGTGCAATGAAGAATATGAAATATTCAAGTTCCGACAGGCTGAACAGACGTCGTCAGAGACGCTGGACCAATTCAATGCACGATTGCAGCAACTAGCAAAAAACTATAAGTTCCATGAGAAAGACAGAGAAGTGAAGTCGCAAATCATCCAAAAATGTGCGATGTCAAAAGTGCGTGACAAGGGGTTAAGTGAACCTACAATCACGCTAGAGAAGTTACTGACGTTCGGGCGCACACTGGAAGCTACGCTACAGCAGTCGAAGATCATGGGAAACTCTTCTTCGTCCGTGCCGAGGCCTGTCCACGCCGTATCGAATGACGAGGGGCGGCGCAACTCTTCACGTGGAGGTTTCAGTTTTGGTCGCCAGGTGGCGACACACAGATCGCAATCCACCAAGAAAACGCTTTCCGCCTGATCGCCAGGGGATGCCACATCGAGACGATCGACCAGTCGTGAGCAGTCAGCAGCGGCCCAGACGTCACAAGGGGGCAGCACCAGCATGCTCAGGCTGTGGTAGACCGCCACACGACGATCGGCGAATGTGCAAAGCTTGGGGCAGGAGATGCTACAAGTGTCAAAAGCTAACTCACTTTGCTAATGTGTGCAATGCAAACACTCAGCAGACACACTTAGTAGAAAATGACACACACTCGCAACGCAATGACAAGTTATGTGAAGACACATACACACTTGGCCTGTATCACACAAGTGCCACCCACACCATACCACCGTACATTTGCAATGTCCAGATAGAGGGAAGTGAAGTGGCTATGGAGATAGATACCGGAGCAGCAGTTTCGCTTATATCGGGGATGAGTGGGCTAAAATCTGCAAGACATCTGTGCTCACTCTCGACACGCGTAACGTTCCGAGGTTGCGAACATACGCAGGTACCACAATTGAGCCTTTAGGACGAGCACAGGTGAACGTTTGTCACAACAATCAACAGCACAGGCTGCAGGCAATCGTAGTGCCTGGGTCGGGACCTAACCTGCTGGGAAGGGACTGGCTAACAGTGTTGAAAGTGAACTGGGCTACCGTGAACCAGGTAGACAGAGAGGACTTCCTAAAGCCTTACGAATCAATGTTCAGTGAGGGACTCTAAAGGGGTTGACTGCGAAGTTCTACGTTGATGACACGGTTAAACCGAGGTATTGTAAACCTCAACCTGTACCTCTTGCTTTACGAGCCAAAGTAGAGGATGAGCTAGATCATGTGCAGAAGGCCGGAATCATCTGTCCTGTGGAGTATTCTGAGTGGCCCGCGCCCATTGTACCGGTCTTGAAGTCTACCGGCGCAGTCAGAATCTGTGGCGACTATAAGGTAACCATCAACAGGTAGATAAGTACCCGATCCCGAACGTATCTGATCTGTTTACAAAATTAGCAGGTGGTACACTGTACACCACGCTGGACATGAGCCATGCGTATCAACAGGTCGTACTGGATGAAGAATCACGTCCATTGACTACAATCAACACGTCGAAAGGGCTATTCGCATTCGAACGTCTGCCTTTCGGTGTGAGTTCTTCTCCAGGTATCTTCCAGAGAATCATGGAGCAGTTACTACAGAACATACCCATGACCGTAGTCTACCTCGACGACATCTTGGTCACAGGAAGAACGCCAGAAGAGCACGATCGTAATCTGGCTACTGTGCTAACGCGAATACAAGACGCAAGGTTACGCCTGAAGAAGGAGAAATGTGCGTTTCGTCAGAAATCGTGCACCTATCTAGGTCATGCAATTGATGCTGAAGGTATTCATCCTACGGAAGACAAAGTGCGAGCAGTACAGAACGCGCCTGCACCGCAGAATGTACAGGAGTTGAGGAGTTATCTAGGACTCATTCACTACTATCACAACTTCTTGCGCAATCTCAGTACGCTGCTTGCTCCGCTGCATGAAATGACACGCCAACACACAAAGTGGAAGTGGGGTCCGACGCAACAAAAGGCTTTCGATGAGTCTAAGGCACTGCTCGTTTCTTCAGATGTGCTTGTACACTACAACCCTGAACTTCCGATCATCTTGAGCTGTGACGCATCTCCTTACGGGATTGGAAGCGTACTGTCACACAGATTGCCCGATGGCAGCGACAAGCCTATCGCAAACGCATCACGCTCTCTCTCCACAGCGGAAAAGAAGTACGCACAGCTGGAAAAGGAAGCGTTGTCGCTGGTCTTCGGGATATCCAAGTTCCATAAGTACCTTTACGGGAGGGACTTCACGTTGCAGACCGACCACAAGCCGTTGATCGGGCTGTTGAAGGAAGATCGTGCCATCTCCACAATGGCTAGTGCACGCATTCAGAGATGGGCACTAACACTAAGTAACTATCAGTACCATCTGGAGTACAGACCGGGTACGAGTATCTGTCATGCAGACGGATTGAGTCGCTTGCCGCTACCAGACACTCCTGAACGAGTACCAGTCCCGGAGGAAGTGGTTCTAGCACTTACAACCATGAACGATACACCCATCACGGCAGAACACATCGCTAAATGGACAGCAACCGATCCGATACTGTCACAAGTTCTACGGTTCGTGGAAGGAGGATGGCCTAGCGATGTACCACGCGAAGGAAAGACGAACTGAGTGTCCAACACGGGGTGCTGATGTGGGGAGCAAGGGTCATCGTACCACCAAAGGGTCGTGACACGTTGTTGAAAGAACTACACGAGACGCATCCGGGCATAGTGAAGATGAAGGCGTTAGCTCGAAGCTACCTCTGGTGGCCAGGTTTGGACGCTGAAATCGAGATGTGTGTTAAGGACTGCACGACATGCCAAATACACAGCAAACAACCACCAGTGGCACCACTGCATCCATGGGAATGGCCGGGACGAACGTGGCATCGAATACACATTGATTATGCGGGACCTTTCAAGGGACGTATGATACTCATCATAGTCGATGCTCACAGCAAGTACATCGATGCACACGTTGTATCAGCTGTGACAACCAGTGCAACTCTCACGAAGCTAAGACAGACGTTTGCGATTTTGGGTCTACCAAGCACAGTGGTATCAGATAACGGCTGTTTCACCAGTGAGGAGTTTGAACAGTTTTGTCGAACTAACGGAATCAAACACATCAAGTCTTCACCTTATCACCCATCCAGTAATGGCTTAGCTGAACTTTATTACAGGTACAAGCCAATACTGTGTACCTATATAATTTGAATGTATACAACAGGTCCATTGTATGTAGGTTAGTGTTATAGTCAGAACTTTAGGTGGCTAAAATAAGAAAATGTAATTTGATCTCAATGACAACAACTGCAAATTTCAATGTCATGATAATACATATAACTGCAATAAAATGTACAGACTGTGTCTACATAATAAAACCTGAAGTCCAGTGACCATTCTGTTGCAACAAGAACCTTGAATGTGGATACATGAGGTTACTAGCCAGACATTTAAGTGATTTCTTTTGTTGAATGCCTGAATGGCGTGGATTGCTTGTTGAGACACGGTAGATAAAATGCCATAAATTCCACATTTCTCAAGATATTAAAACCATGTTCACATGTGTATGATACATGACACTTCAGCCGTATTATGTACAATTATCATACCCATAAGATGTATAATAACAATTGTATAATTGTTTGTGCGTGACCACGCCTTCAGCAATTTCCATACAAAAATAGTTTTCGCTGAAATGGGGAAAAGATTAAACAGAGTAATTTCACACAAAAGAATGTATGTACTGTAATGCTGTCACATATATTTTTCATATCTAGGGATGTCATCCAACATTCTGGTGTAATAAGAACCTCGAATGAGGATACATGTGGTTATTAGCCAGAATTTTAAGTCATTTTGTTTTGAAAACCTGAATGCTGTGGATTGCATTTTGAGATGTGGTAGATAAAATACCACAACATCCACAATTCTCAAGGAATGAAAATAATTATGTTTGGAAAGCATGACATTGAAACCACATGTTCTCCAATTTTCATTCTAATGAGACGTGTAGTAAATATTCCATAGTAGTTTGTGTATGGTCCCCCATTAGCAATTTCATAGAAAACTTATTGTCGCGGATATGGGGATATGGGAGTGCTGCAATGTTTCACCTATTTTCCATCTCTAGGGATGTAGGCCTAGCCAAAAATCACTATAAGCATTCGTCCCTAAAAATGTACCAACAAACCCTCTGGCTCATGGCCTATATGTATTGTTCTAGTATAGGGTTGAAAGTGTACCAGGGTGATAAGGAAAAGATAACATGTTTGTTAAATTGTTTGGGGGTATCAACTGAGGAAGGGTATTGTGACAGAAAGTAGTTTTATAATTGTTCATTTAGCTATATTCCTTATTTTTTTATTGACTTAGGTACAACTACCTCCAAAACTATTGAATTTAAAAAAAAACAATGTCAGGTTCTCACCTCAATATCTCAGCAATGGTTTGAATGAATATAGTATAAAAGTACATTAGAAATAATAAGCAAAATTTGTCCAAGGGCTAAAATGTGTACCTTTTCCTCCTTCATTTTTGCCAATTACCCAATATGTTGGCAGTCACATTTCTTTTTGCAAGGTATTCGTACATGCCACTGCCAGACTCCATCACGACAGGTTTCCTTAAATTAAAAATACAATGCAAATTATAGATAAATCAGACAACAACGGAGCAAAGACAACAGTGACTGTGTCCTGTATAAAACAATGTGACAGCACTGTCATTTCTAGTGACGTTTTTAGGAGGTTTCTTTTAAGGCATATGCAGCGCAAACCAAGGCGAATGTCGTGACGTTTTCGACAATAATTTTAATACCTGGCGTTGATCGAATGGCATGACGTCAGCTTATAGCAATAAGTCGACACCGTGTATAAGTTATGTATGGTCCTAAGCCACAACTGAACTATACCAAATTTGGTTAGTAACTTAGTTGGCCCGGCTATCGATCACCTAACTCCTAACTTAAACCGTGTCCGTGTCCGTGGCGTAACTTGGCCGTAAGGCTACGACTACACCTACACACTCACGAACTATCGTAATGGACATGTGGTGTGCCTTACTAATTATACCAGTCTAAATGATTTCAGCTAATAAACTTACCATTCAAACGACTTTTCAGCATCCATGACCATGAATCATGACATCCTTCTCACTCGCCTCGCTTTCATAACTCGAGATAAAACATCGAGATCTCAAGATAAAAATAAAAAAATTTATATCCTCTCCCAACTGCCGTAAAAAAATATTTTTCGAAGACAAAAAATAAAATTTTGCTATGTCTTCTCCCAGGCACCGTAAAAAAAAAATTTTGAAGACAAAAAATATAATTTTGCTATATCCTCTCCCCAAAAATAAAATTTTGCTATGTCCTCTCCCAGCCACCGTACTAGACAGTTCATAAGAATGTTTTTCGTGTGCGCCACAAACGGTGGCGCTACAGCACGGCGACTAGATAATCAAGGCAACAATCCAAATCAAAACTTTATTTCCCTCCAGATGGCACGACTGCAGCACTGTTCACAGGGAAACTCAGGGTACCAACAATAGTAGTATGGGGTAAAGCACTCCCCGGGGCAAAGCGCACCCCACCATATAATAAACAGTAATGCGGGCAAAGTGCACTGGGATAGCAATTTGCCCAAATAACGAACATTGCAAAGAAAAAAATATAAAATTGTATTTTTGTCTGTTATGTTATTTCTATTGTTCGGTAATTATAAAACTATTTAAATAAGGTAACTTTCTATGTGATATGTTAACCATCTCTGTCTTAGCTAAAAACAAGTAAACCATATCATCTTTGTTACTATTCCCCCAAACCACCTGATCTTCAAATTAGCACTTGTTTGGAATTTCAATAACTAATTATATATATAATTATATATGCAGTGCATGTGCATGCGTGTATGTGTCAAATAAATAGGGTATTTGTATGTACAAATAAATGGTTCCCATTGAACAAGCCCTAATTCTTAACGTTAATGTTTTCTCTAATATGTTATCACAAATATTAACAACGAGGGTTTTCCCTTTTCTCCCTTATGCCAGCTGTTATTTCTAACACTGGAAAATTGTATTTATTTTATACTGTGATAGTTCTTTATCATATACACTGAATTTTTTTTCATTTTATTAAGTAATATGATTGATTCTAATATTCACTATGTACAGCTGTTTTTCATGTATGAAATGTTCAGCTATTATGTACTGATTGTAGAAGACAGGTTTCTTTAGAATGTTGTTTGAAGTCAACTGCATAATTTATTATTTACTGTATGTCACATTCTGTAGCTTAAAACTGGTTTCATCTATAACATATGCATGAATAGTTTAAATAATGTCCAGTTGGTTTAATAAAATGCATACATTTGTTAACATTGTTGAAAGAATTTAATTTGGCCTCTCCAGTTAGTCTTGTAACTGGCCAAAGCAAAATGCTACATATAAAAAGTTGTACAAACGAACTAGAATGTTGTAGTGAATACAAGGTAGTTATTTTGTCACAAAATGAATTTGAAATGAGACAAGCGGAAAAAGTCGAACTGAGGATGTGCCTTTAACTGCAGTGATGGGACACATTTTATATAAAGCTTACTATGATTACAGGAAGTCTTGCTATTAGTTCCTGGGGGTTGCCCAGGAATCATATCAGTTGCACTACGTCATAATTTGTTCCATCTTTGTAACTAAATAAATTGTTATTCTGACTAAATTTTTTAATTATGAAAAGTTGAAAAGATAAACTGTAAATTGAAATATTTATTTTGCATCTGGGGAACATGCTGGCCTAATATGTTCTGACTGACTCAGAAAGTAGATTCACATTAATTGTACCTAAAACATCAGCATTTCGTCTGTTTAACTAGAAATGTCTATCTGCCCCAAGATATATCTTAACACACCCAACTCCAAATGAACTAGTGAAACAGTTACTTCCCTTGAATTTCTTTTGCAGTTAAACCAGCCGTCGTAAATAAATATGTATTGCTACCTAGAGATGGCATATTGTCGCAGTTGGTAAATAAATGTAAACAACAACAGTGTGCATGTATAAATATATTTCTATTGCTATTCGTTATGTATATACTCATATCTTATGTTCAAATTAAATATCAGTATTCTACTAGCATCTTCCTAAATAAGGGAATATGTTCAGAAACATTGGCATGAGAAGCAGTGTCAAGTTCTAAACTAAGTTTCACATACAAGAGACGTCCTTCAATGGATCAGCCAATGTGACATTCCCACATATTATTAATAATTATGTAGTTAAAAATATTCTGTCAGTTAAGATAATGTTGTTGCCCACAGGTGCACAACTGGCCTTCGAGAGGGCTTGCTAATATTCGACCTCAAGTTGACCTCCACATGAATTTACCAACACCTCTCAAGCCATAATTAATTAACACACCCCACAGCTAATTATAACATGTGGGCAGCCAAAGTGACACTGAACCGAGCCAGCAACAAACCATTAACATTGCCAGTGCTATTTTCAAAAGTTCTCACACCTGAAGCGGTTACAAACACCGTGTTGCCACCCATGATGTCAAACAGTCTGTATGTACATCAAGCACTGTCTTCTGCACATTTATTCTTACATCACATCTTTATTAGTCCTGAATGGTCTCATAAGTTCACAAAGTAAAACAACTATATGTTTAGTATCGGTGCCCCTCCCCCACTCACACCAATACGTGGTGTGGCACTTGCAATTTTTACTATCCAAAATTGCTAGTAGTGTCAATTTACATTAACATGTTTCATTCACTAGATGGCACCACTGTAGCAATATATAGCGTGTATGTATAATATATATTTATATATCCCCACGATATGCGGGGAAAACCAAACCCCCATATATACTGCTTAGCATATATTGGAACTTGGCAAACCTTGCGACCACCCCTAACTAGGTTTGTGTGATTAGATCATGCATGTTTTCTTGATATTTCCATGTTAACCAAATTTGTCATCAGTGATGTAATGTGTTCTGGTCAAACAACAAACAGCTTGCTATGTACCCTACCCATCACTTAAGCATTTTTCTGCAGTATCAAATGACACATCTAATAAAACAACCAATCTCCCTTCTGCAGATATATCAGATTTCCTTCTCTCACTAATATGGCACATAATAATTACCAAGACAATTTACAGTCATCTTAAATTAACATAATAATACTAGACAAAGAGCATGATCATTGTTGACGTCATGCCACCTGCACTATAGTGTCATTCACTGGACACGAAGGTTGTGCTTGAGTTCCAGTTAATCCTCTTGTGTCAATATTTCCCTGGCAACTGGCAGTGGTGGAAAAACATGAATAGTTTTTGCACACATCACTGTATGCCATGTGGCTGAAAACTTCTCAGAAAAGCCTGATTGTATGTACAATGACCAGCTCTGTCAGGGTCATGATGTCATTGGTGACCCAGTTACAATGCAGCCATTATGACACATTTTGATCAAGTTATCCTTTCTGACTGAACACACAAGTTCACATAAACCTATTTCCCATACAACTGGAAAAATTTGGCATACAACTGTGGGATGTTAAAACTTGCCTATAGTATGATGTCTTTGTACACCAAATTGCTCGGCTGCAAAGAATCAACAATCAATTCACTGCAGCCGCGTCTGCGACACACACAGCAGACATGGCAGGTCTGCACTTTATCTCTTACACAATGACAAACAGATTAAACCTGCAATTTAACAATATCCGGGGGGGGAGATGAATAATTCACTGCCAGGTTGGTGGTATATCAATAACGTGCTGTGACTTTGAGATGGGGGTCCCTTTTAGAAAATATCTTGCTCCCAAAAAATTGTTTTTAAATAAACATAATGCCTGAAGATTGTGACACTTACATTTTTAATTTCCTTATAATTTTTTTCTTTGTGAACATTGGGACCTGGCATACATGATACCGACTTTCTCAAAAATAAATATCGGATTAGACTGCCAGTGAAAACAAATGTAAAACGAATCATAATTTTTTACTAATATGTAGAACTGTTGAATCAGGTTTATGACTGGTTTTAACGTTAACAATAACAGTAGTGTCCATGCTGTCCAAAATTGATCACTTATATTGTACATCATAAATTTTTAAAAGAGCCAAATTTCCAACTCACATATGCACTAAAATGCATTCATTGTTTCTCACAAGGCATTTGAACAAACATCAGATTATTAAGACAGACACGTTTGGTAAGGAAAATATATGGCAACTTGTTCGAGAACTTAAGATATGGATTGATCACAAAGCTGCCTGACCATAGATTGTGTGATCCATCCACAGCTGATGCCAGTATGCATTAGGTGTTCATCATATCATTAGTGTAGTGTATATATAGACCTCCTCCTGCAATAACATGTTCAATGGAAACTCACCAAGTCACGGTTCATGTGCCCATGTATCCACAGAGCAACACAAAATTGTACACAAAAAATATTTGTAGGATTTTAATTTCATAGGATGTTTTCACTGCATGATTAAATATGTTTTGAGGTATTTTGTGGAGGCTTTCAAAAGAATTGTACCAGAAGATATTAGTGTCGATTTCAGTTTTCATTTGGCAATATAATTATAGACAAGCAAAAATGTTTATCACATCCATCTCTTGTATTGAAATAAAATGTCATGTGATGTTATATAGCCAGATTCGGTTCCACAGAAGTAGCAGTTTATAAAAAAACAAGCTTACCCATCATGCTGTGATAACCTGTCTGCTGATCTAAAAAAAAATTAATAGTGGCTTCCATTAATCAAAGTATTTTACCTAAGTCAGGTTTTCCAAACAAAATTTTTACATTTATGGCAGTCCTTTAGTATTATATCTACACCGTAATGCAAATATATCAATAATTTGTTGCTTAACCAGCAACAATGACAACATTATTCCACATAAATACCAATCATATTAACATTCCGAAAAATGCTACAGTTACAACTGATTTGAAATCCGTGATTTTCTGCAACATGGCTTCACATCATTAGGCAGTGATCCGTTATGCATAAACCGAAAAACTGGTTTATAAAAAAACTGTCTTCTCAGCTATATTCATACTTAAAATAGCATATCTTCCCTTTGATATGTCTTGCAGACATTAATACACAGGGTCACAATGTGTATATATCTACATATAATGATATATGTCTACACATGTTGCATACAATGAGCAATTTTGTAAATACTACAGATCATTGGTGGCCATTACAGTGTCTGGCAGTTACTTTAAGCTCAAAGCGGGGGTGTGTATGGCACATCAGAGAGAGGCATTGTCGTGTTGCCGATGAGGGGATATCATCAACAACAACAGTGCTGCCAACTTGCAGGAACCGGGAGGCATCTCATGTCAAGTGGTTCAAAATTGCCACCATTAACCAAACTGGTCACGCTTCAGTGAACACAACCATCAACCTGCATTTGTTGAATGATCAGTTGTGAGTGATATGCCCGTAGCATGAAGTGCAGTCATTTAAAACCAGGGTTAGATCAAATTTGTCAACTATGGCCCCCGTCATTTTGCAGTGGCAGTGTTGCCAAACAGAATCCATTCAGTTGGCAAGATCATCATGATTGCCACACAGATGCTTGCTAAAACTCTGGCTTGAACTGCAGCGAATCGATGATCTTCTGAGGGAGTGGTAATTGCGGCACGTGGTGCGTGGCGAAGTTCTGTAGGATGACGATACGACACAGACTCTGAAGGTTGTTGACGGTTGGCAGCTTGTACACCTGCACATAGTTCTGGCCCGGCATGTACGGGATGTTCATAAGGATCGCCATGCGGTTACCACAGACTGACATCACTGGCGTGTAGTTGACAGGACACAGGTGGCGTGCGCAGGTGTAGCGGTGGTACTGGATGCAGTGAAGGGTCTCCGCGGTGTCCCCGCTGAAGATGTAGATGCTGCAGTTAAGTGGGCGACACGTACGCACGCGCTTCTCCCGACAATAGCAGGTGACATCGACGATGACGGCGATGAGCAGGGATCCGTCCTTGCTGTAGGAAAGGTCTTTCATGTAGGGGTAGAGTGTGTGGTGGATGTCGGTCACGGTCGAGTTGGTGTGCGCTGTCTGCCACGTGTCAAGCTGCACCAGACTGAGGCTGTTTGTCTGGTTCGCCTCAAAGTTCGTCACAGCGATGTGCTGCCACGTGAAGCGCGGGTCGAAACAGAAATGACATGCATTGAAGTACAACTCAATTTCACTCAGCAACTGCATGGCCTTCAAGTCATACAGCTGTAGCACAACATTGACTGGCGCCTGCAGTCGTGCATGGCCGGGCACGGTCGGCATTCGCAGGAGGCATTTCGATTGGTCGGGACTGATCTCGCCGGCCAAAGCCTCATTAGCGAATTCAACATGTCGGTTGCCGAAAACTCCGAGGAACTTATTGATGCCGAGATCGAGCAGGCCGAAATGAGAGTTAGTGTTACGCGTCAAGTGAAGCACGACCAGATTCTCTCGGAAGCAGAGGACGCTCTTCACGCGAAAGTGGTTGATCGATGACATCTGTGCTGGGATATGGTTGTACTCGAAATGTTCGGCCATCTTCGCAAACTTGCTGCGTTTGCGGAAGCTGAAGATGGAGTTGGCCTTGTTAATACTGATGATTCCCTGGCGACTCATACAGAACGAGAAGTTGCAGTCCTTGTGCAGCAATCCATCACATGTCAGTATTGTCTCGACAAACCCAGCAGTGCCTGTAAGCAAACACAACCCTGTCATTTCTTGGGGATAATAGACTTGGTTTTATTTTATTATCATTGTAATTTAATTGCAAAAAAAAGTAAGTTTTAATTAGTACAGTATCCAGTCATTAGGACAGCTCAGAGCATGTTACACTTCACAGAAAGTTCAGGTCCTGTAAGACATGTTCAGTGGAACACCATCTTGACTTCTCTGGGAAGCGTTCAGCTTTGCTGCAATTAATGCATGAAGAGTATTCACACACCAATATCAACCACTGTCTATAGCCATATATTCATTCATACAGCTGTGTACACCGTGGTAACGTAAGGTGAACACTGTGTACACTGGGGTAAGGTAAAGTGAATACTGTATACACTGGGGTAACTTAAAGTGAACAATGTGTACACTGGGGTAACGTAAAGTGAACACTGTGTACACCGGGGTAACGTAAAGTGAACACTGTATACACTGGGGTAATGTAAAGTGAACACTGTGTACACTGGGAAATGTGTTCACTGGGGTTACACTGGGTAACATAAAGTGAACAATGTGTACACTGGGGTAACGTAAAGTGAACACTGTGTACACTGGGGTAAAGTAAAGTGAACACTGCGTACACTGGGGTAATGTAACGTGAACACTGTGTACACTGGGGTAATGTAAAATGAACACTGTGTACACTGGGGTAATGTAAAGTGAACAGATTTGCCCAAGGTTCGAGATGGCAACAAGAGGGTTCAAACCCAGAATCTCTCAATCAAGTCTGTGCACTAACCACTGTGCCACCGCACCCCACATTGTAATTGGTAGTAACTACTTAGATATAAATACATTCTAATCTACACTTTTAACATTAAAAGAAAAAAGAAATGAAACGGTGAAATAAAAATGTAATGTAATTCTCTCTGATTTACCTATATAAAAGTGATTATCACCACCAATTGAATATTCTGTTGTAATTACACTGCACAAAACTTGGCTTAAAATGTTGTATCTTTATCCTGCCCACAATTTCCCCAACATATGCAGTGAATCTAATTCTGGTTTAGAAAAAACAGCCCATTATTGAAAATGTGCAGTTATAATCAAGATTGTAACAATATATATGGAATATCGTTATCGTAATTGGAAATATCTCTAGGATACAGCTATTCAACAGAACCAATTTGGATGATTATGGAACATTTGAATGCATATGTGTTTGCAGACATTTATAGTTGGCAATACATGACTGCTATGAAAGAGAATAAAACCATCACAAGATCAACTCCTCCTGTACATTCCAGGTTTCTTTATTTCTGATGACCATTTTGCGTGGCCAGCTTTGCATAACCTTGGTGATAAAAAGGCAGAGCATGAACAGGTTTTCTAGACTGTTCAATAAACCAAGAGAAGAAGCCACCAAACAGCTACAGCAACAGACATTTAGATGAAATGTGCATAAAAGGAATGCACATCTAATCCACAGACTTAGGCTGATACTTTTGTAACACATTAAAGCTCAAGTTTATTTGCATTCGTATTCTCAGAAGACTTACAAATGTTCCACTTAAGATTACTGTAAGTAGGCAACACTGCCTTCTGAGGTCACCAACTGAATATTCATTCTAATACAAAACATTGTGAATTTATGTAATAATATTTTACTGATTTTGTAATCGTAAGTTTGAAGAAAAGTACAGGTAACAGGTACAAATATATTTATCTGTTAAATTAATTATACATTGTAATGCAAACATACTAATCTTGAGATTCAACTTACATCATGTAATACTTCAATTAATTTTGTAATTTTTTATGTTTTTTGCAGATCGCCCTTGAACAATGACTAACTTTGTCTGCTGGGGCTCACCCAATGTCGTTTTTATCGGGAAATGAGAATCTGTCATAAATTTTATTTCATACTGATACAAAATTTACTGTTTTAACCCTTTTTATCCCAGACACCCGCCCATGTTACCAGGACATTTGGAAAAAAAACGGATATTAAAAAAGTACCTGCTGTGTTTCAAATTAGATTTTCTCGGCAACTACATTGTATGTATACAATTGCCGTACACCAAATGAAAGCTAAGAAGTGCAGCATTCCAATGATTATAATGCATACCTGTTTATTCAACTATCGATATAATAAGTTTAAATTGGTAGAGTGAAATGTTTTTTTTACAAAATACATGCCCAAACTTCAGCACAACTTTTTGACTGCTTATGTGAATACAAGGCAACTTCAATAAAAGTTGTATAAAATACAATAGCTACGTTTTGTTAAAAGAATCATGCCTGTGTGACAACTAGAATGAAACTTATGAGCAATTTTCATCAGTTCAAAATATTAATCCAGTCGTGTTGAAAACCTTTGAACTCTTCGTCGGACTCGCCAAACAAATTCGATACCCATCGGGGCTGGGTCTCTTCGTCGCCCTCAGCAGCATAATCCTGCGCTCTATCTAGTGGGTCACCCGCCATTTCGCTGTCAAAATCATCCATAATATACTCGTCTACACCAGAAATGTCACTACCTTCACTGTCTGATGCACATTCGTTTGCCATTTTAAAACCTATCAATTATTTACAACAAAATAACTTTAATAAAAAAACACATCTAACTCGCTGAAATTGCATTGATTAAATGGCGACCGGCATGCAGGAAGTTCCATGTAACCTTGTTCTGATCGTATAACAGAACCATGTGGCATAAATTTAGTCAAAATGGCCACAAAATGGCGATGTAGTCGGATACATTGGTAAATACGCATCAGTGTGTATTTGGTATAAAAAGGGTTAAATTAACAGCTTTAAATCATGTTTTTATTCTGCCTAAGGAATATCATCAGCGTGCCATGACAAGAGTTGCTGGCAAAAGCACATTATACCCAAGAAGGATATAATTTAATTTGATGTATAAATAATTATTCGTACCACGTGTATGTCCAAAAGCATCATGTATTCTTTCAAATGACTGGTCATCATTTCCGGCATGTTTCAAGTCAAACTGACAGTAATGGCATACTAATGGTTTAGGGGTTGTTTCAAAAGCAAAATCTATTTTATCAGGACATGCACGTTTATTTGCTAGAATAAATCAGCATCTGATTGACTGCATCTCATGGCCTACAGTTACTATTTTCATTACAACTCCTTTTATGAGACATCACAGCTAATTATTAGACCCCTTTTCCACAAAACAACCATTTATGGATGTCATGAGAACCCATCTTTCATCCTTTCAAAATATATTTTCGACATTTCAACAACATGAGCCTAGATGTCTTGATGGCTTCAGAGACGCCGTCCATTAGTGGCACCAAACTAACACTGAACATAGAGACACTAAAACAGAATGTTTATGGTGAAGTCAAGACATAACAAAGTACTTGTATTACACAGTATGCCTCTTTGGGGTCCTTTGCATAAAGCTAATTATTTTTATGACTACTTCATTTATTCTTCAGTTGTTCCCTGGCCTGGGACAGTCTTGAGATATTTCAGATGGTGTTGCAACAGAAGCCATATTGACATGATAAAAATTATGTCATTTCTCTGTTGACGAAAGGATTCTTTCATTCTAGCATATATGCGGGTACACACAAAATTGTAAATTTTAACATTATCATAAACTGTATTGCGTGAAAATAGCTTATAGGCCCATATGGTCTACCTGGGCAAGAGCATTCCACTAATGATTTTTTACATACCTTTGATACATTCAATCGTATTGTTATATATATTTTAAACTTCTATGTTACATTTTTTAAGCTTATGGATATGCATGTACAAAGGTAAGTTAAATCTCATTGAAAAAATCAATTAGTAGTTTCTTCAGTTTAGTTTATTTATATGTTAAGCATATTTTTGTATGTATAAGGTTTTTTATTTCCAATTGGGATTTTACATTCCTTTTTATATAACAGTCAATTATTATTATTTGTATTATTACATTTTTCAGTAAAATATTTGTACTGTATCTATACAATGGTTTTACATTAAATGGAAGCATTCATTCATTCATCTGAGTACATTTGCTGTCTCACACATACACTGGTTCTGTGCCTGGTGTAAGAAGTGAACAAGTAGTCATTCCTATAGCTGCCATGACTTCCTATTAACATAACAAATGGATGATCTAGCACTACAAAACATTGTCATGTATGTTGATGTTCAAAGGTTGACATATCATTCTGTGGCATAACATTGATTTGTGCCTGTGGTCACACAAGGCCGAGCATGGTTGGTCACACATGGCCGGGCTTAGTTAACATATCATAAGAGATACATCTTAGACTGCATACGCAGTGCTATCACTATAACGAGACCACCAGAGACAGTACCAACCTGCATGTCCATCCTTCCAGTTGTCCAGGGAGCACTGATGTAGGAGCGTCCAAGCCATGGCTTCTGTCAATTGACCGCAGGAGTTAGGGAAGTCAACCGTGGCGGCCGCACCCCCGGGATCACCCCATCCCCGGTCCGCAGTCTCTCCCCTCCCACTCGGTCCTTTACTCTCGTCCGCACCCATCTTCTAGCATCTTCCTGAAACAACACATGTGGAGCATTATTATTCCATTTAGTTACTCTTCAACCTCTTTTATCCTTTCTTAGCTGACTCTTTTCTGTCAAAACACCCCACCTCTTGCTCGCTTTCTCACTCTCTCTCTTTAATTTAAATCCTGTATTCCTCTGACTCTTCCCAACCTTTTGTTTTACTTTCTTCCCCATTTCTTCTTCCTCCCTTATCCTTCAGTGCCCCATCATTCCGCGAGTCTTTTCTCTCCTCTCTCTCTCTGTTCTTCCTCCTTTCTCCATCCCTTCTCCCTTTCCCATCCCTACACCACCCCTCTCCCTCCCTCCCTTCATGCAACTTCTCTCCCTTCTTCCATTTTCCCTCCCTCTCCCTCATTTCTCTCTTCCTTCTCTTTCCCCTCTCTCCTTCCTATCCAAGCTCCTCAGCATTGGTAAAACAGTTTTCTTAATATATGTCTGCCAACTCAACCCAAATGAGGTTGAGGTGAACCCCAAATGTTTTCCTTGCTTCACTTTTTACATCATCCACACTCTTCTTCAACCCAAACCTTTGTCAGAGTCTCTTCTCGGAGCCATTCATCTACGACATCCACACAATAACATACATCACAAAAGCCAAGTCAAGAAACACTACACCAAATATCTGAGAATCTTGTCAGAATGCACACAGAGATAGTCCAGATCATCTCATTTCACAGTCGGATGAACAGTAAGATGAAGTGATGCTCCTCGGGTGACATTAAACACAAATAAACCATGGCTACTTGTTTGTAAAACGGTCCATTTACTTTGTTGCTTCCTTCCTGTCTTACACAACATCACTACAGGGGAAAGCAATGAGCAGGCTCCGTCTTGCGGTTCATCAATCAAAGCATCCTCTTTCACCCACTAACATGCCCCGTAGCATCAATGTATTATTTATGATTACATATTGACACATTAACACAAATGATCTATCACACATCCATGCCCACACAAGCAATGACTGTTGCTCGTCGTATACACAACACGCATCCATTGATTCCATTCACCAATCCTGGCAAACATTCACCCAGTTTCCAGCAATTCCCATTCGACGACGAAGGATTAATGTTGATTACCTAATCTGTTTACCTGGCGTCACTAATGGCAGCAGTCAGTGAAATGGAATGCAGTCAGATAATTGCAGAAATCATCGAGGAGCCTTCCAGTGCTAGGCCTAAAAAGGGAACCTTCTCTTGTGCCCTACTTAGAGAAGTTGCGTTACGGAGCTGCAGAATTTTTGCTATTGATTAGCGCTGATGTGGTGCCATTAACGAAACAGCCGGCATCACCAAGTGACACAATCAGCTCATTTAGTTCGTTAGCTGTTAGCCTGTTATGACAATGACATCATCGTTTGACAACCAGCATCATTAGCTCATCTCTCACACAGAGACAATAAGCCATTTTCTCAATGTCATAACAGCTATTATGAGCAATTAGAATACAAGAGAAGTGCCACCAAATGCAGGCAGTCACGTACTCCGGGTATGGCTATAATTATGGCTTTGGTTCCGTCCTCTAGTGAACCTAAATGTGAGATGGATCTATTACCGAGGTGACTGTAATGCGACATTTAACTGCATCTAAAATCTCTAACATCTAATAAATGCGTAGTATGAACAGCCAGTGGAGGTGACCTTCTACAGACACAGTTTCATTGGTGGGCGGAAATAATGTCACAGGAAAAATTCACATAAATAAAGTCAGTTTTGGCTAGGAACAAATTCACAAGAAATAATGTCACAACATTTATACTCATTCGAAGAGTATACACTAAACACAAAGTTTAGCAATTTTTCACTGATAATCCAACAAAACACTTTGGTGATTAATATTCTGAAGAATTTGTTTTTATCTAAGTTAATAATAATATAAGTTAATTTTGATTATTAAAATGAATATTCACCCAAATTTAATATTTCCACTTACATTGTAAATATGTACAAAGAACTTAAAATTTATTTCATCACCTCTGCAGCAGTACCAACATTTCAACAGCTGTGGTCGGGAAGATGTTTTACACTTGTAATAATCACAAGTTCCTAATAGGTTCATGTACCTAGACAGTTACCATATGTTCCACAATATACAGTATCTGACACCACCAACATGCTCTCCACAGTTGACCAGACTTGGTAGTATAGTGGTTAAAACATCTGGTTTATATACCAGTGTTCTGGGTTCAAATTCTTGTCCAGACATGGTAAATGTTGGTCCCATCTCATTAATTAGAGATGTAAAAACCTACCAAGGACAACTCGTGCCATGGTAGCGAGAAACTAACTGCCTGCAAAGATGGCTAGGTCGATAGGATGTTCTTGAAAAGGTTGACTGGTAAATAGCTCTGGCAACTGCAATTGTATACAGACAAGTCTACAATTAAAACTTTTTTAAAAATACCTTGGAATACCTCCAAGCTATCTACACATCCACACCCACATTCACACACATAAACCCAGCGTTCACCCACTATTTTTGTTTAACTGGTAAATGACTGGCTCACTGTAATCTTGCAGGTGCAATAACCGTTAATCAATTTCTCACACAAGATGTTGCGATTCTTACACAAGCAATAAAGTCCTACATGTCGAAACAGACAGAGCTAAGATTCCCTGACTACCATTGTTGCTCACTAGATAGCAGTGCCAGATTATATTCTCAGGTACTGGAACGACCACATCAAAGGATCATTTTGGTATAGATCTACATGCAGTACTTTGGAAAAACGTGCCACTACGCTGCAATATTACTCTCAGGTCCAATTCACAATCAATCTTGTGGTGCAGCTGTGAATCATCGCTGTGCGGTTCCGCTAATTCACATCGTGACGCTGATCAAATTTGATAAATGGTGTGTGTCTCACCTCCATTGATTAAATATTAACATGGAGAGACAGAGTAATCAGACTCAACTCTTAATTAAGAATGGGTAGTGTCACGAGTTCAAAGTGTGAACAGTGTGGAAGAATCATATTGAGAACTACTAGAAACCAGGACATTTCCCTTGTAATAATCTGCAAAGGAGGACAGTTCTCCCTCCACAAATAGGACACCTTCTTTTGCAAGTAAATCCTAAAACCAAGCTGAGAAGCACAACAAAACAAAAGGGTTTGTCAATCTTGAAGTTGATAAACAACAAGATTCTGACCAAAGAACTGCATCCTCGTATGGACAATCATTTCGGGACACACCAACCCCTGATGGATTTGTCACACACTATTTCAACTCACCAGCTAGTTAACAGGATGGTGCAAATGAGAGCAGCAACCAGATTTGCGTTTTGCATTAAATAATCCATGTTTTGCTGTTGTACATGAGAGGTATAATCATGATGTTATATTTACCCAAATTCTTATGGAAAGTTAATTTTACTTAGGCCCTATGGATTGGTTGTATAAATTTACAAAATATGAGGAAGGAAGGGGTGGAAGTGGTAGACAGGAAATCCCACAGGAGATTGAAGAAAGTGAAGGAAAAGATATATGGAAAAGTAAACAGAGGCAGCAATCAAACAAATAAATGGTAACTCCAAACTTCCACATGTTTACGACGATGTTGTCTGACCGGGTAGTTACATCTATAAAATTTAGTGACAGCAGTGAGTCGACTCGTCTGATTGGTTGATATGCAAGTGGGGCAAAGTTCAAATCAGCATTTGCGGAGGTATGGATGATAACAACATCACTGATGCTTAATCCCACATTATACCGGCCCAACTGAAAGAATAACACCCAGGGAGAAACACTAAATCTACTGACTTGTTAAATTATTACTTGTCCATTCTGCTTAATCAAGATATTATTTATGTAAATACAAAGTATTCAAATAACACTTGGGACTGGAAACAAATAGCTGTATCTAGAAACAAACTGGGAGATGAGATTGCCCAAGACAGAACCTTCGTCATTAACTCAACAGTGAATCAATTAAATATCAAATTTCATGCCAGCCACCAACCACCAGAAGCCTGAATCATCGGCCCCACCACCCTACTTCCACTGTTCCTGGACAGTGCTCACAGAGTGACCATGATCCGCCACTCAATGGATGTCTTGAAGAATGCTGTGGCACAGCTGAATCCTAGGCAGTGAAACTGGAACTAGAGGTGTTGGTATTGGTATATGAGCATTCTCTGCGGCAGGCATCATTTCCAATGAACCTTGGACGCCATGACAGAATTGGCCCCTGCTTCCATGCCTCAGATCACACTAACTATGCCAGGTAGGTCCTTGTTCACCCGAGGGACATGGCTGAACTCCTAATAAAGCATCCGGGTGTGGTCACTCTCTGATGGAGAAAGCCTCCATGTAGGGCCATTGTAGGCACAAAGAGTGACCTTCTAACATGCTTGAAATACGTCTCCGATGTCCAGTCTGTGTCTCCTACCACCACCAGTGTAATCCTTGATGGAGATGTCATCATCCAGATGCTGAAGCCAGCTGCATTCAAAAACTTTGATGAGTATCTCAGAAAGATCTTGATTCCATACCTGTTTACACACAAAGCTTCAAATTGCGCCACGCCTGGACTTGGTGTCGGACAGCTACAATGTAGATTTTCTGTAAGACAGTGCAAGAGAAAAGCAGGGAAATGAGTGCGAAGATATGTGGTGGCTTCAGCAGCCAAACCGAGAAACAGACAGAATTTCCTGAGTGGAGGAAGCAACAATACAGAGCTGTCAGCTCTCCTCAAGTGGGTTGACATGGGGGAGAAACAGCTTGTCATCACTGATGGAGGTCTAATCGTCAGTAAGTCACCACTGCCATATCTGGCCTCGCCTGCCCTATACAGCCACAAAGAAGCTGACAGTCCCATAATGCTGCATACAACCCGTGCAGCTTAGCATGGCCACCACGATATGATGATCCAAGGTGTTGACACCGTGGTACTGTCCGTGTCAGTGACTCAGAGGTTTCAGCCAGATGATGATCCAAGGTGTTGACATCATGGTACTGCCCGTGTCAGTGACACAGAGGTTTCAGCTAGATGATGAACCAAGGTGTTGACACCGTGGTACTGCCTGTGTCAGTGACTCAGAGGTGTCAGCCAGATGATGACCCAAGGTGTTGACACCCCGTGGTACTGCCCGTGTCAGTGACTCAGAGGTTTCAGCCAGATGATGACCCAAGGTGTTGACACCGTGGTACTGCCCATGTCAGTGACTCAGAGGTTTCAGCAAGATGATGACCCAAGGTGTTGACACCGTGGTACTGCCCGGGTCAGTGACTCAGAGGTTTCAGTCAGTTAACATTTTGGAACTGGCAAGTGTTTCAAGTTCCTAACAGCCCACAAACTAGCAGCTGGCCAAGGACCTGAGAAGGCATGGGTTTGCCAATGTTCCACGCTTTGACTGGGTGTGATAGTGTGTAAAGTTACGCACAGCATCAAGAAAACTGTTTGAGCAATCAGGACTGTGCTACCAGAACTCATTGACAGACTGCTGAAACTATCCTCAACACCAAGTGATATTCCAGAAGATGCATGCATAACAAGAGGTTCGTTATCCTATTATCTTGTTGTATAGCAGAACCAGCACATGCACAGACATTGAAAAGGCATGAGAGGAACTGTTTGCAAAGAAGTACGATGTACAACTGATCCCGCCAACCAAGGCAGCTCTGGGGGTACATGCCAAGAGGGCGGCCTATGATAGAGGCACCAGAGCTACCTCCACCAACCAGCTGTGGCTGGGCCAAGAATGACAAGACAAGACTACCCAAGGCAGCCCACACCTGGTGTGAGATAATCTCATGCAAGTTCAAGAAGGGTTGTGTGAAGCGTTGCTAGTGCAAAACGGCTGCATTTGAATACACTCCTCTGTGTGTATGTGTACGTGCGTGCGTACGTGTGTGCATGCGTGCATGCAGATGCATGCGTGCAAGTGTATCAAAGGGGTGCACACAAAATGTAATTCATGACAACTGAAAGGAACTGTGACAACAACTCTAGTTACACAGGAGCAGAAGAGAACATTATGTGACATTTGATATGAACTGTTCTATTCGCCATACAAATTGTCAACATGTATTGGTGTTAAATATGTCTATGTTTGTTAAATGGGCCTTTCAATTTCAACCATGTTCTCGAATAATTTGTAGTTTTTGTGACTAGTTTTCAAACATCATTTTTAAATGTACATAATGATATTAGGCCTAAATAAGGTCGGAGTTCAGGTATACAATAGTCTGGCTTGCAATTTCAGAAAGCATAAAATGTATAAATAAAAATGAGACTCATTCTGCAAATATGTTATGTCATTAACTATTAAAAGAGCACCATAATGCTTGTTAGTCATTTTGCACAGTGTTGTAGAAACTCATTATGTCAACTGTCCCCACTAGAAGTCACCTAATTTCTCTGGAGATGGCAGTTCTGAACACCAGTTAATTCTGATTCAATTGTCTGAACGCTACCATAGGCCAAATCTGTCATAGCTCAATATCCAAATCTGTTCATTATGTGAGAGTCTACATGTGTGCCAAATTTAGTGCTTTTATCACAAAATGCACAATTGGTTTGCTATGCCGCCCTTCTAAAACTACATCCATAGAGTGAAATATACGTGGGAGTGGAGACGGATGGTGGAGATAGCTGTAAGAACAGTGAGGGGGAAGACAAAGGAAACAGAAATGGGCCAAGAGGTCATGAAGTCCCTTGGACTATATTGTGAGTTTGTAATTATTAATCAAATGGTTTTTGGTGAATCATAGTTACACATCATTAAAGGTTATGGTGGAAGTAGATTTATCAGCGATCGATTATGGGTGTCTGATTTACGGGAGGGTGAGACCACTAATACATGTACATGTATTGATGTATCATGTCCCATGACCTAAAGGAAGCAAGTCTCCCACTGAGCCTATTATATAAAGTTTATGTGGATTAGTCTTAGCCTTGTTCACACAGGTCCTTGTTGCCTGCAATTTTGTTCACTCCGGATTGCCTCAGTTCAACTAGCTGGAAATTGAGTACCCATCTATGAGTAGAATTATTTCAACAATTTGAATGTAACAAAAAGTCAAAATATAAAATATCTGTTTTTAAGTGTCATCCTTATCATTCTGCATTAAATGTAAATATGATATTTCAGATAATGGTGAAATGATACTACCAAATTGTGCCTCATTAAAGCACATCTTGAAGTCAATCAATATAGTACAGAAATATATATTGTATAACACGATTTTACAAAAAATTGTATTGTTAATGAGACTCTTGTATATTATTAACATGCATTACTAGTCCTTTACCAAATACAGTTTTCAAATTTCACACTCAGTGAGTAGGTACTTACAGTGAAAAGTGTGATATTTACTGGATTTAAACTCATTAAATATTTCATAATTGTACCGAAAAAATCACACATTTAATCCTAAATTCTTCTTGGGTTATTGTATCACCCCAAAAATAGCTCTTGGTTAGCACAAGGTCTAATTTTACGTTTACCACATATAAAACATTAAAGTAAACTTGTTGACAGGAATGCGGGATGTGGGCATTGTTACGTGGCACATTTAACCTGAATAGCTGTCAGGACAGGAAGTATTTTGAAAAGGACGTCTTAAGAATTGGCACAACATGTAGAGCTGGACAGATGTAAACATCTGTGATTTTTCCCACATGTAAGATTATTCAACCATGGAAGTAATGACACTGCTGAAGTAGTTAGCAAGAAATTAAACACAGTTAGCACGTGACTGAATGCATTTACACTCCAGAATCAAATCAATCAGATCTGGTGAACATACATTATGAAGCAAGTCAAGTTTGTTTAGAAAAAATATACACATGCATGATACAGTATCAAGAATCAGCCTGATAACAATGGACTGAGAAATAACTATATTAATTATTGTTTTGCTAAGCAATTACGACATGAGAAATGTATAATTTTTAAAATGCCCTTCCTGTTGGGCGAACAGAACAAACAACATCAACACAATAGCGAGTCGCAAAACTGAAACTAACAAATTACTATGATCCATAATGCTGAAGCGATTAGAAGTAATTATAGTACAGGCTGTAATTAGGATTGTATTTGCAATCCTCATGCTCAATAGTAATATGATAGGTATTGAATCAAAGTTCCTATTCATTATTATTATTTATAATTGCACTGCCATGACCTAAAGGAAGCAAGTCTCCCACTGAACCTATTACATCAAGTTTATGTGGATTAGTCTTAGCCTTGTTCACACAGGTCCTTGCTGCCTGCAATTTTGTTCACTCCTGATTGCCTCAGTTCAAATAGCTGTAAAGTGACTATCTATGAGTAGAATTATTTCAACAATTTGAATGTAACAAAAAGTCAAAATATATAATGACAGTTATCTGTTTTTAAGTGTCATCCTTATCATTCTGCATTAAATGTAAATATGATATTTCAGATAATGGTGAAATGATACTACCAAGTTGTGCCTCATTAAAACACATCTTGAAGTCAATCAATATAGTGCAGAAATATATATTGTATAACAAGATTTTACCCAAAAAATGTATCGTTAATGAGACTCTTGTAAGTTATTAACATACATTACTAGTCCTTTGCCAAATAGTTTTCAAATTCCACACTTGGTGAGTAGGTACTTACATTGAAAAGGGTGATATTTACTGGATTTAAACTCATTAAATATTTCACAATTGGACCGACAAATCACACATTTAACCCTAAATTCCTCTTGGGTTATTGCATCACTCTAAAAATAGCTCTTGGTTAGCAAAAGTTTGTCTCTGTAGGCCAAGGTCTAATTTTACGTTTACCACACATAAAACATTAAAGTAAACATGTTGACAGGAATGCGGGATGTGGGCATTGTTACGTGGCACATTTAACCTGAATAGCTGTCAGGACAGGAAGTATTTTGAAAAGGACGTCTTAAGAATTGGCACAACATGTAGAGCTGGACAGATGTAAACATCTGTGATTTTTGCCACATGTAAGATTAATCAACCATGGAAATAATGACACAGCTGACGTAGTTAGCAAGAAATTAAACACAGTTAGCACGTGAATGAATGCATTTACACTCCAGAATCAAATCAATCAGATCTGGTGAACATACATTATGAAGCAAGTCAAGTTTGTTTAGAAAAAATATACACATGCATGATACAGTATCAAGAATCAGCCTGATAACAATGGACTGAGAAATAACTATATTAATTATTGTTTTGCTAAGCAATTACGACATGAGAAATGTATAATTTTTAAAATGCCCTTCCTGTTGGGCGAACAGAACAAACAACATCAACACAATAGCGAGTCGCAAAACTGAAACTAACAAATTACTATGATCCATAATGCTGAAGCGATTAGAAGTAATTATAGTAATTAGGATTATATTTGCAATCCTCATGCTCAATAGGAATATGATAGATATTGAATCAAAGTTGCTATTCATTATTATTATTTATAATTGCACTGCCATGACCTAAAGGAAGCAAGTCTCCCACTGAACCTATTACATCAAGTTTATGTGGATTAGTCTTAGCCTTGTTCACACAGGTCCTTGCTGCCTGCAATTTTGTTCACTCCTGATTGCCTCAGTTCAAATAGCTGTAAAGTGACTATCTATGAGTAGAATTATTTCAACAATTTGAATGTAACAAAAAGTCAAAATATATAATGACAGTTATCTGTTTTTAAGTGTCATCCTTATCATTCTGCATTAAATGTAAATATGATATTTCAGATAATGGTGAAATGATACTACCAAGTTGTGCCTCATTAAAACACATCTTGAAGTCAATCAATATAGTGCAGAAATATATATTGTATAACAAGATTTTACCCAAAAAATGTATCGTTAATGAGACTCTTGTAAGTTATTAACATACATTACTAGTCCTTTGCCAAATAGTTTTCAAATTCCACACTTGGTGAGTAGGTACTTACATTGAAAAGTGTGATATTTACTGGATTTAAACTCATTAAATATTTCACAATTGGACCGACAAATCACACATTTAACCCTAAATTCCTCTTGGGTTATTGCATCACTCTAAAAATAGCTCTTGGTTAGCACAAGTTTGTCTCTGTAGGCCAAGGTCTAATTTTACGTTTACCACACATAAAACATTAAAGTAAACATGTTGACAGGAATGCGGGATGTGGGCATTGTTATGTGGCACATTTAACCTGAATAGCTGTCAGGACAGTAAGTATTTTGAAAAGGACGTCTTAAGAATTGGCACATGTAGAGCTGGACAGATGTAAACATCTGTGATTTTTGCCACATGTAAGATTAATCAACCATGGAAATAATGACACAGCTGACGTAGTTAGCAAGAAATTAAACACAGTTAACACGTGAATGAATGCATTTACACTCCAGAATCAAATCAATCAGATCTGGTGAACATACATTATGAAGCAAGTCAAGTTTGTTTAGAAAAAATATACACATGCATGATACAGTATCAAGAATGAGCCTGATAACAATAGACATTGGTCTACTTGAGTGAGGTATTTTGCTGTACAAGTTTGGCGTATGTGTGTGGATTGATTCAGTGTATTTACCATTGGTAAATGTAGAATTTTTAAACTGCCCTTCCTGTTGGGCAAACAGAACAAAAAACATCAACACAATAGCGAGCCGCAAAACTGAAACTAACCAATTATTATGATCCATAATGCTGAAGCGATTAGAAGTAATTATAGTACAGGCTGTAATTAGGATTGTATTTGCAATCCTCATGCTCAATAGTAATATGATAGGTATTGAATCAAAGTTCCTATTCATTATTATTATTTATAATTGCACTGCCATGACCTAAAGGAAGCAAGTCTCCCACTGAACCTATTACATCAAGTTTATGTGGATTAGTCTTAGCCTTGTTCACACAGGTCCTTGCTGCCTGCAATTTTGTTCACTCCTGATTGCCTCAGTTCAACTAGCTGGAAATTGAGTACCCATCTATGAGTAGAATTATTTCAACAATATGAATGTAACAAAGTCAAAATATAAAATATCTGTTTTTAAGTGTCATCCTTATCATTCTGCATTAAATGTAAATATGATATTTCAGATAATGGTGAAATGATACTACCAAATTGTGCCTCATTAAAGCACATCTTGAAGTCAATCAATATACCGGGGTAGTACAGAAATATATACTGTATAACACGATTTTACAAAAAATTGTATTGTTAATGAGACTCTTGTAAATTATTAACATGCATTACTAGTCCTTTACCAAATACAGTTTTCAAATTTCACACTCAGTGAGTAGGTACTTACAGTGAAAAGTGTGATATTTACTGGATTTAAACTCATTAAATATTTCATAATTGTACCGAAAAAATCACACATTTAATCCTAAATTCCTCTTGGGTTATTGCATCACCCCAAAAATAGCTCTTGGTTAGCACAAGGTCTAATTTTACGTTTACCACATATAAAACATTAAAGTAAACTTGTTGACAGGAATGCGGGATGTGGGCATTGTTACGTGGCACATTTAACCTGAATAGCTGTCAGGACAGGAAGTATTTTGAAAAGGACGTCTTAAGAATTGGCACAACATGTAGAGCTGGACAGATGTAAACATCTGTGATTTTTCCCACATGTAAGATTATTCAACCATGGAAGTAATGACACTGCTGAAGTAGTTAGCAAGAAATTAAACACAGTTAGCACGTGAATGAATGCATTTACACTCCAGAATCAAATCAATCAGATCTGGTGAACATACATTATGAAGCAAGTCAAGTTTGTTTAGAAAAAATATACACATGCATGATACAGTATCAAGAATCAGCCTGATAACAATGGACTGAGAAATAACTATATTAATTATTGTTTTGCTAAGCAATTACGACATGAGAAATGTATAATTTTTAAAATGCCCTTCCTGTTGGGCGAACAGAACAAACAACATCAACACAATAGCGAGTCGCAAAACTGAAACTAACAAATTACTATGATCCATAATGCTGAAGCGATTAGAAGTAATTATAGTAATTAGGATTATATTTGCAATCCTCATGCTCAATAGGAATATGATAGATATTGAATCAAAGTTGCTATTCATTATTATTATTTATAATTGCACTGCCATGACCTAAAGGAAGCAAGTCTCCCACTGAACCTATTACATCAAGTTTATGTGGATTAGTCTTAGCCTTGTTCACACAGGTCCTTGCTGCCTGCAATTTTGTTCACTCCTGATTGCCTCAGTTCAAATAGCTGTAAAGTGACTATCTATGAGTAGAATTATTTCAACAATTTGAATGTAACAAAAAGTCAAAATATATAATGACAGTTATCTGTTTTTAAGTGTCATCCTTATCATTCTGCATTAAATGTAAATATGATATTTCAGATAATGGTGAAATGATACTACCAAGTTGTGCCTCATTAAAACACATCTTGAAGTCAATCAATATAGTGCAGAAATATATATTGTATAACAAGATTTTACCCAAAAAATGTATCGTTAATGAGACTCTTGTAAGTTATTAACATACATTACTAGTCCTTTGCCAAATAGTTTTCAAATTCCACACTTGGTGAGTAGGTACTTACATTGAAAAGTGTGATATTTACTGGATTTAAACTCATTAAATATTTCACAATTGGACCGACAAATCACACATTTAACCCTAAATTCCTCTTGGGTTATTGCATCATTCTAAAAATAGCTCTTGGTTAGCACAAGTTTGTCTCTGTAGGCCAAGGTCTAATTTTACGTTTACCACACATAAAACATTAAAGTAAACATGTTGACAGGAATGCGGGATGTGGGCATTGTTATGTGGCACATTTAACCTGAATAGCTGTCAGGACAGTAAGTATTTTGAAAAGGACGTCTTAAGAATTGGCACATGTAGAGCTGGACAGATGTAAACATCTGTGATTTTTGCCACATGTAAGATTATTCAACCATGGAAGTAATGACACTGCTGAAGTAGTTAGCAAGAAATTAAACACAGTTAGCACGTGACTGAATGCATTTACACTCCAGAATCAAATCAATCAGATCTGGTGAACATACATTATGAAGCAAGTCAAGTTTGTTTAGAAAAAATATACACATGCATGATACAGTATCAAGAATGAGCCTGATAACAATAGACATTGGTCTACTTGAGTGAGGTATTTTGCTGTACAAGTTTGGCGTATGTGTGTGGATTGATTCAGTGTATTTACCATTGGTAAATGTAGAATTTTTAAACTGCCCTTCCTGTTGGGCAAACAGAACAAAAAACATCAACACAATAGCGAGCCGCAAAACTGAAACTAACCAATTATTATGATCCATAATGCTGAAGCGATTAGAAGTAATTATAGTACAGGCTGTAATTAGGATTGTATTTGCAATCCTCATGCTCAATAGTAATATGATAGGTATTGAATCAAAGTTCCTATTCATTATTATTATTTATAATTGCACTGCCATGACCTAAAGGAAGCAAGTCTCCCACTGAACCTATTACATCAAGTTTATGTGGATTAGTCTTAGCCTTGTTCACACAGGTCCTTGCTGCCTGCAATTTTGTTCACTCCTGATTGCCTCAGTTCAACTAGCTGGAAATTGAGTACCCATCTATGAGTAGAATTATTTCAACAATATGAATGTAACAAAGTCAAAATATAAAATATCTGTTTTTAAGTGTCATCCTTATCATTCTGCATTAAATGTAAATATGATATTTCAGATAATGGTGAAATGATACTACCAAATTGTGCCTCATTAAAGCACATCTTGAAGTCAATCAATATACCGGGGTAGTACAGAAATATATACTGTATAACACGATTTTACAAAAAATTGTATTGTTAATGAGACTCTTGTAAATTATTAACATGCATTACTAGTCCTTTACCAAATACAGTTTTCAAATTTCACACTCAGTGAGTAGGTACTTACAGTGAAAAGTGTGATATTTACTGGATTTAAACTCATTAAATATTTCATAATTGTACCGAAAAAATCACACATTTAATCCTAAATTCCTCTTGGGTTATTGCATCACCCCAAAAATAGCTCTTGGTTAGCACAAGGTCTAATTTTACGTTTACCACATATAAAACATTAAAGTAAACTTGTTGACAGGAATGCGGGATGTGGGCATTGTTACGTGGCACATTTAACCTGAATAGCTGTCAGGACAGGAAGTATTTTGAAAAGGACGTCTTAAGAATTGGCACAACATGTAGAGCTGGACAGATGTAAACATCTGTGATTTTTCCCACATGTAAGATTATTCAACCATGGAAGTAATGACACTGCTGAAGTAGTTAGCAAGAAATTAAACACAGTTAGCACGTGAATGAATGCATTTACACTCCAGAATCAAATCAATCAGATCTGGTGAACATACATTATGAAGCAAGTCAAGTTTGTTTAGAAAAAATATACACATGCATGATACAGTATCAAGAATCAGCCTGATAACAATGGACTGAGAAATAACTATATTAATTATTGTTTTGCTAAGCAATTACGACATGAGAAATGTATAATTTTTAAAATGCCCTTCCTGTTGGGCGAACAGAACAAACAACATCAACACAATAGCGAGTCGCAAAACTGAAACTAACAAATTACTATGATCCATAATGCTGAAGCGATTAGAAGTAATTATAGTAATTAGGATTATATTTGCAATCCTCATGCTCAATAGGAATATGATAGATATTGAATCAAAGTTGCTATTCATTATTATTATTTATAATTGCACTGCCATGACCTAAAGGAAGCAAGTCTCCCACTGAACCTATTACATCAAGTTTATGTGGATTAGTCTTAGCCTTGTTCACACAGGTCCTTGCTGCCTGCAATTTTGTTCACTCCTGATTGCCTCAGTTCAAATAGCTGTAAAGTGACTATCTATGAGTAGAATTATTTCAACAATTTGAATGTAACAAAAAGTCAAAATATATAATGACAGTTATCTGTTTTTAAGTGTCATCCTTATCATTCTGCATTAAATGTAAATATGATATTTCAGATAATGGTGAAATGATACTACCAAGTTGTGCCTCATTAAAACACATCTTGAAGTCAATCAATATAGTGCAGAAATATATATTGTATAACAAGATTTTACCCAAAAAATGTATCGTTAATGAGACTCTTGTAAGTTATTAACATACATTACTAGTCCTTTGCCAAATAGTTTTCAAATTCCACACTTGGTGAGTAGGTACTTACATTGAAAAGTGTGATATTTACTGGATTTAAACTCATTAAATATTTCACAATTGGACCGACAAATCACACATTTAACCCTAAATTCCTCTTGGGTTATTGCATCACTCTAAAAATAGCTCTTGGTTAGCACAAGTTTGTCTCTGTAGGCCAAGGTCTAATTTTACGTTTACCACACATAAAACATTAAAGTAAACATGTTGACAGGAATGCGGGATGTGGGCATTGTTATGTGGCACATTTAACCTGAATAGCTGTCAGGACAGTAAGTATTTTGAAAAGGACGTCTTAAGAATTGGCACATGTAGAGCTGGACAGATGTAAACATCTGTGATTTTTGCCACATGTAAGATTAATCAACCATGGAAATAATGACACAGCTGACGTAGTTAGCAAGAAATTAAACACAGTTAACACGTGAATGAATGCATTTACACTCCAGAATCAAATCAATCAGATCTGGTGAACATACATTATGAAGCAAGTCAAGTTTTTTTTTAGAAAAAATATACACATGCATGATACAGTATCAAGAATGAGCCTGATAACAATAGACATTGGTCTACTTGAGTGAGGTATTTTGCTGTACAAGTTTGGCGTATGTGTGTGGATTGATTCAGTGTATTTACCATTGGTAAATGTAGAATTTTTAAACTGCCCTTCCTGTTGGGCAAACAGAACAAAAAACATCAACACAATAGCGAGCCGCAAAACTGAAACTAACCAATTATTATGATCCATAATGCTGAAGCGATTAGAAGTAATTATAGTACAGGCTGTAATTAGGATTGTATTTGCAATCCTCATGCTCAATAGTAATATGATAGGTATTGAATCAAAGTTCCTATTCATTATTATTATTTATAATTGCACTGCCATGACCTAAAGGAAGCAAGTCTCCCACTGAACCTATTACATCAAGTTTATGTGGATTAGTCTTAGCCTTGTTCACACAGGTCCTTGCTGCCTGCAATTTTGTTCACTCCTGATTGCCTCAGTTCAACTAGCTGGAAATTGAGTACCCATCTATGAGTAGAATTATTTCAACAATATGAATGTAACAAAGTCAAAATATAAAATATCTGTTTTTAAGTGTCATCCTTATCATTCTGCATTAAATGTAAATATGATATTTCAGATAATGGTGAAATGATACTACCAAATTGTGCCTCATTAAAGCACATCTTGAAGTCAATCAATATACCGGGGTAGTACAGAAATATATACTGTATAACACGATTTTACAAAAAATTGTATTGTTAATGAGACTCTTGTAAATTATTAACATGCATTACTAGTCCTTTACCAAATACAGTTTTCAAATTTCACACTCAGTGAGTAGGTACTTACAGTGAAAAGTGTGATATTTACTGGATTTAAACTCATTAAATATTTCATAATTGTACCGAAAAAATCACACATTTAATCCTAAATTCCTCTTGGGTTATTGCATCACCCCAAAAATAGCTCTTGGTTAGCACAAGGTCTAATTTTACGTTTACCACATATAAAACATTAAAGTAAACTTGTTGACAGGAATGCGGGATGTGGGCATTGTTACGTGGCACATTTAACCTGAATAGCTGTCAGGACAGTAAGTATTTTGAAAAGGACGTCTTAAGAATTGGCACAACATGTAGAGCTGGACAGATGTAAACATCTGTGATTTTTCCCACATGTAAGATTATTCAACCATGGAAGTAATGACACTGCTGAAGTAGTTAGCAAGAAATTAAACACAGTTAGCACGTGAATGAATGCATTTACACTCCAGAATCAAATCAATCAGATCTGGTGAACATACATTATGAAGCAAGTCAAGTTTGTTTAGAAAAAATATACACATGCATGATACAGTATCAAGAATCAGCCTGATAACAATGGACTGAGAAATAACTATATTAATTATTGTTTTGCTAAGCAATTACGACATGAGAAATGTATAATTTTTAAAATGCCCTTCCTGTTGGGCGAACAGAACAAACAACATCAACACAATAGCGAGTCGCAAAACTGAAACTAACAAATTACTATGATCCATAATGCTGAAGCGATTAGAAGTAATTATAGTAATTAGGATTATATTTGCAATCCTCATGCTCAATAGGAATATGATAGATATTGAATCAAAGTTGCTATTCATTATTATTATTTATAATTGCACTGCCATGACCTAAAGGAAGCAAGTCTCCCACTGAACCTATTACATCAAGTTTATGTGGATTAGTCTTAGCCTTGTTCACACAGGTCCTTGCTGCCTGCAATTTTGTTCACTCCTGATTGCCTCAGTTCAAATAGCTGTAAAGTGACTATCTATGAGTAGAATTATTTCAACAATTTGAATGTAACAAAAAGTCAAAATATATAATGACAGTTATCTGTTTTTAAGTGTCATCCTTATCATTCTGCATTAAATGTAAATATGATATTTCAGATAATGGTGAAATGATACTACCAAGTTGTGCCTCATTAAAACACATCTTGAAGTCAATCAATATAGTGCAGAAATATATATTGTATAACAAGATTTTACCCAAAAAATGTATCGTTAATGAGACTCTTGTAAGTTATTAACATACATTACTAGTCCTTTGCCAAATAGTTTTCAAATTCCACACTTGGTGAGTAGGTACTTACATTGAAAAGGGTGATATTTACTGGATTTAAACTCATTAAATATTTCACAATTGGACCGACAAATCACACATTTAACCCTAAATTCCTCTTGGGTTATTGCATCACTCTAAAAATAGCTCTTGGTTAGCACAAGTTTGTCTCTGTAGGCCAAGGTCTAATTTTACGTTTACCACACATAAAACATTAAAGTAAACATGTTGACAGGAATGCGGGATGTGGGCATTGTTATGTGGCACATTTAACCTGAATAGCTGTCAGGACAGTAAGTATTTTGAAAAGGACGTCTTAAGAATTGGCACATGTAGAGCTGGACAGATGTAAACATCTGTGATTTTTGCCACATGTAAGATTAATCAACCATGGAAATAATGACACAGCTGACGTAGTTAGCAAGAAATTAAACACAGTTAACACGTGAATGAATGCATTTACACTCCAGAATCAAATCAATCAGATCTGGTGAACATACATTATGAAGCAAGTCAAGTTTTTTTTTAGAAAAAATATACACATGCATGATACAGTATCAAGAATGAGCCTGATAACAATAGACATTGGTCTACTTGAGTGAGGTATTTTGCTGTACAAGTTTGGCGTATGTGTGTGGATTGATTCAGTGTATTTACCATTGGTAAATGTAGAATTTTTAAACTGCCCTTCCTGTTGGGCAAACAGAACAAAAAACATCAACACAATAGCGAGCCGCAAAACTGAAACTAACCAATTATTATGATCCATAATGCTGAAGCGATTAGAAGTAATTATAGTAATTAGGATTATATTTGCAATCCTCATGCTCAATAGGAATATGATAGATATTGAATCAAAGTTCCTATTCATTATTATTATTTATAATTGCACTGCCATGACCTAAAGGAAGCAAGTCTCCCACTGAACCTATTACATCAAGTTTATGTGGATTAGTCTTAGCCTTGTTCACACAGGTCCTTGCTGCCTGCAATTTTGTTCACTCCTGATTGCCTCAGTTCAAATAGCTATAAAGTGACCATCTATGAGTACCTAACAGTGGTGCATATATACAAACAAATAGTTTTTCTGTAATAATTGCAGCATGGCTGAATGCTTCCAAGAGAAGTTGAGTTGGTGTTGGAATGGTTAATAGTAAAATAACTCGAGGAAACATTGTCTACGTTCTGGCTTCTCACCACGAGTTGCTATGGCTGACTACACAAATACCAGGAAGAAATCTGGGCCAGTGAAACAACCAAAAGAAAACTAAAACAGGTTAATTCAGCTACAGTAATGTTTTAACCAGTAAAACATATAAATTATTCAAATTAATCAACTATTTGTCTACACTCACGGAAGGAAATGTGCAGCTGATGTCAAATTACATTGGCGAAGGGAGCTGGTTGATGTCTAACATAATGACAGACCTCACTCACCATCCAAATTAATTAGTTTTTTCAACAATTGTTATTTGACTATGAAAAAAATGGACCAAGAGGCCCTGAAGTCCTTTGGACTATACTGTGAATTTGTAATTATTAATGAAATGTTTTTGGTGAATCACAGTTACAGATCATTAAGGGTTATGATGAAAGTAAAATACTGACATGTTTAGTGGAGACTATATGCATGCCAGTTATGCCAGTGAAGATACACCTGCAAAATATGATATTCGAGTAGACCGTTTCGTGAAGATTGTATATATTAGTTAATGTGTTATTAAAAATACTGTAGAATTTTATCCCAATACTCTGCTATTTAGGCCAATTTCCAGTGGTTGTAGAAACCTTGCAGGAGAGTTAGTGAGCTGCAATCTCACATGTAGCACACAGTTAAAGGTTGTTTAAGAAGATGTGCACACATTTTCTGATCTCATTTTGCCCCTACCACCCTCCCCCAGAACAGAAAGAAGAGAATGAGATGAACTATGATAAAACTCTATGTGTTCACAAAGTACATATACATAGCATGCATTTTGACTTAAAAACAGTAGCAATTAATGACATAATACTGATTGAATTGGAGTGAAGTAATAGCAGCAACACGTATAGTAAAACATCTGAATAATATTCCTTATCATTTTGGCTAAATATGCTTTAACCTAACCTTTAACGTATACCTAAGTTATTTTATATATTATTTATACCTAAGCTATTTCATTTTAATCCTAGATCATATCGTTACATTGCATTGATAATTATGTCTATTCCTGTTTTAAAGTTTCTCAGGTTCTGTCAGTGCAGTAGGGATTCCCATTACACATTATAGTTACAGTCCACATGGAGGCATTCTGTTTGACATTGGGACAATCAATGGCAGGCAGTGAGCCAAGGCTAGTCCAATACACAGGCTTACAGCATAATCTCCGACACCCAGGGCCACTCCACTCAGCCACCCCAGTGATCAGAGATAGGGCAAAGTCCACTATCCAGTTATAGAGACAAGTGGAAGTTATAAATAGAGATCAGTGCAGGAGACATACAGCAGTAGGGAAATAGTAGGACAATTTTACATTTTAGGGGCTCTGAGGTGCTTTAGAATAATTCAATCAAATACAGATTTCTTGTGTATAGTAGCACTACCACATGAAATGTCTATGCAAAATCAGAGAAAACGTTAGTGAAGAATTTTTTTGAAATAGGCAAAATGTGAAAATTTACCAGTTTCGGGAGCCCTTACAATGATTCAATCAAATACAGTAGCAGTTCCTTAAGATACGTCTATACAAAATTAGAGAAAATGTTGCTGAACGGTTTCTGAGATATGGCAGCTAACGGGGGACGGCACACGGTGGACAGTGGACACGGAGTGATGGCATAAGTCCGTTGGACCTTTGGCCCAAAGAACTAAAAATACAGTTGTTTGTTTATCGATGCAAAGGCTAATGTGATTCAATTCGTATAATGATTAAATAAGATGAAAACCATTTCTGTCTATCATTTATCGTGATCTGGATATCACATAGTGTACCAAGCTGTGCACAAATGACATGCTGGAATCAAAGTAAGTCAATCCAGCTCTAGTCAGTATCGAGACTCGTTGGTCATGTGACAATATAAAAGGAAATATATTGGTTTATGTCCCTCCTGGTGTGAGGGTAGTGTTGGTATCAGCTGGTAGGGGTGAGGGTAGTGTTGGTACCAGTCATTAGGGCTGAGGGTAGTGTTGGTACCAGCTGGTATGGGTTAAGGTAGTGTTGATACCAGCTGGTAGGGGTGAGGGTAGTGTTGGTATCAGTCAGTAGGACTGAGGGTAGAGTTGGTACCAGTTGGTATGGGTTAGGGTAGTGTTGGTACCAGTTGGCAGGGGAGGGTAGTGTTGGTACCAGTTGATATGGGTTAGGGTAGTGTTGGTACCAGCTGGTATGGGTTAGGGTAGTGTTGATACCAACTGGTTGGGGTGAGGGTAGTGTTGGTACCAGTCAGTAGGACTGAGGGTAGTGTTGGTACCAGTTGGTATGGGTTAGGGTAGTGTTGGTACCAGTCGGTAGGGGGAGGGTAGTGTTGGTACCAGTTGGTATGGGTTAGGATAATGTTGGTACCAGTTGGTATGGGTTAGGGTAGTGTTGGTACCAGTCGGTAGGGGTTAGGGTAATGTTGGTACCAGTTGGTAGGGGTGAGAGTAGTGTTGGTCCCAGCTGGGAGATGTGTGGATAGTGTTGGTACCAGTTGGTAGTAGTAATGATAGTGTTGGTATTAGTTGGTAAGGTTGAGGATAGTGTTGGTACCAGTCGGTAGGGGTGATGGTAGTGTTGGTACCAGTCAGTATGGGTGAGGGTAGAGTTGGTACCAGTTGGTAAGTGTGTGGGTAGTGTTGGTACCAGTTGGTACCTGTTGGTAGGGGTGAGGGTAGTGTTGGTACCTGTTGGTAGGGGTAGGGTAGTGTTGGTACCTGTTGGTAGGGGTGAGGGTAGTTTTGGTACCAGCTGGTAGGGGTGAAGGGTAGTGTTGGTACCAGCTGGTAGGGGTGAGGGTTTTGTTGGTACCTACCTTACATACTATGCATGTCTTAACAGTTCACACGAGGCTTGGCGGCCGCCCACTCTCACAAGACATCAATGACAATTCTGAAGAAAAAAATCTTAATATTACCTGCTGCACCAACATAAGCTGCATTCACACCTACAGAATTAAAACGGTTTAGCTAAACCGTTTTAGTTAAATCGGTTCATGTTTGAAAATTGTGAGCGTTCACACATGCAATAGCTAAACCGTTTTAAGGAGGAAGATGGTATGCGCACATGCGCAAACTAGCATAACAACATTGTTAACGATGTCCTCCTGACCCCGTCTCGGTGCCCTTGCTCAGGTCGCGGTTCAGACGACTGGCAATGCACCGATATATAATTATATTTCCTTCTAAATCGGACTACCCCCGATCGTCTCCCCACAACTCCAGTAACAGCCAAACTTCCCCATCGTCCCAACTGTCGCGTCGCAATTGCGTTTCTTTAGATTTGGCATCGATCGAAGTTGAATACATGATTGCGCCAAAATGTTGTTTATGTTTACGTTATACACAGGAAGCGACGAGGCGCAAGATCGAATGTGCATGACTGTGACGTGCTTAAAACGTTTTAGCTAATCCGCTTACGTTCACACTTGCAACTTGAACTGTTTTAGCTAAAACGGTTTAACTAAACCACCTACTGAAGTGGATTAGCTAAACTGTTTTAGCACTAAATCGCATTCACACGTCTGTTTTCTGACTGGATTAGTTAAAACATTTTAACTAAACCGTTTTAAAGTGTAAATGTGAACGCAACTTTAGACAGCACACTACTGTGGCTGAATAAACGGGACTTATCACAGGCCCCTTGACAAGCCACAGGGAGTGACTCCCCTTCCACAAAGAGTGACCCCCTTGACAAGCCACATCCATGGGTGACTTCCTTATACATAGGGAGTGAACTCTGGACAAATCACAGAGAGCCACACCCCTCGACAGGTCACACAGAGTGATACCCCTGTCACAAGTAGTGACCCCCTCCACAAGTTACAGGGAAAGACTCACTCCCCACCAGTCCACAGGGTGTGACACACCCACAACCATAGGGTGTGACACCCCCACAACCACAGGGAGCAACATGAGGAATGATGATGGCCTCATATCTGTACCTTGCCAGTGCCTGAGGTGTGAGCACTTTTTATTTAAATATTAATAAGAATAAATTGTCCTGACCTGCTGAACAATACCGCACTTGGCCTGTTCATTGACCAAGTTGCTTTTTGCACTGCTATCGAATCCAGCTTACGCGTTGAGTTTGTGACCCCCCTCGGGCCTATGATGAGAAGGCGGGCAGACAGTGCACCAACACACACTGCGCTCTTGCACATAGCAAGGATAATAAATCCCTGGTGAAGTAGATCTATGCAAAGACTGACAGCAGAGAAAGATGGATGAGATCAAATATTTAGCTGCAGTGATTGTGAACTCTTCCTTGTCGCTGAAGTTCCAGTCGCAGTAAATTTACACCGCTATGGAAATCCTGTTAATGAACACAGACTGAATGGGGGAGGGACTAGGATAAATGTGACCAATAGATCCTGGTTTGGGTATAAGGGATGTGATCCCACTTCCTGGGTTTTTCCCTTCTTTTGTGCCTCACCAGTTGTCATCTCCCTGCTCAGATGCACATTAGCATCAGAAATGACCTGACCTAAAGTTGACTGGACCATCCATAAGGCTTCAGTACATGTTTATTGTGTTTCAAGTATAGCAGTGTCCATCTTTATGAGATGTCTCTTTATGAGGGTTCAACCAGGACAGCTATGTCCCACAGATACAATCCTGAGGAACCCTACTCAGAATCGTAATGGCTGACAGTTTGAGTAATTGTACTCTTACTCAATTACATAGTTCAAAAATGCAATATAATTATGCACGATTGCAATGACAAAGAAACTGTAATCACAGTTGCAATCATGTTTACCATTTTTCTGTGCATATCAATCAGCGTTCGATCTTTACGCCAAAAAGGTGCTGGTCAGCTGGACCAGCAACTTCAAAAAGTTACTCGTCCGCATTTTACCAAGTTACACGAAAACAACGGTACAATGCAGCGCAAGTGCAACAGCCTGCAAAACATTATAAACAATAAACATTATACTATTTGTTGGCAGTTTAAAATATAATATTATAACCTGACCATGTTGACCTGGATACACAACACAAACGTAGTCCTTATACAGCTTGTCCAATGTGCTCCTGTGCACATTGGCATTCGGAGGATGTCACATTTCTGCTACGCTGCGGCAGCTGTCTCTTTAAGAGTGATCCTGCTCAAAGCATTTTGCGGTAGAAGGTGTAGAGGGTGTGCAACAACATTGTGACTTGGTCTAAGAGCTTGAAATGCTTCATTGCCTTCTTATAGGCCCATTCCAAACAGTGCACAAGGAATTGTATGGGAATGATATCATGTACCTCTGGAAGAGGGTTGTGACACTTGATTTGTGGCCAACGTTTACGCTGGCCCCCATCACCCCATAACACACAGTATTCCTGGGAAATGAGTATGACATTAGCTCAGTCTCAGAATCAACTGTTACTGCCTCGAGAGCTTTCATGGTAGCCTGAAAGATGTCCTTTGAATCAGCTCTTTTCAATGCACAGCAATCATCGCCAGCAAATAGATACATCTGGCCATGCACATACGTTCTGACACAAATCACGTCGTTCTCACTGGTGGACATATCAACAGAGCCACCTGACAACATGCCTCTTGGTAGATCAACTTAGTAGCTTCAACTGCAGCAACAACATACATGTATGACGTACTTAAAGGACTTGTCATTCCTATAAGCATCTCCTCCGACTTTCTTGACATCCAATTCCGTCACCCAACAGAAGTCCCTAAACAGACTGCTATGGAGTGCTATTGCATGTCCGTCATGAAATAGCTTATCTAGCTTGTCAAAGAAAAAATTTTCATGGATTGGATGGACTTCGGTATCTGATGTTCCTGTGGGAGCATTCTTCAGTATTGTTCAGCTACCAGAGTGTGACACTATGATATGTCATGTTGTAGTAATACCGAATGTTTACAGTGAGTTGATCCCTTTTGTACGTTTTTCTAACATTTTCACCAGTAGATTTTGGTGTTGGCGGCTTATCCAAAAAATCTGAAGAGCACAGTCTGTTTGGACATAATGATGGCAGCACTAGATATGACGAATCGCTATGATTTACCAAAACGACTAAATTACCGTAAGTTCGTTTCGTGTGCTTTTTTGACTATATGTATCACTATAATGTGTGTTTTGTGAGCGATTCCCATTATTATACATTGGGCAACAATGAGTGCAAAACGGATGTTTGCAAACAGTTTTTGTAAATAACGTCTTCCGGTGGCCAGTTTTGACTATAAACTGGCGTGTAGAGGACCTACTGCTGTTAAATGGTGCAATTTCCCCCAAAAAAGAAGGCGGTCACACGGACCAGTAACTCAAAAACGTTACAGCAAAATATCCGACAGCAAAATAGGTGGTTAGTGACCACCGGGTCAGCGTATATTTCGAATGCTGATATCAATGTTATTGAGGTCCAAATTCCAATGAAAGCAGGCTGATTCTATTAGAGAAAATAATATCTGTTTGAGCTGACTGTATTAAGACCTATATCTGGAAAGATCCAGGAAGCTGTAAACAATGCACACGGTGGCTAAGACGTGACTTCTGACTTGCTGAGACTGAGATGTAAATACAGTGAGGACACCTGGTGGTCAACTGTTAAGACAAACTGCAGTTAAGCAAAAATGTCTGCAGATTATCATGCAGCCACATAATGCATGACTCTTCAGTTTCAAAGAGTAAATTGTTATTTCCCCACTCTGCCCGATTTGTTACACGGTCATATTCACAAAGAAAATATAAATTATATTAATTAAGAACATCTAAAGTGAAGTTGTCCATTCTTTGTTATCATAAAATCATGTTATACTGCACTGCTTTCAAAGGCCTCAGGGCCAATTACTAGTCACATTGATATGTAATAATACGTAATCATACTTCCGTTAGGTCACAACATTTCCCAGAATTATGCGAGCTTGCTATTCATGGATTGGTATGACAGTGCAGCAATGTTTTTAAACATTGAACTGTTGCCATCCTGAACAAAAACCCTGGTTGGAAGGTGGACACGCAAGCATTTGGTTTACAGAGTCCGACATATTTGTAACAAGTAGGCCTAGATGTGATCAAAGTGATGGTCAGATTTACTGTCCTGATGAATAAGGCCATTCCATCAAAACAAGCTATAAAATATGAGTATTTAAATGTCAATATGATATTTTTGATAATCACTCAGATGTGTCAGACTAACAACATCTACCAATAATAACCTATTTGGTTAACAGATTAACAACCTCTACTGCTAATAACCTGTTGGGTTAACAGACTAACAACCTCTACCAATAATAACCTATTGGGTTAACAGACTAACAACCTCTACCAATAATAACCTATTGGGTTAACAGATTAACAACCTCTACTATTAATAACCTGTTGCGTTAACAGACTAACAACCTCTACCAACAATAACCTATTGGGTTAACAGATTAACAACCTCTACTATTAATAACCTGTTGCGTTAACAGACTAACAACCTCTACCAGTAATAACCTATTGGGTTAATAGACTAACAACCTCTACCAATAATAACCTATTGGGTTAACATATTAACAACCTCTACTATTAATAACCTGTTGCGTTAACAGACTAACAACCTCTACCAATAATAACCTATTGGGTTAACAGATTAACAACCTCTACCAATAATAACCTGTTGGGTTAGCAGACTAACAACCTCTTCCAATAATAACCTACTGGGTTAACATATTAACAACCTGTACTACTAATAACCTGTTGGGTTAACAGACTAACAATATCTACCAATAATAGCCTATTGGGTTAACAGACTAACAACCTCTACCAATAACAACCTTTACCAATAATAACCTATTGGGTTAAAAGACTAACAACCTCTACCAATAGTAACCTATTGGGTTAACAGATTAACAACCTCTACCAATAATAACCTATTGGGTTAACAGACTAACAACCTCTACCAATAATAACCTGTTGGGTTAACAGACTAACAACCTCTACCAATAACAACCTATTGGGTTAACAGACTAACAACCTCTACCAATAATAACATGTTGGGTTAATAGTAGGAAAGACATGGCATCATGTCACGCAGTGCCAGTTTAGTTCCATGGCAACAAACCAGACGTCACTGGGATAATGCAATAATGCATGCATCTCAGAGCCAGCTGTAGTTTTTATTGCACATGACAATAGCGAGCCTGTGAAAGGCAGCGACTGGGCTACGACTTTCTGCATCAGGTAATTTAATTTTCTCTCCCGAGTCTTTTTTCAATCACGAAAGATGACGCGCTACTTTGCAAAACCACCAAGTGTAATATAATTTAAGTCTTTTTATAGCCTCTCTCTCTCTGTGAAGATTCCCATGTGACGTCATTGAACGGGCCATCGACACCCACCCACCCAATTCCTGTCAATTGTCTACTTCCTGTGTCATTTCCTTCAGGTTTTAATATGTTTCATTTTGTTGCCAAATTAATCACTCCTTCATATTGCATGATATATTCATAATAAAAAACAATTCATTCTACTTCATCAAAACTTATATCAATATTATTCTACTTCTGTTTTTCATCTGGTTATTTCCTGTCCTTATTTCTTTTATCAATGATTTATGCATTTCCCTGGTTATAATTGGTCAATATAATTAATCCCTTTAAAATAACAGTCAGGAGATATCCCAGATAAAACTAACTTTTCACAAACACAGATGGAACTCATGTGAATAATAGTAATAAAGCTTGGCACTGCAAACTTCTCTCTCCCTCTCCCCTCTATTTCTCCATCTCTCCCTTTCTCTCCCTTTCTCTCTCTCTCTCTCTCTCTCTCTCTCTCTCTCTCTCACTTAGTCGATCAAAAAAATATAAATGCTCATATATCACATTTCTAAATGCACATTCCGTGACCTTCTATTAACAACACGTTGGGTATCTGCCACTGGCCCTGTCAAACTAACCTAACACAGCATGCCAGAAACAAAAATGAGTAGCAAAAAAGGCTTATAAACCAACATAAATACAGCTAGCTATCCAACGAAATCCATGAGGCAGACTGCTAGGCGTCACCTACCCCTGGAGTGTGTATACAGCAAATATTTTACCCATCAAAAATTGCTGCAGCAGACTAATGATTAACACAGGTTTTTATAGGATTTATCAAGAGCAATGCAGCAAGAATGCAGGAAAGTATTCCGTACCATGTGCCTTTTGTCACTGTTTACATACACAGCCAGCCAGGAAAAAACAACTATGAAGACATTAAGTTTTATCTGCCATGAATTAACTGCAATAATATCTCATCAGCCTCAGAATAGATACTTCACATGTAAACCAAATGGAAATACAATACATATTGGGACAGAACCTGAGGCTCCGATGACAATTAGCATCAGTTGCACAGTTTGATGAACAATATAATGTCAACGTGTCCCTCCTGCATCAGTTCCTTGTGACCAGGAGCTGGAGTCCATTCCCTGTGTAATTCATTTCTAAATACAGTGTATGAAGCAATTCTCCACAATGGGTAAGAAAACTATTTTTCTAAAAACTGATGCAAAGGAGTATTTTCAAAAATTTAACAACCCATTTGCTGTATTATACATGTAACACATTCGCTGTACATACTATAATGTTATAAGCAGCAGCAGCAGCAGCAGCAGCAGCAGCAGCAGCAGCAGCTAATGTTATCCAAACGAAAGAAAACATAACAGTGCTTGATCATAATACATCCACTGTTCAATTGTTAATGTTACATAAATACCTTTTCCTTATATATATGGCTACGTGACAAACCCACAGCCACAGGGTATGATATCAAAGAGCAAACATTTTATAAATAAAATGTTGGATCTACATATATATATATACAAATTTGCACGTTGACAGCAAGTCATGACAATAAGTCATTCGCAGAGAACCCCGGACTGATGGAGTCCTTATATATACACGGAATGCCACAAGGCAATATCCTGGAGCACTAATATTAGCCAAGATACAGCGGGCTTCTGATTAAACTGACACACTGCCACAGACTGCCACAGACTGCCACACTGCCACAGACTGCCACAGACTGCACCGCTGGCAGGCAGGAGGCGGAATATACTCAACACCACTGCACAGGTCAGCACCACTGTATATGTTGATGTACACTCAACACCATTGTACACATTGATGTATACTCAGCACCACTGTACATATTGATGATGTACACTCAACACCACTGTACACATTGATATACACTATACCACTGTACATGTTGATGATATACACTCAACACCACTGTACACATTGATGTACACTATACCACTGTACAGATCAACATACACTAAGCACCACTGTACACGTCAATGTATACTCACCATCACTGTACATATCAATGTACACTCAACACCACTGTACCAGTCAGTTACAATCATTGCATACATCAAGTCAAATACTATGTTTTTTGTATTTGTACATCCGTCAACAAAGGTAATGAATTTATTAAGTAATCACAAATTTAATGTGAGTACTTTATTGGATGGAACTAAAAAATCAAAATCCTATTTGTCACCATTAGCGGTGTCAAAGTAATGCTGCCACCCAGACATCTCAACCTGAAGTAATAAGTACACAAATATTCCACATCTGTTAGTCGCACGATAAATAACTGGGGTCTAAAAACAAATTTGTTACATGTGTAAAGTGGTTTTAAGTCGGGGATGTGCTGACGTAAAGGATGCGAAATGAGAAGCAGTCGGGTCCCTGGTGGCCACTTCAGACATCACATCAACTCACAAACTCAATCAGTCAACACTGACAATGCCACTTATTGATTAGATCTAAGCTAGAAGATGAAGGTAAACGTTTATCCTAAGGACACATGTATTAATTTGAACATGCCTTCTCAATTAGATTTTTTCTTAATCTGATTTCAAGTTCATTTTTTGAAAAGCTGAACCTATCTAGAATATATTCTGACATGTTAGTTCGTTGGTGCAAATAGGTTATTTCGTTTTGGTGAAACCTCTAGGTCTGGTAAAAATACTGCGAAAAACAGTGCAAAAAAGTAGTCCGGCACCATATATCATGACAAAGATATTCACACTTTCGCAAGCTACCTAACGACCAACACGAATTATTTTCATGATTTTAACAAAGCACACACTCCTTTCTTAAACCAACCACGTATAAACTATTCATGCACAACCAATCACAACATCAAGAAATCTGATTTGCAGTCTGCTAAATCAATCGAGAACGGAGTTTTAAGCAGTACATGCAGTACAAACCTGATACAGGATGAGCTAAATCAATTGAGAAATTTCAGTTATTCACCCGCTGCTAATTTAAACACCAACAAACCTTATTAATGCTGGACTAAATTGCTTGAGAAGGGAGTTCTAAGCCAGGAATGGCCAAACCAACATGTTTTTATCCATAATGTCATCTACAAGCCCGCTAACAACTTTGCTTCACCCATGTGGCTCTGCCTGTAGCTGTGATCAGAATCAGAAATGTTTATTCAGACAGCCCACATCGAATGAGTTCCCCAAGTACAATACAGATATATATCCCACTTTAATACAGATTTGCTTCGTCTAAAAATCATAATTAAATACATATTTCCTTGTAAATTATTTATGAAATAAGTATAAATTTGAAAGACAAATGGACAGTGCTTAATGAGGACATATGTTTGATGCTAGACATATTTCCGACGAAACACAGAAGTTTGTTATGCATACTTTACATATTGGTAGATGATGACATTTGATCAGAATAGGAATGTTATAAGTCGATAAACCAAAAAACACAATATGGATACTGGGTTATTTACATGTGTATAAATTTACACAGGATCTCAAATCGAAAACATATATTTTTACAAAGCAGAATTTCAAACCCAAAACTGATTTTTATAAAGAAAATGTGGCATGTCTGTTTATTTGACCATCAAATCATAGAAATGTGGATTAGGCACAGCCATTTTGAAATATTTGAATTATAAAAAAAAGATAGTTGGAATTATTTTAGATCGACCTACCTTTTATATATAGCAGATGTTCCCAGAACTGTAAATGTGATTCCTTGTTACTTGTAAGTTGGTTCTTTGAACATCGTGGCCCGGACAGTGACTCCTCTGACACTGGGTCCCACACTTTTACGAGTGCTATTTTAAGAATGTGTCTGATTTCTTTTGCTCATTGCACATGTAGTTTTTCACTGTGGCCTCTTGTTGCATAATGAAAATCTAGAACAACATATATGTCTTTGTTATAGCTAGATAGCCTTGAAAGACTGACTGTGACAAGTCTACTTTCATGTTGATACACTAATGTCTTTGTCTATACACACAAACTTGACCAACCCCTTTGTCTGCAGTAGCCTACAAACCTATGGTAATAATAATATTGACACTGGCAATGATATGCCTGGGGTAGGTGTATTACGAAGAAAAATATTGGCCTACCAGAGAGCATCATCATTATGTTGACCCAGGGCAAGCTTGTGTCAATATACCAGGCCAGTGCTAATCCTCTGTTTACAGATATGTACACAGAAAGAGAAGGTGAACATGACAATGTGTATGCCACAGGTGTACACATGCACCTTATGTTATGTTGCCCCTCATGCTGCTTCCTCAACGGGTGTCGCCCATCAGAAATCCAGGTCCAATTCTAAATATGTAATGCGTGGATTTTTGAATATTCGCAGTCAGGCAGTTTTATTAAATAGTACGTTCATTCATTTAAATGGTCGAAAGAACTGACTTGTGTCAATACTTCTGGTAACTTGCCAAAGCCAATTACTGGGTCGACATTCAGTCTTCAACCTACTGCATATGTTGGTCACATGATTTTTTAGTGTGGACAACACCAACATGGAAACCAAATTTGTATCGTGCATTCATATGAAGATTACAATTTTGGGAATCAGTTATAGTGATTCTGGGTCCAGAATTAAATAAGTTAATAGTCTGTCAATTTTACCCAAACTACATGAAAAGATGCACCAACAAACTAACATGTTACAGTGGATACTATGTAAGTTTGCTATTTTGTACAATTATTTTGAAATGAGACAAGCGAAATAAATCATCCATTCTGCACATATATTTTAACTGTATGTATACTTAAATGTGTACATATGTATACACAAATACGCAGTATGTACAATAAATCAGTAGCAAGTGCAAAAAGACCACCTAAACGATACATGTTCCCCCGATTTCCCATGTGCACCCACGTGCCTAAATGCACGTGTGTGCCCGTGTGCACGTAGAGGTCTGTCACCTTGTTAAGTGGGATTGGGCCCTGACAGATCAGTCTGTCGCTATGGGGGACCCAGACAGTTCAGGGCTTTCCAATTCAAGTCACTTTGCTAAATGAAGTGGCTAGTTTTTGCTAACCAGTGCAGAGCAAGAAGTTACTGCCTTGTCAAATAACTAACTCTCCATTCAGAGAATTCCACTAGTGTGTTTGTGCGTGTGGATGTGTGCGTGCATGCATGGATGTATAGAATGTCATGCATGCACGCACGCACGCATGCACACACATAGATATATGCACAATTATATATATATATATATTATAAGTATGCATGTATCAATACACATGCATACTGTATAATATAGACATTACTTACAAAATCAATACATCCAGATATCTATAATTAGCATTCATGATTCATACCTCATTGCACCAGAGCATATAAATGCAAACATCCCAACATTGAAGCCACTTTTCTATTTGAACCTCTGCAGTAAAATAAAAACAGCCACTATGTTTGCATCACAGCATGGAACAACTGTTTGAAAACTTGAGATTTCAACCTGCATCATCACAACGGTACATACCACAGCACCAGCCAAAGCACAACGGTACATACCACAGCACCAGCCAAATCACAATGGTACATACCACAGCGCCAGCCAAAGCACAAAGGTACATACCACAGCACCAGCCAAAGCACAACGGTACATACCACAGCACCAGCCAAAGCACAACGGTACATACCACAACACTAGCCAAAGCACAACGGTACATACCACAGCACCAGCCAAAGCACAACGGTACATACCAAAGCACCAGCCAAAGCACAACGGTACATACCACAGCACCAGCCAAAGCACAACGGTACATACCACAACGGTACATACCACAGCACCAGCCAAAGCACAACGGTACATACCAAAGCACCAGCCAAAGCACAACGGTACATACCACAGCACCAGCCAAAGCACAACGGTACATACCACAGTGCCAGTCAAAGCACAACAGTACATACCACAGCACCAGCCAAAGCACAACGGTACATACCACAGCACCAGCCAAAGCACAACGGGTCATACCACAGCACCAGCCAAAGCACAACGGTACATACCACAGTGCCAGCCAAAGCACAACGGTACATACCACAAAGACAGCCAAAGCACAACGGTACATACCACAGCACCAGCCAAAGCACAACGGTACATACCACAGCACCAGCCAAAGCACAACGGTACATACCACAGTGCCAGCCAAAGCACAACGGTACATACCACAGCACCAGCCAAAGCACAACGGTACATACCACAACACCAGCCAAAGCACAACGGTACATACCACAGTGCCAGCCAAAGCACAACGGTATATACCAAAGCGCCAGCCAAAGCACAACGGTACATACCACAGCACCAGCCAAAGCACAACGGTACATACCACAGTGCCAGCCAAAGCACAACGGTACATACCACAGCGCCAGCCAAAGCACAACGGTACATACCACAGTGCCAGCCAAAGCACAACGGTACATACCACAAAGACAGCCAAAGCACAATGGTACATACCACAGCACCAGCTAAAGCACAACGGTACATACCACAGTGCCAGCCAAAGCACAATGGTACATACCACAAAGACAGCCAAAGCACAATGGTACATACCACAGCGCCAGCCAAAGCACAATGGTACATACCACAGCGCCAGCCAAAGCACAACGGTACATACCACAGCGCCAGCCAAAGCACAACGGTACATATCACAGTGCCAGCCAAAGCACAATGGTACATACCACAGCGCCAGCCAAAGCACAACGGTACATACCACAGTGCCAGCCAAAGCACAAAGGTACATACCACAGTGCCAGCCAAAGCACAATGGTACATACCACAGCGACAGCCAAAGCACAACAGTACATACCACAGTGCCAGCCAAAGCACAACGGTACATACCACAGTGCCAGCCAAAGCACAAAGGTACATACAACAGTGCCAGCCAAAGCACGATGGTACATACCACAGCGACAGCCAAAGCACAACGGTACATACCACAGTGCCAGCCAAAGCACAACGGTACATACCACAAAGACAGCCAAAGCACAACGGTACATACCACAGTGCCAGCCAAAGCACAACGGTACATACCACAGCACCAGCCAAAGCACAACGGTACATACCACAGTGCCAGCCAAAGCACAACGGTACATACCACAGCACCAGCCAAAGCACAACGGTACATACCACAGCACCAGCCAAAGCACAACGGTACATACCACAGCGCCAGCCAAAGCACTCAGTGCATCCACTATCAGCCAATCAATAACAAACCTTCAACAGGAGATTAAATCACAAAGTAACAAGGAGAGCAGAATCAACCCAGGCCAATACACAAGACTAGGAGAAGATGAATGACCTACAGTGACCAGGTTTATATGGCCAGCCAGTGACACCTGCCACTTAACATGTAATTCTGACATGACAGTCAGTGTGCAGGTGATAGGTTGGGGGAGTTTTTGGCCCAGTTTCTCCAGGGCACTTTGTGTGACAACAAGTCACCTGATCCTGTCTGGTGACACCAGGTGACATCACTAGAGACATGACATTGTCTGCAAGACAACAGACATGTTCAAGTGTGTCATGCATATTGATATTCTCCTGCATTAATAGTGTCTCTACATAAAAACATTACACAAAAGATTTGTTGAATACTGCAAATTCGCAGACTGTCTGTTCATACCTCACCTTAAATGAACACCTGTGGTTAAGTTTTGCAGCTTTTTCCATCAGTGTTTACCTACATGAGACGATCTTAGAGTGTGTGTGTATAGCAACGCATTCACCACTCTGAGTGAGAGTTATGACTGTTGTGCTACACACAACATGGCTACATTTAATTACACTCACTCAATTATGTCCCACTACTACCAAACATACATACCACTCACTCAATTATGCCCCACTACTACCAAACATACACACCACTCACTCAATTATGTCCCACTACTACCAAACATACACACCACTCACTCAATTATGCCCCACTACTACCAAACATACACACCACTCACTCAATTATGTCCCACTACTACCAAACATGCACACCACTCACTCAATTATGCCCCACTACTACCAAACATACACACCACTCACTCAATTATGTCCCACTACTACCAAACATACACACCACTCACTCAATTATGTCCCACTACTACCAAACATACACACCACTCACTCAATTATGTCCCACTACTACCAAACATACACACCACTCACTCAATTATGTCCCACTACTACCAAACATACACACCACTCACTCAATTATGTCTCACTACTACCAAACATACACACCACTCACTCAATTATGTCCCACTACTACCAAACATACACACCACTCACTCAATTATGTCCCACTACTACCAAACATACACACCACTCACTCAACTACTACCACACACCACTCACTCAATTATGTCCCACTACTACCAAACATACACACCACTCACTCAATTATGTCCCACTACTACCAAACATACACACCACTCACTCAATTATGTCCCACTACTACCAAACATCACCACTCACTCAATTATGTCCCTACTACCAAACATACACACCACTCACTCATGTCCCACTATGTCCCACTACTACCAAACATACACACCACTCACTCAATTATGTCCCATTACTACCAAACATACACACCACTCACTCGTCCCACTACTATAACATACACACCACTCACTCAATTATGTCCCACTACTACCAAACATACACACCACTCACTCAATTATGTCCCACTACTACCAAACATACACACCACTCACTCAATTATGTCCCACTACTACCAAACATACGCACCACTCACTCAATTATGTCCCACTACTACCAAACATACGCACCACTCACTCAATTATGTCCCACTACTACCAAACATACGCACCACTCACTCAATTATGTCCCACTACTACCAAACATACGCAACACTCACTCAATTATGTCCCACTACTACCAAACATACGCACCACTCACTCAATTATGTCCCACTACTACCAAACATACGCACCACTCACTCAATTATGTCCCACTACTACCAAACATATGCACCAGTATGCACGACGCATGGCAACACAACTCTATTTAATATATATATATATAAATATATTCATATATATATTCCTAGTTGCAGCATATGCAGACCAGTTGTTCTTATAGTGCTGTGTACCGCAGCCAGACTGTTCCATTACGCGATCTCTTGATCTAGCCAAAGGATACACAACCTCTGAAACCAATGCTCTCAAAATCACCAAAATGAATGTCTGTTGGTGCACATAATTACACACATCATTATATTACACACATCACTATATTACACACATCATTATATTACACACATCATTATATTTCTGGATAAACTAACAGTTAAAATGTTAAACTAATACGTACTATTCATGCTACTTTAAGCACACCAGCTTTGGTCTGCCTAAAACAGTGGTCTGTCTAATGCAGCAAAATTGGATAAGTGGTCTGCATATGCTGCCATCATGGAGCGCAGTAGCGCCGCGGTAAGAGCTCCGGACTCTCGACTGAGAGAACCTGGGTTCGAATCCTGTGCGGCACTGTCGAACCTTGGGCAAGTTTGTTTACTCTACATTGCTTCAGTTCATACAGCTGTATGAATGAGTACCTGGCTATAAACAGTGGTGGATATTAGTGTATGAATAGTCTTTGCGCATTAATTGCAGCATGGCTGAATGCTTCCCAGAGAAGTCGAAGGTGTTCGATTGAACAGGTCTGCCAGGGAGTAAAGTGTAAAGCGCTCTGAGCAGTCCAGAGGACTGGATACTGCGCTATATATAAGAACTTACCTTTACCTTTACTGCTAAGAAGAGGCATATCAAAGCAGTACCAAATAGCAATGTAAGTATCTATATTTTATTAGTATGCTGAGTTTGGTGCATTGTATAATATCTCCCTCCAGGCACTGTGGTCCACTCACATCAGTTTAATGCTGCGTTCCAATCACCTCGTGTAAGTCATGAATACGACTTGGCGAACTGGAAAGTTCATGAGCTCCTCAAGTTTACCACTTGTAAATTTATGCAACTGGGTCAAGTAGGGGTTACGAAGTCATATTCACGACATACACGATGTGATTGGAACGCAGCATAAGTTCATTTGCTTCCTTGGAGCATTGGTCTTTGATCTACCATACTGAGCTATATAAGAACTTACCTTCACTTTACTTTTTTAAGAGTATATAATAATATATGCAAACAATATTACACATACTACTAAGTTAATTTGTTACATTTACATGTATATATATATATATACTCAAAGTAACTTACCCCAGAATTATATCCTGCCCACCAGCTCAACTATCGAGGTACATCTTGTTTGAATTAAGTCCCACTGATACTATAACCAACATCAAAAACAAACCATCAGACTTATGGGGTGCTGGCAGGCACCAAACGCTGTCACACCCAGACAGCTTCCTGGAAAGTTATCCACTGTCCAACATTGAGTTAATAAGCAGTGCATTACTGCTGCAGGACATGACTGGCACCCCTTCATCTAGTATTCACAGTACCTCCTGTCGAAGGCTGTTACCTTAATGGCTGTGGTTTTCCTCAAGGCAGCAAACGTGATAGGTTGTTAAGATAAACAGTGCTTGGTGGGTCCAATGCAGGGATTGTTGGCCACACTACAGGATGTGGGATAATTAGGAAATCACCCAGGTGGTTAGAGAACTGGAGCTGACAGTATCCAAGGCAGGGCCCCGACCACATTTCAACGCATTGCGACCACATTTCAATGCATTGCGTGTGGAAATGCATGCACACAGTCACACCCACGCACACACACGATACAAACATATAAATATGCTGTGGGTGTAGGGGAAAGCAGGTGTGGTTGAGGCCTCCACAGGACTATTGATGAGTGACTCGGTGTGGTCCTTACATCAAATGTTTAAATACGAGGAACTGAGTAAGCCTTTGATGTACAGACCACAAACACTCATCCTGAGATGTGAGTCATTTGGTGACAGTGCGACCAGAGTGAGTCATAGCTAGATGGTCATATTATGTCCCTGCAGATGTCAATCATTCTTCTGCTACATGTTTGCATATACAGTCAAACCTAGCTTTACAGGGTTACCTTAGTAATGCAGCCACCTCTCATTAAGGTTACCCAGCCCCATGTTATTCCTGCAACAGTATTTGATTTAAAGTAAAGGAAATTAGTTGTGCTAATTTATTATAGTTCTGAAAGTGACTTTAATAGTGAGATGACCTTAATAGTGAGGTGACCTTAATAGTGAGATGACCTTAGTAGTGAGGTGACCTTAATAGTGAGGTGACCTTAATAGTGAGGTGACCTTAATAGTGAGGTGACCTTAATAGTGAGGTGACCTTAATAGTGAGGTTTCACTGAGTGTACATGTTTTCAAGGGCTGTAAGTCATATGAATAAAATTAGACTTTCAGTGTAAGGAATACTGCAAGAGTGTGCATGCATGCACAAACACACGGAAACGACTTATGATAACACGTATCTTTATAGCAGACCTGGTATCTTTCATTCATTCCTATTCCCGATCCTTGTCCTAGATATTGAGGTCAGGTCTACAATTACCTGCACAGAATACTCACTGGTGCCATAGCTCTATGGCAGATGTATATAGTTGGCTTGACCTGGGCTAGAGCACCAGAGAGAGGGAGGCCAGGAAATGGCTGCCCTACAGCGTGTTCTAAAGGAAATAAACACAACAAACATCACATCAGGACTCCACAAACAAAACAACAAAAGTATCAGGTATAATGTGGACAAACTCTACGTACTTGTGCCAGCAATACCAGGCTGGAATCAAATTAGCCATTCTGTGCATTTCTTATAACACAGTGGTGAATTACAGGATTCTGAGAGCTGGGAGGCAATGCCAAATGTTTGGTTGCTAAGTAAACATTGTCCCCCTCCAGCTAACAATAATACAAATTGTTTGTTGATGCTAAATTAATCTTCCTCCTCAAGTCAATGCTGACAATTGCTGGAAAAGCTAGCTAGTATTAGCACAGAGGCAGACTTTGTTGTTAATTTACTTATTCTGGTAACATAAGTGGCAATCAGGGAAAAGTATAACATTTTGCATTGCTATGGCTTTCATTTTTCTTAATTTTTTTCTAAATTTACTATATGACAATCACTTGATCTGACTTGCACTACCTTCCCCAACCTGCACTACCCGACTGACACCACCTGTCCCAAACTACCCTACCTGCTTAGTACTGCTTGTCCTAAAATACCCTACCTGACTGGCACCATCTGTTCCAAACTACCCTACCTGACTGGCACCACATGTCCGAAACTACCCTACCTGATTAGTACTGCTTGTCCAACCCTACCCTATCTGACTGGCACCACTTGTTCCAAACTACCCTACCTAACTGACACTACCTGTCTCAAATTACCCTACCTGACTGACACCACCTCCTGTAGCAAACTACCTTACCTGACTGACACCATCTGTACCCAAACTATCCTATCTGATTAGTACTGTCTGTCCCAACCTACCCTACCTGACATTTATTAATTGTTTTGGTTAAAGTCTCCTCCAGATCAAATAGGTGATATGATGCCTATGGTTATCATGCCAAGCTGCAACATTACCATATAATGCCAAGCTGCAATGTTACCATATAATGCCAAGCTGCAACGTTACCATATAATGCCAAGCTATAATGTTACCATATAATGCCAAGCTACAATGATACCATATAATGCCATGCTATAATGTTACCATATAATGCCAAGCTACAGTGTTATCATATAATGCCAAGCTACAACGATACCATATAATGCCAAGCTATAATGTTACCATGTAATACCAAGCTATAATGCTTGGTATTAAAGCTACAGTGTTACCATGTAATGCCAAGCTGCAATATTACCATGTAATGCCAAGCTACAGTGTTACCATATAATGCCAAGCTACAATGATACCATATAATGCCAAGCTACAATGTTACCATATAATGCCAAGTTGCAGTGATACCATATAATGAAGCTGCAAAGATACCATATAATGCCAAGCTACACTATTACCATATAATGCAAAGCTAGTGTTACCATATAATGCCAAGCTACAATGATACCATATAATGCCAAGCTACAATGTTACCATATAATGCCAAGCTACAGTGCTACCATATAATGCCAGCTACAATGTTACCATATAATGCAAAGCTACAGTGTTACCATATAATGCAAAGCTACAGTGTTACCATATAATGCCAGCTACAATGTTACCATATAATGCAAAGCTACCGTGTTGCCATATAATGCAAATCTACAGTGCTAGCATATAATACCAAGCTACAGTATTAGCATATAATGCCAAGCTACAGTGTTAGCATATAATGCCAAGCTACAGTGTTAGCATATAATGCCAAGCTACAGTGTTAGGACATAATGCCAAGCTACAGTGTTAGCATATAATACCTAGCTACAGTGTTTGCATATAATGCCAAGCTACAGTGTTACCATATAGTGCCAAGCTTCACTGTTAGCATATAATGCCAAGCTACAGTGTTACCATGTAATGCCAAGCTGCAATATTACCATGTAATGCCAAGCTACAGTGCTACCATATAATGCCAAGCTACAATGATACCATATAATGCAAAGCTACAGTGTTACCATATAACGCCAAGATACAATGTTACCATATAATGCCAAGCTACAATGTTACCATACAATACCAAGCTACAATGTTACCATACAATGCCAAGCTACAACGTTACCATGTAATGCCAAGCTACAATGTTACCATGTAATGACAATGCTACAGTGTTACCATGTAATGCCAAGCTACAGTGTTACCATGTAATGCCAAGCTACAGTGTTACCATGTAATGCCAAGCTACAGTGTTACCATGTAATGACAATGCTACAGTGTTACCATGTAATGCCAAGCTACAGTGTAACCATGTAATGCCAAGCTACAGTGTTACCATGTAGTGCCAAGCTACAATGTTACCATACAATGCCAAGCTACAACGTTACCATGTAATGGCAACCTACAATGTTACCATATACTGTCAAGGCTACAGTGTTACCATGTAATGCCAAGCTACAATGTTACCATGTATTGCCAAGCTACAGTGTTACCATGTAATGCCAAGCTACAGTGTTACCATGTAATGCCAAGCTACAGTGTTACCATGTAATGCCAAGCTACAGTGTTACCATGTAGTGCCAAGCTACAGTGTTACCATGTATTGCCAAGCTACAGTGTTACCATGTAGTGCCAAGCTACAGTGTTACCATGTAATGCCAAACTACAGTGTTACCATGTAATGCCAAGCTACAGTGTTACCATGTAATGCCAAGCTACAGTGTTACCATGTAATGCCAAGCTACAGTGTTACCATGTAGTGCCAAGCTACAGTGTTACCATGTATTGCCAAGCTACAGTGTTACCATGTAGTGCCAAGCTACAGTGTTACCATGTAATGCCAAACTACAGTGTTACCATGTAATGTCAAGCTACAGTGTTACCATGTTATGCCAAGCTATAATGTTACTATATAATGCCAATCTGCAATGTTAAATCTATGAATCCCGTAAATCAATTCTGATAATGGACCAGCTAGGATGCCTACTAAATTTCAGTTGCAATAATGTGAAACTACCGGAGACATGTTCGGACATACATACACACAGAACAACAGACACTGTTTTATAATATAGATACAATAGCACCTGGCATCACCACCTTACTGCAGCCATTCACCGGGACAAGAAGAAACAAAAGAAGCTTTACCTAGCTGCACAGAGCTGACACCCACACTTCCAGGTTGTTTCTGGGCGCCTGTGAGAGTACTCAGCCTAGAACTAGTCCTCTCATCCTGCATGTATCACTGCCGCCGATCAAACACACAAACAGGAGAGATCCACACGCGCTATAAATAGCCACAGACTGTCTGACTGCATCACAGGCAGAAATGACATCAGTCTGAAGAGTAATCCACTGAGGCAGTCTACCCTGATCGCCTCCTAATCCCCTTACTGGTCCCTCTCTCCCATCCCACTGAGGTCACAGGTCAGCGAGAGGTCAATAAGGTCACACACAGGTGTGATGATGAAGCATTGGTTGACATGGTAGGAGATTCCCCTTGAGGTGTGAGGTGGGGGGTTTAGAGGCACTCAGGGAGGTTCAGCCTACTATGAATGAGAACACAGATGTTCTGTCTTCTATACAGCTCACACAGTGCCATTATGAAGTCCCGTAAAAACATGAGCAATCAGGAATCACTTACCAAACCTATATGTCAGTGACTGTCACATAAGACCTTTACTAAGATCATTTCTGTCACACACAGGTGTGATGATGAAGCATTGGTTGACATGGTAGGAGATTCCCCATGAGGTGTGAGGTGGGGGGTTTAGAGGCACTCAGGGAGGTTCAGCCTACTATGAATGAGAACACAGATGTTCTGTCTTCTATACAGCTCACACAGTGCCATTATGAAGTCCCGTAAAAACATGAGCAATCAGGAATCACTTACCAAACCTATATGTCAGTGACTGTCACATAAGACCTTTACTAAGATCATTTCTGATGAATTATTCAAGTTCTTTGTCTTGTCGTGGCGAATAATTTCAGAAAACAGAGAACAGTCACAGATGTGTACAGTTATATATATGTACATTCACATATATGTACAGTCACAGATGTGTACAGTCACAGATGTGTACAGTTACATATATGTACAGTCACAGATGTGTACAGTCACAAATGTGTACAGTCACATATATGTACAGTCACATATATGTACAGTCATAGATATGTACAGTCACAGATAGGTACAGTCACAGATAGGTACAGTCACAGATAGGTACAGTCACAGATAGGTACAGTCACAGATAGGTACAGTCACATATAGTTACAGTCACAGATAGGTACAGTCACATATATGTAGAGTCACATATATGTACAGTCACATATATGTACAATCACATATATGTACAGTCACATATATGTACAGTCACAGATAGTTACAGTCACATATATGTACAATCACATATATGTACAGTCACATATAGGTACAGTCACAGATAGGTACAGTCACAGATAGGTAGTCACAGATAGGTACAGTCACATATAGGTACAGTCACAGATAGTTACAGTCACATATGTGTACAGTCACAGATAGGTACAGTCACAGATATGTGCAGTCACATATATGTACAGTCACTTATATGTACAGTCACATATATGTACAGTCACATATATGTACAGTCACATATATGTACAGTCACATATATGTACAGTCACATATATGTACAGTCACATACATGTACAGTCACATATATGTACAGTCACAGATAGGTACAGTCACAAATAGGTACAGTCACAGATAGGTACAGTCACAAATAGGTACAGTCACAGTTAGGTACAGTCACAAATAGGTACAGTCACATATAGGTACAGTCACAAATAGGTACAGTCACAGATAGGTACAGTCACAGATAGGTACAGTCACAGATAGGTACAGCCACAGATAGGTACAGTCACAAATAGGTACAGTCACAGATAGATACAGTCACAGATATGTAGTGCCATTAACATTTACTCTTATTTGAAGCACACAGAGTTATATCAGACTATGTTTTTTTTTAATTATTAGTATCTACCGGGAAGACTTATAGATGCAAATAAGCACACACCTACATATGTTGCAGACTACTGACTGAAAATTGGTGTTAGTTGCAGAATACTGACTGAAAATTGGTGTTAGTTAGGTGTGTGCTGTGTTCTCGTTTGATAGTGAGTACTTAAAATCTGCTGTTTTTGCATTGATCAGAATTCCTAGGCTCAACCTTGACTACTGACTTGATGGTCAGGACAGTGTTGTGTCTACGCTCAGGGTTAGGATGATGAAATGTTCATTCTGTGACCGTCATCAAATGGAATAATCAGTTTGTGAACATAGTTCAAAGATGAATGCTCATCAGCCTACATTGTTTGTCTGGATAGTGATCAGGGATCATCTGCTTGACAAGAACTCTCACTGTGGTGTCACTAGAGTTATACAGGTGCATGCAGTGTGTGACATTGGCAAGTGTCAGATAGTCTGGCAGGAGTAGAATGTCTTCAGGTAATGCCAGACAGTCGGTTATTGACTCGGTAACATCTGACCAAAACAATGGCATTCCAAAAATGAACAAATGGACAGAGAACCAACTGTATTTGAGCTAGTGTGCTTTCAGTTTGTGTGTAGTAGGATGTCTGTGTGTGGGGGGATATGTTAGCATTTCCTCTCAGACAGTTTGCATCTCAGGCATCAAACCTTCAAGTGTTCATCTGGGACACCTTGCAAAATAAGGAACAGCTTTATTTTTTTCAAAATTCACCATTGATTAAAAGTTTTTAATGGTTTTAAGGTTCATACGTGATGTCAGATGGACGTTACTCAACTGTTCATTAGTATAATCACTGCTCTGCTACCAGATAAGTTGTCTTACAGTATGAACTGGCTTATAGAGCTATAAACCACTTGTTGTAGTGGCGTCATCTGAAGAACTGATCACTACTCAATTCTCACGTTTAGAAGAAAGACCCTCTAGAACGCATAGCAGACTACAAACATGTAAATTTACAACTCTACAAAAATAGATGAGAATAGACCAATAGATGGTAGATCAAAGACCAATGCTCCAAGGAAGCAAATAAACTTAAATTGATATGAGTGGACCACGGTGCCTTGAAGGAGATATTATTACAATCCACCAAACTCAGCATACTAATAAAATATAGATACTTACATTACAATTTGGTACTGCCCCACAGTTTGATATGCTTTTTCTTAGCAGTGAAGTCAAGTAAAGTAAAGGTAAGTTCTTATATAGCGCAGTATCCAGTCCTCAGGACTGCTCAAAGCGCTTGTGCTAGACCCACAACTATCTGTGGTTAATGGCTCTGTTTACCCCTGGCAGTTTTTGGTGTGTTTTTCAGTATTTACCAGGCATATATTGATCAGCTAATGGCAATTTAAAGGACTATCCATTCAGGCCATCATTATTTTCTCTGCGGTTCCTTTGAATCGTAAACGCTCATCAACTTATTTATAGACCTACATATCGACATGGCTGGTAAATGCACTAGCGCAACATATCATTCCAACACAAACCACTCTGTTGACGTTGTCTGATGTGTGAAAACAATTCCTTTTATGATGCAGTATTACGAGTAGCACAGGCACTGATAGTCATTTCACAGACAATGGCTAACCATGATATCATCCATGTTGTGGTACTTTGTACTGGTCAACTGCTATTCCAGTTGTAGTTTATCCTGTCATAATAGTCTTTTAATCAATGGATATACCCGGATGTTACACAAGATAGATACGAATGGTGCATTTGTTGGCGTAAGACGGGTTAAGTATATAATTATGTAACACATATATGTAGATCGCACACAATACAAGTTTCTTAATGCATTCAAGGGAGCAATTTGATATGATTTATTCTTGGAGGGAGGGAGGGAGGGAGGGAGGGAGGGAGGAAGAGAGGGAGGGAGGTAGGGAGAGAGGGAGGGACAGACGGATGGAGGGAAGGAACCACAACTACCGCAACCTCCACTATCACCACCACCACAACCTCCACTACCACCACTACCACAACCTCCACTATCACCACCACTACCACAACCTCCACTATCACCACCACCACAACCTCTACTACCACCACTACCACAACCTCCACTATCACCACCACTACCACAACCTCCACTATCACCACTACCACAACCTCCACTACCACAACCTCCACTACCACCACTACCACAACCTCCACTACCACCACTACCACAACATCCACTATCACCACCACCACAACCTCCACTATCACCACTACCACAACCTCCACTATCACCACTTATACAACCTCCACTATCACCACTACCACAACCTCCACTATCACCACTACCACAACCTCCACTATCACCACTACCACAACCTCCACTATCACCACCACCACAACCTCCACTATCACCACCACCACAACCTCCACTATCACCACCACCACAACCTCCACTACCACCACTACCACAACCTCCACTATCACCACTACCACAACCTCCACAATCACCACCACCACAACCTCCACTATCACCACCACCACAACCTCCACTATCACTACCACCACAACCTCCACTACCACCACTACCACAACCTCCACTATCACCACTACCACAACCTCCACTATCACCACCACCACAACCTCCACTATCACCACTACCACAACCTCCACTATCACCACCACCACAACCTCCACTATCACCACTACCACAACCTCCACTATCACCACTACCACAACCTCCACTATCACCACTACCACAACCTCCACTATCACCACTACCACAACCTCCACTATCACCACTACCAAAACCTCCACTATCACCACTACCACAACCTCCACTATCACCACCACTACCACAACCTCCACTATCACCACTACCACAACCTCCACTACCACCACAACCTCCACTACCACCACTACCACAACCTCCACTACCACCACTACCACAACCTCCACTATCACCACCACCACAACCTCCACTATCACCACTACCACAACCTCCACTATCACCACTTATACAACCTCCACTATCACCACTACCACAACCTCCACTATCACCACTACCACAACCTCCACTATCACCACCACCACAACATCCACTATCACCACCACCACAACCTCCACTATCACCACCACCACAACCTCCACTACCACCACTACCACAACCTCCACTATCACCACTACCACAACCTCCACTATCACCACCACCACAACCTCCACTATCACCACCACCACAACCTCCACTACCACCACTACCACAACCTCCACTATCACCACTACCACAACCTACACTATCACCACTACCACAACCTCCGCTATCACCACTACCAAAACTTCCACTATCATCACTACCGCAACCTCCACTATCACCACTACCGCAACCTCCACTACCACCACTACCACAACCTCCACTATCACCACTACCACAACTTCCACTACTACCACTACCTCCACTATCACCACTACCACAACCTCCACTATCACCACTATCACAACCTCCACTACCACCACTACCACAACCTCCACTATCACCACTACCACAACCTCCACTATCACCACCACCACAACCTCCACTATCACCACTACCACAACCTCCACTACCACCACTACCACCGCTGCCACCACCACTGCCGCCACCACCACTGCCACCACCACCGCTACCACCACCGATGCCACCACCACCACTACCACTGCCGCCACCACCGCCACTACCACTGCCACCACCACCACCGCCGCCACCACCGCCGCCAGCACCACCATCGCTGCCACCACCGCCATACAAGGATATTGTTTGTATACATGACACACCACCCTACATTTAGCAGACACTGAACTGAGATCATGACACTCCTGAGAAGTCCATTCATCACCTCCCCAGACTAACACAATCAACACAACTGTTGCCTCTTGTGCAGTTTAATGAACCAGCAGGGAATGTGATCAGCTGACCAGGGAATTGATGCCAATAAACCAGCAAGGCAACTATGGAAGATGATCCAGATAATCCATTTATATCTAATCAGCAATGATTTGTTTTGCTGCTAATGTTGATTTACAGAGACTATGTGGGACTTGGCCCAACCCTCATAACTGATCAATTTGAAGATGAACAAAGACTGCCTAATGCAGGTCCCTGACACCTACTGTCAAACAAGACACCACTTCCAAGATTGCTGTAATGAATCAACCACAAGGCCATTGATACTTCCAAAGTGATCGATGCTGCTCTTTCTGCATTAGCTTGTTGTTTTTGCTCAAAGAATCAGTCATACAGTATTAGATACTCGAGTTGTTAGCGTACGCAGGATCTGAGACTACCACTCTCGTTTGCCTACTTCAAAATTCAAAACGATGGAGCAACACTTGTTGGTATATGCAGAATCTACTTATAATCGAGCTTGTGCATGCAGGTAGGATAATGTTTTCATCTTGGACAGCTTGAACCTCGAGTGTCAAACTTTCAAAGATTAACCTATGACCCCTAGAATATTATGTAATACCTGTATCTTTTCAAAATATCCCGTATATGTCAAGAATCTAACATTTTATGGGGTAAATCAGTTGTTTGCGCACAATACGTAAAATTTAACCTAATAATCACAGGAACCACGTCAGTGCAGCAAACATTTTAGGAAAGCGGCCCCTGCATTATGGACTTGGAAACATGAAGTACTAAGCAACTGACATGAGAACTAATGAAGTCATGTAGGAAATCTGCAATAAATCAGATCAGACTGTCACATCTTAGCGAGTCAGTGATGAGGCTTTTAGTCAGATCTAGTCATCTCTACAGACAACCAATCTACATCTCAGGTGTCAGGGGTCAGCACACTGTTGGTTTTCCCATAGGCGACCATGTTAACGTTATGTCTGATTATAAGAAAATGTGACCTATAAAATATCTTAAACTTTTCACCTGCTGTTATCATCATCTCACTGACATGCTGCTAGATTTTTTTTAAATTGCATACTTCTAGCTCCCATAAAATGCCTGTATGTATGACACCCGTCAATATTTACAAATGCCGGCAAGAATTACTCCGCAAACAGGTCACACAGGCAAATTGCTGCCAAATATCCTTCGCTTATTCAAATCATCTAGAAATCCACCATTTTACAGTCAACACCTTCTACAATCACACATGAAAATCTGCCTACTCAAATGCACTTATGTCACAGCAGGTGAAATTTGTAAAAAAATCATTTCGCAAAAATACACTGCATTTTTCTTCGTCTAACTACAACATGACCCCATCAGGGTGCTACCACCGGCTGCCAAATAGCCAGTGCAAGTCAATCAGCACAACACTCTCTAAGTATTACCTCATTCTGGGCACTTGCCATTGTTAATTGGGTCAGTGAGAGTTGAGCCAAATTAACAAACAATAACAAGGCTTAGCTTGTTTGGCCACTGTAAATATTGACAACCCAGTACTGCTTAATGAGTGCTGACACTTACTGATAACTTATTAAATATTATACCTCTACAAATATCTCCATCTAGAAGTGATAGTTCATCCACCTTACATACTTGTTGTTAAATGTACTGATGTGCTTATGTTCTTTAACATTCTTTAGTAGAAATAGTAAGAAATAATTAAATAATACAAAATCTTGTTTTTTACTTCATTCTTTCTTAAAAATCTTTCTATTAGCAGAATTCTTGTTTTCACCTTTCTGGCTGATAGTTCAAATGTTAAGAAAGGTAAGTTTTGTAAGTAGGTCGCTGGTCACTTATTTCATTACCAAAACAAAAATTTATGGCAAATTAAATTAAAACAATAAAACAAAACATGTCTGTATTTTACTATCATCTGTTGTTGCTCACAGTTATATATAACACAGTTCAGATTATCTCAAAGAAAAATGATAACATCACTGAAGATCAACAGAGGTACCCATTCCTTTTTATCAAGACAAACAACCTTCGACAAATATCTATATTAAAATGTTGACTTCATTTTGGCACTTTCATGCACGTAGAGATAACTGAGAAAGTTGTGTATTTATAACTTATTTCTGTAAGCTCCTTGAGATGTTACATCTTTAGGGATGATGTCACAATCGCATCAATGTGCATTAATATATTTGTTCCACTCAACAGGTGGCACCACCAGGTTTTTTATTCTGTGAACTGATGTGACCACCCCAAGAGGCTCAGTGACTAATAAATCAATATTGCTGTAGCGGAGAGAAGAAAGCGATGAACAAAGAGGTCAAACAGCAATGAGGAGAAGGCTCCTGCTAAGTGGATACATGACAGGGAGGACTGCCAACTTTTGACCAATGGCGTGGGCAACTGGCTGGTATGAAAGGTGCTCAAAGCCTGGATACATTTTGATGATTGCACATCAAACTTTGCCTTGTTTATATACCTTGAGACGACACATCAAGCCGCGACGAGGTCAATTACATTGCAACTGAAATGTCAATTCCATCTCCGAAACTTAAATTGGAGTTAAAACTACCATATTGGAATTAGTGAAAATGTAAGTGAAATTGGTGAATAAATCAATTATCAAACCTTTCTCTAATGTATTAAAACTTCGCATGAACGATTGTGTTTGAAATTAAATCTATTAAAAATTGGGCAA